>CM060910.1:874278300-874830800 GCA_030737875.1 Allium sativum
AATACATAACCAACAATCAGAGTCAGACATAGATATTCACATCACTAAAGCAGAAATAGATATGAATATAATACATAAAAAGTGGACATAATATAAGTGGTCTTGCAAGATCCACTATATCATAAAATACAAGATACATGTACTACATAAAAGGATATGTACGCATGTGAGTCTCTATCTCAAATACATGAAAGATAAAACTACTAAACAACTTCAGTTAGACAAAAGGAGAAGCTAGCCCAAGATATAGCCAAGGAGTACCCGTAATACCTCGGTCTGACACGAGTATTATTTATAAGAAAATAAATAATAAACGGATCAGTCTAACAGTATTCATCATAATAAATAGAGGTACAAGTAGAGATATAAACAAAAACGACATGCATGTGATAACAACAATGTTCACATGAAAAATGTGAAGGCTCGATATGTCCAGAAGATAAGCCAACGAAATCTCAATGCCATATAAGGATATCTCAATATCAATGAGACTCAGATTGATATCACCGTGTCAATAAAACTTATATTGATAACCTTAGAATCTCAAAGATGGGGAGTCTGAATTCAAGACAGGAGTCTGAAGACTCACCAATACGTGTATCGAGGATTGATACGCGATCTCAAGCTTGCTGACCGATAATATTGAGCCGAAGCTTCAACAATAGTCCGAAAAATCGTGGGTTATGACCCCTTTCATGATCCGAAGATCGTCGATATAATAAAATGAACCACATGTATCAAAGATTGAGACGCGGTCTCATGGTATCTAACCTATGATGTTGAGCCGAGGTTCCTACAATGGTCCGAAGACCACGAGGCACAACCCCTCTAATGATTCAAAGATCATGAATAAGATCAAATGAACCAAAGTTCCTTAAAGTGACTTGAAAGTCGGAGTGATCCGAAGTTCCTAAGGAATATGATGATCTGAAGATCATCGATATAAAGGAAAGTAACAAAGTTCCTCCAGATGATCCAAAGAATATCCATGATCAAAAGATCATCGATGATCACAATTGATTAAGTATAGTGTAAACTACGCTAAGTTAGTAAATATAAGAGTCGAGCTACTTGTCCCATAACCACTTGCTCTATTCAAATATTTACGAACAAATTGTATATTCCACTAGAACTGTGAAATGATCATTGCCATGGTTTTCAATTGAATGAGTCAAAGAATTGGTCGTCGAAGAAAACGCAAGGGTTCATAGTCATTGTTTTTACTAAGGCTTTAATTAAATTTCTCATACAAACGAGAAAAAGGTTTATAAAATCAAATATTAGTAGATTTACGAAGCAATTTATAAAATAACTATATATAATGATATATAACAAAATAGGATTAAAAACCAATTTAGTTAAAGATTTTGGTATCAACTAATAATATAATACCCTTTCATATAATTTCGATGTGGAAAATCTTGTGTAATAGCGATCAAAATAATGATCGAATGAAAAATTCACGTTTTAATAATGTAAACTAAATCTTACGGCTATCGATTATAAATTCGTTTATCACGAATCAATCGTAAGTCCGTCTTACTGAGTTGTTGGAATACATGGATTAGAGCAACTGAAAAGTTAGAGGAAACGGGTCAAAACTCGTTTGGGATATGCCTAAATGTACCTGAACTATCAACCGATGCCTCCATCGGTCGATAGTAAAAAAATGAATATCGGGCTTTTTCAACTGTCTGGACCCAATTTCAGACGTCTGACCTGGACAGACATCTGAAAATGGGTTTCAGACGTCTGAAACTGGCCTCTACCAACTCCCAAAGACTGGTTCAGACGTCTGAAATTTAATTCAGACGCCTGACCTGCCTAGTGATTGTTTTCAAGCTGAAAACATCACTTAGTGGGTCTTGATCGAAACATGATTACTCTAGACTCTTGGATGTTAAAGACATTCCCTAATAAGTAAAACACGTGAACAAACATCCATACATGGGTTTACACTAAAAATCATCGAAATGAGATCAAAACTTCATAAATCGGAAAGTTCATACACAAATATTCCAACTCATGCATTTCAAATACAATACAAACATGCCAAAGGCACTGTATACAAGCATATAGCTAGAGGCATAGATGCGAGTCTCCAAGAACTTACATTTTCTCTTAAGGAATGAAGGAGAACCTCCAAACCATAGTTAGACCACACTCGCATCCAATATAGCTTGCTAATCTTCAACCTAAACATGAATGCACAAATTTCCTAGGATTTAGGTTATAGGAAATCTCACAAATCGAAGAGAAAGCAAGTTGGAGAAGATGGAGGAGGAGATGGAGAATCTTACTCAACTTGTCTCTTTGATTTTCCCCTTGATTTGGATCTCTTAAATCCAACCCTAGCTTTGGAATTTTAATTTACAATTCCCCTCTCCATTTTTGCCTTAAGTGTTAGGAAATGAAAAGAATGAGGGAGAAGGGTGGGATGTGGGTGTGTTTTGGTAGAGAGTTTGAGTTCAACCATTGTGGCAATGGTTCCACTTAACCCAAATAGAAAGCACCCAAATTTCACAAACTCGAAACATATCGATGTTTACAGTTTTTATTGTCATAAACGGTATTTTGAGCTCAATGGATGTGGTCTCAAATACAAATTCATCAACACGCAAAAAAAATGACTTTTCAGACATACACTCGTCAAAGGATGTTATATTTAAATATATTATCATGAAATAAGCGTGTTGTTACATAGCCTTAGTCTCTTTGTTAAACTCCACTATGTCTATGGATTGATGATTTTACATCAGTTATTTTAAGATGGAATTTGAAGAATTCACATAAACAGTCCCAGACGAAAACAATTCCTCTTAAAAGTTATGCAAACGATGATAGAATAAGAAAAGAATTAGAAAATTTCTCCAATACAATTTCAGATTTCTACTGCTTTTTAAAATTACAATAAACTAACGTTCTAATTTTCCATTTAAAACCCAAATTTTCACAACAAATATCACAAACTTTACACCTTTTAACCAGAAGCAACCTCACAGCTCATCACGAAGAAAATCAACATATCCAAGTGATGTACAGGTAAACCCCAAATTTCCTTTTAAATAATCAATTTAATGCATGAAAGACAGTGATCATCGAGGAAAATATTTCAGTTTCTACATCCTTTAAATTCTGCAATCTTATCAACTTTGACGAAAAAGAAGTGCTAGAATGACTAATTATGCAATTGGTGCAGCAAAAAAATAATTGCACAATTAAATTGTAATTTATGTAGTTGGATCTATCCCCTATTATCATAATTTTAGATATTACATTAAAAGAGTTTGGAATCTTTCATGCTATTTCTATATTCATACTAAAAACAATGACTTCTAAGTTGTTAAATCCGATTGTAAGAAAAATTGCAAAAAATATACTAGGAGAAGGTCCCTAGTTTTATGGTAGAAGGCTCGTGATAATCAAGAGATTGGAACCATGTCTTGAGTGAAACAAAGAACTGTTACTAAATATTCTGTAACAACCCACACTTTTCTGCACCCAAATTTCGACAAAAATCGAAACTTAAACACATCCAAGCATGGAGCGTGTATATCTGGTACCTGCAATAAAAGAGTATGAGCATAATCAGAGTACGATAAGATAAATCATATCAGAAACAAATTAGGATAACAAGTATTAAATCTAGTAACTAACTTTTTCAAAGTAAGTCACTTTGCCAATACAGAGCATGAGAGAGAACGAGAACCGAAAGCCAAACTTAAACACCTGTGAGAACCCGACCTTCTCTAGGAAACCTGGGAGGTTGTAATAAGGAGGGGGTCAGAACAACAAGTTCTGGTGAAACACAGGTTATAATACTTCTGCAATACTACTTTGGGAAGGGCAGTAAAGTCGTGCGTAAAAATTTACTAGGTTGGGCTAGAATCACTAACTTAGTTAGGCATACATCTTGGGTTGAACCAAACGTGATACATCTGTGTATTATAACCCATGTTGTAAATTTCTTAGTCACCGGAACTATTGCTCTGACCCCCCCCTCCTCATTACAACCTCCCAGGTTTCCTAGAGAAGGTCGGGTTCTCACAGGTGTTTAAGTTTGGCTTTCGGTTCTCGTTCTCTCTCATACTCAGTATTGGGCAATGTGACTTACTTTGAAAAGGTAGTTACTTGGGTTAATACTTGTTATCCCATTTTGTCTCCTCTGTGAGTTATCTTATCGTACTCTGATTATGCTCATGCTCTTTTATTGTAGATACCAGATATGGACGCTCCATGCTTGGATGTATTTAAGTTTCTGTTTTTGTCAAAATTTGGACGCAGAAAAGTGTGAGGTGTTACATATTCCATTTTGGGTATGCTTCTTAGACCGAAAATTTGATTTTTGATCAAAAGAAGAGATTAATAGAATTGCATTTGTACTATAAAAACCCAATAAAGTGGACCACTATACGAAATGTATAATTAAATTTCCTTTGTTCTTGTGTTGGTAGTAGTGATTTAAAAGTTTCAACTGAAGTCTCATTGTTACTGAAAATAATGAACTTTTCATGCAACCAATTGAATACGAATGAAAATCGTGTGTGTTCCAAAATTTGATTGTTTTGGACACCCTATGAAATTTTGTGTTTTTGAGAATAATAAGGTACTCAAAGTGACAACTTGCTAAGAAAAGGATGATAATCTAATGGATAATGTACAAATTTGTGAATGGTTATGCAAATATAGAAAATATAAATGATAACCCCAATTATAGTGCTACACCCAAGGTCTTCGATAATGAACGACAATTTTCAAATCCTTCTATAAATGTATAAAAATGTACAAACAATGAAAATGATCGGACCAAGCTAGACGCAATGTGACGACCCGCAACTTCCCCGTAATGTAAAGCGTCGGATAGTTCGAGAACAAACCACAACAGAACACATACAGAAGAACATTTCATTGTATATTACAACAACGCATCAGATTACAAGAATATACAGAGTATAAATGAATATTACACAGAAATATCAGAGATTTAAATTACATTTAAATACATAGCAGCGGAAAATAATACAATACACAACTAGAAGAGATATACGGATACAAAGCTTTCCGGATATCGTTCCAGCTGTAAACCAGGATCCTGTGAATATAAATCTGCAAAACCGAAACTACTAGCTGCCCGTGTCAAAATAAGGGCACCCAGAGTTTAGGTTAAAACAATAAACTCCAGGTCAGTCATGGGACTGGTGTGAGAACTAAAACAGTTATTAATCTTTATTTTTAAAGTTCGGTAAATCAAGGGACCACGCCGTATAACACGGAACGGGTTTCCTCCCAGGAATACCAGTGCTTAAAACAAACAGCGCAATGCTAAATAAAGTAAAATGAAGCTGTTATAAGACCCAGGTCCTATCACACAATGCAACGCAAGCCGGGGGATAGGGTTTTCCCTTATAACAGCCAAAGAATGCTTGATACGTTTAAAACAAATCATTTGATACTATTATAAGTGCATAGTGTATAAAACAACTTCAAATCATAAGTATCAATCATAGGCGGCATAAGCGCCCCATCCCACTATGTCGCCATATATAGGATTACAACTAAAACCGCAAATGTCACGTATTTGGAAATTGGATTTCCGTCTATGAACCGAGGCAAAAGATAGTCCTCAACCGATTCGAGACAATCTAGCCTACCATGTCTCAGGAACAGCCGCAACTGCCCCTTGGATCGTCAGGGCCGGTCCACACGGAGTGGATTATTATGCCTGAACAATACGTCTCCCCACCCTATGGGGTGTAAGTCTGGTCCGTCAGCCGACCAGAATGCATTCGGCCGAAACCGATATAACCGAGGCGCCTCGCAACCGCAACAACCACATAAGTCAAACTCGTCAGGGCGTGTAAAACCACTGACGCCACTTCTAGCTAGAAAGAAACGCAAGTCCTCCCTGATGTCCTCTCCCGTTTTTGGTTCATACCGGGTGTGAAACACGCGAGGTAAACGTTACACAAAGCTACGCCACAAAGGCCGTGCTTTGATCATCACCACAAGACTTTGCTTTTCAACAGAAGCCTTGATCATTTGCATCTTAGCATGCCACACAGGCAAACCATCCTATGCAACCGATATCAGTCACACAGAATGAAATCCGATGTCAGACACACAGTCCATTTACAAGTCCGTTCTAGGTCTGAACGAAACCGGAGGCACCTAGTACCCCGCATATCCATCGATCTCCAAGTATGTCTGGACGATCACCAACTGTTTCCATCTTCTTGGGTGTACAGCCCAATCAAGATCATCAGCTATCACCCAAACGACGTGAAGACCTCCGGTCTTCGACCATCGTCTTCATCTTCGACTTATCGTCGTATCAGTTATTCAGAATGGGATAAACCCGGTCTTTCCGAATAACTCGCGTATATTTTAAATAAGTGTTACACAAACACAACATACGCCTCATTCCAATTCATTAGTCACTAACCGTAAATTAATCAAGAGAATAATTCCCCAAATATTAACCCCGAAGGCCGAAACCAACATCAGATCAATATCCAGAAAACCATTCTGCTTGGCTAACCGATAGTTAGTTTCTAATTTCACATTCATAGGGAAAGGTTCCCATTAATTTTATCAAAGATAAATTCTTGAATTTATTCTTTAATCAACTTTTGAATATCAATTCAAACTAGTCGGGATTAGCGAACCTTACCGAAGTAATCATTTGTTATAATTTCCCAATCCCAACCTATTCATCCCTTGAAGTAAAACTGTGAATACTTCATATCTAACACCACAGTGTTATCGGTAAATTCAATTACCATTTCACGTTCAAATCTAATTAAAGATTTAACTATCGCCTGGAGCAAAACTGGTGATACTCCATTTTCGATCATTTCAATCTAATTAAAGATTCATTAAAACTCCACTTAGTTTTAATCTTTGACTGGGTTAAAGAATCAGTGTCATTTAAAAACACGGTTCACGATAAACCCAAAATCACATTCATTAATCATCGGGTTAAAGAACGAGTGTTATTTAAAAACACTGTCCACGATAAACCCAAAAATCATTCCATTAATTATCAGGTTAAAGAACAAGTGTTATTTAAAACACTGTTCACGATAAACCCAAAAATCATTCCATTAATTATCAGGTTAAAGAACAAGTGTTATTTAAAACACTGTTCACGATAAACCCAAAAATCAATCCATTAATTATCGGGTTAAAGAACAAGTGTTATTTAAAACACTGTTCACGATAAACCCAGAAATCAATACTAATTCAATTCCAATTAAATATCATTTTTAATTGGTACACTTCATTAAATCTAAATAAAAAGATTTAATCTTTTCTCAACTGGGTTCAAGAACAGTGTTAGTGAAGACACCATTCACGACAAACCCAAATCACATTTGATATTCAATACAAGGCTCTGAATAGAAAAATATCCCGGCTTATATTCAATATCAAATTCTACGACCAACAAATGTCGTATTGGAAATAACGATATAAATATATATCTTTCAAATTTCCATAACAACATATGTATAATCACGAATTCCAACATCGAAATATTCCGAAGACAATTTCGATTCAAATCCACTCCAATGCAATCATTGGAAATTTTGGTTATTTTCAAAACCCTTTTCAAATTCAATTTATTTATTTAAAAATAAATAGAATTATAATTCTAGTTCAAAACTAGTTTATTTCGATAAAAATCTATTTTTATCTTTTCAAATATGGAGTTTTTCATCCCAAACTTTCACAAATCATTTCTTATGATTTTACACAAATTATTACTATTTTTAATAATTTTATCAAGGCCCGTACAGTCGATTTCCAACAATGGCCATCGAACTGCACTTACAGCGACCTTTTTCGAATTTGATTTGGACATAATTCCAAATCCAACCGTTAGATTTCAAATTTCTAACATTCATTAGAAAGCTCTTTTCGATACGAACCCAACGGTTCCGGTTTTAGGAGAATCCGACGGTCGGATCTCCCGTAATATCCATTTGAAATAAATGGTCGAAATTCGCGAACTGCCGCGGCGCGGCGCGTTCTATTCAGGCCATTATATTATATATATAATATATATATAATATATTTCGTCGATTTCTATTTAAAACGAATTATATAAATAGTTTTGAATTCGTTTCAAAAGCAATTTCAACTTCCTTTTCAATTCAAATCAAAATTGAATTCTTCTTTATAAATTCGTTTCAAAATTCATTTCTATTCAATTCAAATTTCAATTCAATTTGAATTCATTTCAATTTGCTTTCAATTCAATTTGAATTCGTTTTCAATTCATTTCGAAATCGTTTTCAATTCAATTCATTTCGAAATCGTTTTCAATTCAATTCACTTCGAAATCGTTTTCAATTCAATTCACTTCGAAATCGTTTTCAATTCAATTCATTTCGAAATCGTTTTCAATTCAATTCATTTCGAAATCGTTTTCAATTCAATTCACTTCGAAATCGTTTTCAATTCAATTCACTTCGAAATCGTTTTCAATTCAATTCACTTCGAAATCGTTTTCAATTCAACTCACTTCGAAATCGTTTTCAATTCAATTCATTTCGAAATCGTTTTCAATTCATTTCTATTCGAAATCGTTTTCAATTCATTTCTATTCGAAATCGAATAAATCGATATAAATATCGTTTACGTCAAAATGGCGTCAATCTAACCAACACGGCTTCACAAATTTCTATTTTCAAATATTCTATTTCAAATATTTCTTCTTCAAAATCGTTGTTATTATCAAAATATTTCGTTCAACACATGACCAATCTCAATGAATGAAACTGTCAACACATGAACTTTATTTTATATTGATAAAGATGTAAATTTTAATATTAAAATATTTCGTTCAACACATGACCAATCTCAATAGATGAGTACTGTCAACACATGAACTTTTATTTTTATATTGATAAAGATGTAAATTTTAATATTAAAATATTTCGTTCAACACATGACCAATCTCAATAGATGAGTACTGTCAACACATGAACTTTTATTTTTTTATATTCTTTATTTTTCAAATTGGAATGAGGCCCAATCAATTACCATATAAAGTTCATTATATGGATTTTCATACAACACATGAATATCATAGCATTGAAAAATAATCAACCATCAACCAAAGTGCACTACACTGTATAAGCATCAAATATAGAGATCTAACGCTTATAACAGCCTGTCAATCAATCGATCGACATATTTAATCAATCAGGATGAGTGAACTGCATATTTCATCCTAACACCCGTGTAGGGTTTCAAACAATCAAACAAATATTTTATTTGTGCAGTTGGGCGATGTGTAAAATTTATCGTCCCAATCAATGTCATTCAAATAGGTGTACATAAACAAACCGTCTGGTTTGTAAATGAATATTCTATTTTATTCACTTTCACGTTAAAAATTATATTTTTAACGATAAAACATTTTATTCCAACATATGAATTTCTATTCAGTTCATTCTTTAAATAAAATGATATTTTTATTTTTCTAACATATTTTAGAAAATTTCGGCGGCATAACGGCACGATACTAGAAACGGGACAAGGCCTAGCCTTATCCCCGGTCTAGTGAAGGCCCACGCCATTCACACATCAATCAAATCATTCAATTTCACTCAAACAATTCAATTCAATCACATAATCAAACTAATCTATGCAACCAAACAAACAAGTCCATGGTTTGTGGACGATTGTGTCGGGTGCTACTAAGCACCGTCTGCATCCTAGTATATATATATAACTAGAAAAATAAATTGAAAGGTGAGAAATTCTCACATATAGCTATCCTAGCTCCACGGCACTTCCAATGCAGGAAATCTTCACCGCTTTCGCATCTTCGTCATCTTCGTTGCCCGTAGCCACTACATATGTAAAAATCGAATTTTGACTTCGCTATTCAATATATAAAAATCGAATTTTTAGTTCGCTATTCAATATATAAAAATCGAATTTTTAGTTTGCTATTCAATATATAAAAATCGAATTTTTAGTTCACTATTCAATATATAAAAATCGAATTTTTAGTTCGCTATTCAATATATAAAAATCGAATTTTTATTTCAAAGTTCAATATATAAAAATCGAATTTTTATTTCAAAGTTCAATATATAAAAATCGAATTTTTATTTCGCTATTCAATATATAAAAATCGAATTTTTATTTCGCTATTCAATATATAAAAATCGAATTTTTAGTTCGCTATTCAATATATAAAAATCGAATTTTTAGTTCGCTATTCAATATATAAAAATCGAATTTTTATTTCAAAGTTCAATATATAAAAATCGAATTTTTATTTCAAAGTTCAATATATAAAAATCGAATTTTTATTTCAAAGTTCAATGTATAAAAATCGAATTTTTATTTCAAAAGATCAAATCTTTTCTCTTACTTTTTAAAGTTTAACTCTTTTACCTTTCAAGTTTAAACCTTTTCTTTTTAAAATTTAAACCATTTTCTTTTTAAAATAAAATCAGTTTAAAATACTTTTAAAAATCAGTTTTGAATTTCCTTTAAACCAATCAGTTTTAAACTAAACAAAAATCAGTTTTTTTCCTCTTTTATAAAAATGCAGTTTTTAAATCGTTTTTCAAAATGCAGTTTTTATTATTCTTTTAAATCAGTTCTGTTTTTATATCATAAAAAGAAAATCCAGTTTTATATTTTATAAAAATTCAGTTTTTAAGAATTTAAAAAAAAAACTAAAAATAAAATAAAATAAAAACTTACAGATAAAAAGGGGGCGTTTCACCGATCGTCGGAGGCAGGAGGCAAGGCTTCGAGGTGGGTGAAGCAGTGGGTAGAGGAGGCGGAGCTCCGGCGCCAGAGGAGGGCGGCTACAGGGTTGCGGGTTCGAGAGCTAGAGGGGTTCGAGCAGGGAAGAGAGAGGAGGATAGGGGAGTGAGGAGGCGGAGAAGGCGGGGCTCCCCTTGGCAGCGGCGACGGAGGCTGATCGGTGGCGCTCGGTGGTCGCCTGGCGTCGAGGTTCCTCCCAGGTTTCATTTTTTTTTTTTTTTATCTGAATGAATTCGAAGAAGGGGGGGCCAGAGATAAGGGGAAAGGTTTTTATTTATTTATTTATTTAATTATTTAATTATTTTATTCCTTAAAAGTTGACTTTTACATACGACCTCGAAACGAGGCCCACCGCCTGTCGTCCATTGCGTTTTACCCCCATTTCGAACACAATGGGATATGTATCGTAAGCTGATTCGATTGTTTCGAATAGTTTCCGTTGAATTTACATTTAAATCCTTTTATTGAATTTTAAACGTACATTTCAAATTACCGGGGTCACATACTAACTCTATAAATCCCATAAAAATATTTTCTAGCTTCGTATTGACGATACGGTCCTAACAAAACTAGTTTCGTCGAATTCCAAGACCGTTTGAAAAATGGCCAATTTCCAGTCGATTAAAATCAACTGAAAATGGTCAAACGCGTTTTCCTTTGCCACGCTCACATATTGATTCGAAAAATTATGAAATTTGGAATCTAGCAATAACTTAACATCACGGACCCAACAAAACTGGTTTCGTCGAAATCCGAGGTCGTTTGCAAAATGTCCATTTTTAAGGGCCTGAATTCCATAGCGACTATTCAGAATTTTCAACTGGACATATCTTTTGATTCCCGATATGAAATCTTGATTTTTCGGATTCGTTGGAAAGATATTCACAACTAGATCCCATTATTTTTGGTTTCACTAAAATCCGGATTGTTTTGCACCCGGTATGTTCAATTGAAGTTTGAAATCGAATTATCGAACTACCGCGCCATTTTCAATTCTATTTATAATTATATATAAATATTTATATTCTAACGACGGCGCGTATAATATATACGTTCGAATTATATTCAAAATAAATTTCTCGTCGATATTATTTAAAATAATTCATTTTAAATAATCAAAATTCGCTAAAATTGCCAAAATAAAAATTTCAAACTGGCTCGCATTTTACGGGTTGTTACAATCTCCCCCACTTAAAACTTTTCGTCCCCGAAAAGGAACAAAGTCGAAAGTGGTTTGATTAATCAGCCCTACGTTCGATCTGGATTCCATTCTCCAACTTTTCAGTTTCTGAGAATTTTCAAAATTTCAAAAATTTGGCTAACACCCTGAATTTTCGAAAAATTTCGCCATAACCTCCCCTGCAATGGGAGCATCGGGGAATTTCAAATAGCTTCCCCGGTCCTTCAGATCTCAAAAAGAAAAAGAAAAAGCCAAGCGGCTAGCCAATAGGCTCACAAAATCATCATCACCCAAACAAAACAGGAAATTATGTAGTAAACATGTACCTATTTGTCGGGCAAACAAATTTTATTCTCTGCTCTAGCCTCCTTGCTATGACCTGTTCAATGATATATATGTATATGCAAGCAAATGCAACCAATTTTCAATATAATTCAATATTTGGTTCTGTTAGGCTAAATGGCTAAAAATTAGCAAACAAATAAACAAACAACACAAACATCAATCAATTAGTTGATTAGCTTTTCAAATTCATAATTTTAATACATATACAAAAACCATGTTTTTAATGCCAATTCACAACAATAGGCCCTATCTAAATTTTGGTTCTCACACCAGTCTAATGGAAATATATAGATATCACACCTTCGTCACACGAATATAAATTCTGACGATGAGTACTCAACCATCAGAATCATCTTCGGGCCACTAGAGTATGATTCTATATCTATCCAGTATATTAAAACTTTAAATACACGTTTGCAAGGCGTATATGCAAAATCTTTATATACTGGACTGTCCAAAGTCAATATAAATAAATAATCAAATACGAATAATTGATTTAAATTTTCAAAACAAAATTTGTTTTCACTTTAAAAATATACTCTTCACACTCGTTCTAGGATACTACTGATCCCATCTCTAACGAGTCATTCTAATTGGATATTACTAATCCAATATCTGATGAATTCTTTCGTATGTTTCTAATGTGTCTTGTTCTCTGCTTTGTAAACCAAAGCTCTGATACCAACTGTGACGACCCGCAACTTCCCCGTAATGTAAAGCGTCGGATAGTTCGAGAACAAACCACAACAGAACACATACAGAAGAACATTTCATTGTATATTACAACAACGCATCAGATTACAAGAATATACAGAGTATAAATGAATATTACACAGAAATATCAGAGATTTAAATTACATTTAAATACATAGCAGCGGAAAATAATACAATACACAACTAGAAGAGATATACGGATACAAAGCTTTCCGGATATCGTTCCAGCTGTAAACCAGGATCCTGTGAATATAAATCTGCAAAACCGAAACTACTAGCTGCCCATGTCAAAATAAGGGCACCCAGAGTTTAGGTTAAAACAATAAACTCCAGGTCAGTCATGGGACTGGTGTGAGAACTAAAACAGTTATTAATCTTTATTTTTAAAGTTCGGTAAATCAAGGGACCACGCCGTATAACACGGAACGGGTTTCCTCCCAGGAATACCAGTGCTTAAAACAAACAGCGCAATGCTAAATAAAGAAAAATGAAGCTGTTATAAGACCCAGGTCCTATCACACAATGCAATGCAAGCCGGGGGATAGGGTTTTCCCTTATAACAGCCAAAGAATGCTTGATACGTTTAAAACAAATCATTTGATACTATTATAAGTGCATAGTGTATAAAACAACTTCAAATCATAAGTATCAATCATAGGCGGCATAAGCGCCCCATCCCACTATGTCGCCATATATAGGATTACAACTAAAACCGCAAATGTCACGTATTTGGAAATTGGATTTCCGTCTATGAACCGAGGCAAAAGATAGTCCTCAACCGATTCGAGACAATCTAGCCTACCATGTCTCAGGAACAGCCGCAACTGCCCCTTGGATCGTCAGGGCCGGTCCACACGGAGTGGATTATTATGCCTGAACAATACGTCTCCCCACCCTATGGGGTGTAAGTCTGGTCCGTCAGCCGACCAGAATGCATTCGGCCGAAACCGATATAACCGAGGCGCCTCGCAACCGCAACAACCACATAAGTCAAACTCGTCAGGGCGTGTAAAACCACTGACGCCACTTCTAGCTAGAAAGAAACGCAAGTCCTCCCTGATGTCCTCTCCCGTTTTTGGTTCATACCGGGTGTGAAACACGCGAGGTAAACGTTACACAAAGCTACGCCACAAAGGCCGTGCTTTGATCATCACCACAAGACTTTGCTTTTCAACAGAAGCCTTGATCATTTGCATCTTAGCATGCCACACAGGCAAACCATCCTATGCAACCGATATCAGTCACACAGAATGAAATCCGATGTCAGACACACAGTCCATTTACAAGTCCGTTCTAGGTCTGAACGAAACCGGAGGCACCTAGTACCCCGCATATCCATCGATCTCCAAGTACGTCTGGACGATCACCAACTGTTTCCATCTTCTTGGGTGTACAGCCCGATCAAGATCATCAGCTATCACCCAAACGACGTGAAGACTTCCGGTCTTCGACCATCGTCTCATCTTCGACTTATCGTCGTATCAGTTATTCAGAATGGGATAAACCCGGTCTTTCCGAATAACTCGCGTATATTTTAAATAAGTGTTACACAAACACAACATACGCCTCATTCCAATTCATTAGTCACTAACCGTAAATTAATCAAGAGAATAATTCCCCAAATATTAACCCCGAAGGCCGAAACCAACATCAGATCAATATCCAGAAAACCATTCTGCTTGGCTAACCGACAGTTAGTTTCTAATTTCACATTCATAGGGAAAGGTTCCCATTAATTTTATCAAAGATAAATTCTTGAATTTATTCTTTAATCAACTTTTGAATATCAATTCAAACTAGTCGGGATTAGCGAACCTTACCGAAGTAATCATTTGTTATAATTTCCCAATCCCAACCTATTCATCCCTTGAAGTAAAACTGTGAATACTTCATATCTAACACCACAGTGTTATCGGTAAATTCAATTACCATTTCACGTTCAAATCTAATTAAAGATTTAACTATCGCCTGGAGCAAAACTGGTGATACTCCATTTTCGATCATTTCAATCTAATTAAAGATTCATTAAAACTCCACTTAGTTTTAATCTTTGACTGGGTTAAAGAATCAGTGTCATTTAAAAACACGGTTCACGATAAACCCAAAATCACATTCATTAATCATCGGGTTAAAGAACGAGTGTTATTTAAAAACACTGTCCACGATAAACCCAAAAATCATTCCATTAATTATCAGGTTAAAGAACAAGTGTTATTTAAAACACTGTTCACGATAAACCCAAAAATCATTCCATTAATTATCAGGTTAAAGAACAAGTGTTATTTAAAACACTGTTCACGATAAACCCAAAAATCAATCCATTAATTATCGGGTTAAAGAACAAGTGTTATTTAAAACACTGTTCACGATAAACCCAGAAATCAATACTAATTCAATTCCAATTAAATATCATTTTTAATTGGTACACTTCATTAAATCTAAATAAAAAGATTTAATCTTTTCTCAACTGGGTTCAAGAACAGTGTTAGTGAAGACACCATTCACGACAAACCCAAATCACATTTGATATTCAATACAAGGCTCTGAATAGAAAAATATCCCGGCTTATATTCAATATCAAATTCTACGACCAACAAATGTCGTATTGGAAATAACGATATAAATATATATCTTTCAAATTTCCATAACAACATATGTATAATCATGAATTCCAACATCGAAATATTCCGAAGACAATTTCGATTCAAATCCACTCCAATGCAATCATTGGAAATTTTGGTTATTTTCAAAACCCTTTTCAAATTCAATTTATTTATTTAAAAATAAATAGAATTATAATTCTAGTTCAAAACTAGTTTATTTCGATAAAAATCTATTTTTATCTTTTCAAATATGGAGTTTTTCATCCCAAACTTTCACAAATCATTTCTTATGATTTTACACAAATTATTACTATTTTTAATAATTTTATCAGGGCCCGTACAGTCGATTTCCAACAATGGCCATCGAACTGCACTTACAGCGACCTTTTTCGAATTTGATTTGGACATAATTCCAAATCCAACCGTTAGATTTCAAATTTCTAACATTCATTAGAAAGCTCTTTTCGATACGAACCCAACGGTTCCGGTTTTAGGAGAATCCGACGGTCGGATCTCCCGTAATATCCATTTGAAATAAATGGTCGAAATTCGCGAACTGCCGCGGCGCGGCGCGTTCTATTCAGGCCATTATATTATATATATAATATATATATAATATATTTTGTCGATTTCTATTTAAAACGAATTATATAAATAGTTTTGAATTCGTTTCAAAAGCAATTTCAACTTCCTTTTCAATTCAAATCAAAATTGAATTCTTCTTTATAAATTCGTTTCAAAATTCATTTCTATTCAATTCAAATTTCAATTCAATTTGAATTCATTTCAATTTGCTTTCAATTCAATTTGAATTCGTTTTCAATTCATTTCGAAATCGTTTTCAATTCAATTCATTTCGAAATCGTTTTCAATTCAATTCACTTCGAAATCGTTTTCAATTCAATTCACTTCGAAATCGTTTTCAATTCAATTCATTTCGAAATCGTTTTCAATTCAATTCATTTCGAAATCGTTTTCAATTCAATTCACTTCGAAATCGTTTTCAATTCAATTCACTTCGAAATCGTTTTCAATTCAATTCACTTCGAAATCGTTTTCAATTCAACTCACTTCGAAATCGTTTTCAATTCAATTCATTTCGAAATCGTTTTCAATTCATTTCTATTCGAAATCGTTTTCAATTCATTTCTATTCGAAATCGAATAAATCGATATAAATATCGTTTACGTCAAAATGGCGTCAATCTAACCAACACGGCTTCACAAATTTCTATTTTCAAATATTCTATTTCAAATATTTCTTCTTCAAAATCGTTGTTATTATCAAAATATTTCGTTCAACACATGACCAATCTCAATGAATGAAACTGTCAACACATGAATTTTATTTTATATTGATAAAGATGTAAATTTTAATATTAAAATATTTCGTTCAACACATGACCAATCTCAATAGATGAGTACTGTCAACACATGAACTTTTATTTTTATATTGATAAAGATGTAAATTTTAATATTAAAATATTTCGTTCAACACATGACCAATCTCAATAGATGAGTACTGTCAACACATGAACTTTTATTTTTTTATATTCTTTATTTTTCAAATTGGAATGAGGCCCAATCAATAACCATATAAAGTTCATTATATGGATTTTCATACAACACATGAATATCATAGCATTGAAAAATAATCAACCATCAACCAAAGTGCACTACACTGTATAAGCATCAAATATAGAGATCTAACGCTTATAACAGCCTGTCAATCAATCGATCGACATATTTAATCAATCAGGATGAGTGAACTGCATATTTCATCCTAACACCCGTGTAGGGTTTCAAACAATCAAACAAATATTTTATTTGTGCAGTTGGGCGATGTGTAAAATTTATCGTCCCAATCAATGTCATTCAAATAGGTGTACATAAACAAACCGTCTGGTTTGTAAATGAATATTCTATTTTATTCACTTTCACGTTAAAAATTATATTTTTAACGATAAAACATTTTATTCCAACATATGAATTTCTATTCAGTTCATTCTTTAAATAAAATGATATTTTTATTTTTCTAACATATTTTAGAAAATTTCGGCGGCATAACGGCACGATACTAGAAACGGGACAAGGCCTAGCCTTATCCCCGGTCTAGTGAAGGCCCACGCCATTCACACATCAATCAAATCATTCAATTTCACTCAAACAATTCAATTCAATCACATAATCAAACTAATCTATGCAACCAAACAAACAAGTCCATGGTTTGTGGACGATTGTGTCGGGTGCTACTAAGCACCGTCTGCATCCTAGTATATATATATAACTAGAAAAATAAATTGAAAGGTGAGAAATTCTCACATATAGCTATCCTAGCTCCACGGCACTTCCAATGCAGGAAATCTTCACCGCTTTCGCATCTTCGTCATCTTCGTTGCCCGTAGCCACTACATATGTAAAAATCGAATTTTGACTTCGCTATTCAATATATAAAAATCGAATTTTTAGTTCGCTATTCAATATATAAAAATCGAATTTTTAGTTCGCTATTCAATATATAAAAATCGAATTTTTAGTTCGCTATTCAATATATAAAAATCGAATTTTTAGTTCGCTATTCAATATATAAAAATCGAATTTTTATTTCAAAGTTCAATATATAAAAATCGAATTTTTATTTCAAAGTTCAATATATAAAAATCGAATTTTTATTTCGCTATTCAATATATAAAAATCGAATTTTTATTTCGCTATTCAATATATAAAAATCGAATTTTTAGTTCGCTATTCAATATATAAAAATCGAATTTTTAGTTCGCTATTCAATATATAAAAATCGAATTTTTATTTCAAAGTTCAATATATAAAAATCGAATTTTTATTTCAAAGTTCAATATATAAAAATCGAATTTTTATTTCAAAGTTCAATGTATAAAAATCGAATTTTTATTTCAAAAGATCAAATCTTTTCTCTTACTTTTTAAAGTTTAACTCTTTTACCTTTCAAGTTTAAACCTTTTCTTTTTAAAATTTAAACCATTTTCTTTTTAAAATAAAATCAGTTTAAAATACTTTTAAAAATCAGTTTTGAATTTCCTTTAAACCAATCAGTTTTAAACTAAACAAAAATCAGTTTTTTTCCTCTTTTATAAAAATGCAGTTTTTAAATCCTTTTTCAAAATGCAGTTTTTATTATTCTTTTAAATCAGTTCTGTTTTTATATCATAAAAAGAAAATCCAGTTTTATATTTTATAAAAATTCAGTTTTTAAGAATTTAAAAATAAAACTAAAAATAAAATAAAAAAAAAACTTACAGATAAAAAGGGGGCGTTTCACCGATCGTCGGAGGCAGGAGGCAAGGCTTCGAGGTGGGTGAAGCAGTGGGTAGAGGAGGCGGAGCTCCGGCGCCAGAGGAGGGCGGCTACAGGGTTGCGGGTTCGAGAGCTAGAGGGGTTCGAGCAGGGAAGAGAGAGGAGGATAGGGGAGTGAGGAGGCGGAGAAGGCGGGGCTCCCCTTGGCAGCGGCGACGGAGGCTGATCGGTGGCGCTCGGTGGTCGCCTGGCGTCGAGGTTCCTCCCAGGTTTCGTTTTTTTTTTTTTTATCTGAATGAATTCGAAGAAGGGGGGGCCAGAGATAAGGGGAAAGGTTTTTATTTATTTATTTATTTTATTATTTAATTATTTAATTATTTTATTCCTTAAAAGTTGACTTTTACATACGACCTCGAAACGAGGCCCACCGCCTGTCGTCCATTGCGTTTTACCCCCATTTCGAACACAATGGGATATGTATCGTAAGCTGATTCGATTGTTTCGAATAGTTTCCGTTGAATTTACATTTAAATCCTTTTATTGAATTTTAAACGTACATTTCAAATTACCGGGGTCACATACTAACTCTATAAATCCCATAAAAATATTTTCTAGCTTCGTATTGACGATACGGTCCTAACAAAACTAGTTTCGTCGAATTCCAAGACCGTTTGAAAAATGGCCAATTTCCAGTCGATTAAAATCAACTGAAAATGGTCAAACGCGTTTTCCTTTGCCACGCTCACATATTGATTCGAAAAATTATGAAATTTGGAATCTAGCAATAACTTAACATCACGGACCCAACAAAACTGGTTTCGTCGAAATCCGAGGTCGTTTGCAAAATGTCCATTTTTAAGGGCCTGAATTCCATAGCGACTATTCAGAATTTTCAACTGGACATATCTTTTGATTCCCGATATGAAATCTTGATTTTTCGGATTCGTTGGAAAGATATTCACAACTAGATCCCATTATTTTTGGTTTCACTAAAATCCGGATTGTTTTGCACCCGGTATGTTCAATTGAAGTTTGAAATCGAATTATCGAACTACCGCGCCATTTTCAATTCTATTTATAATTATATATAAATATTTATATTCTAACGACGGCGCGTATAATATATACGTTCGAATTATATTCAAAATAAATTTCTCGTCGATATTATTTAAAATAATTCATTTTAAATAATCAAAATTCGCTAAAATTGCCAAAATAAAAATTTCAAACTGGCTCGCATTTTACGGGTTGTTACAAGCAATTTATATATGAACTTGCAACCCGATTTAACTTCATTACAGACTTCCATTGCACATGAAAATAACAATAAAAAATTGAGCCACACCAAAATAATGATCAAAATATGGTGGACATCCATGGGCAATGTTCACAATCTAAAACCTTTGCGATGATCTTCGATGAACATAATTCTAGTTCTAAACAAAGTAGAAAGCAATGTCATGAAGAAATCTCTTTCAAGTTTAGTGCAACAACTGATCATGTGATTGGTAATCATGCGTGGAATAATAAGGTATCACTGTTAAAATCAAAAGGTAAGGAAATAAAACGAATGAAGACTATTATAAGTATTCTCTCTGGTAGCACAAGCAATAATCCTGACTTTGCAGGGGCAAGTAGCAGTACATATACATGTTAGAATGCGATAAGTGCCATAACGAATGAGTTGAAGTAGTCTTGCGCTACTGATGCTTTTATGTCTTTTTTAGTGTTTTTTGTTTTTATTAGTCATGGGAAATTAGAGAACGTATGATGGTTTTTGAGTGAAATTTATTTTAATATTACTATCATCGTTTGTTCTCTTTGTGCTATAAATTGTACCTTTTTTATTCTCAATATATGAAGTACCTCTTTCAAGAAAAGAATCACGATTGTCACTAACTGCCACCCTAACTTTGTCACAATCATCATGGGTGTTAGCACTTTGGTATCTCAACCATGTCAAATGTCTTAGTCCTTCCCAATTTCAAAGTATGATTAAAACCTTAATTATAAAGTATGATTGATTATGAGTTTGAAATAATGAGTATTTGTATTAAGTTGATGAAACGATTTAGTGTATTCGTTGATTAGAGATATAGTTTAAATCCTAATTTAAAAAATTAGTTAATTGTTGGCCTGAAATTGTTGATTATTATGTATTAGTTGATGATAACAATGTATTATTTTTATCCAAGGATAGTAATTATTGGTTAGACTGCTTAGTTTGTAATTTAAAATGAAGATTGATTTAATTCAAAATATTGGTTTATAATTATTGATTAATGAGCTTATTGATAGGTTTACGTAAAATTTTGGAAAGAGTGACAGTTTTTTATAGTGATCCATAACACTTATTATTATAAAAAATAATAATTACAATATTATAGGAGATTGACAAATTTCCAACCCGATACTTTGATTTTTAAGGTGTCCACTTACGATTTACAAGCTCACTTGGGTTTTTAAGGTGTCCACTTACTTCGGTTTTTAAGTTGTCCACTTAGGATTTACAGGGAGGCAAACAAATATATTACAAAACAAATAACATAAAGTACAAGTCCTAGAAAAGGACAGGTATAGTACCATGGAGCCACACAAAAGGCACTAGCACCAAGACCATTTAGCACAAACACTAACCATCAAAGCACAACAACATATAGCATAGGTAGTCACCGTTAGGGCTTGTTCGGGGGAGGAAACAGAGAGAGAAATGCTCCGTTTCCGTCTGACGTGTCGGGTCGGGTTAAAGCGGAAACGGGCCATTTCTCTACGACTTGATTTTGGTATGCATTAATTAAGGTTGTTAATTAAGTTTTTGTGTTAAATTTTGTGTTTTATAGATTTTAAAAATTAATAACTTGTGCAAATGAGATTCGATTGAGATGCGGTTTTTTGCGTTGCGATCATGCCAAAGTACTCTACGTAATGGAGCTGGTTTGAACTGAATTGGAGTAATTTATAATTTTTCTATTTTACTAAACACCTCGTTAAAATTCTACGCTCAAATGGTCCACTTAACGTGCCAAACGCATTCTCCGCTAACTCCAATTCTTCGCTATAATACTCCGCTGAAATACTCCGCTATAATTCTCCGTTTCCGCTTGCGCCAAACACACCCTTAGTAAATTCCATAGCTTCTTGTCAGCAGACATGACCACCGAACAAATATGACATCCAAGCATTACATAAGTAATCAAAACCAAGCACACTTCCTTCATAAAATGCACACGTCCAGTAGACGATCAGATAGAATGAAAAAGCAAACACATGAAGCCAGAACCTAAGAGCCACAGAAGCCGAGGCTTTCGTCGTGGCAAGGGACAACAAATAACAATGTTGCTCCACGAAGATAGTCCATAGGCCAAACTAGACAATAGCAACATGACACACCAAGAAATAGCCTCTGCAAAAATTGTGTTGGAAGAATGAGTAAAGTGGTTGAGGCAAACTAAGTCCCTTATCGGGGAAATTTGTGCCTTATGCCACTACTTATACTAATGCTTGATGTATTATATCAATAGAAAGAGGAGATGGAAGAGGGAGAGACAATGGAATGATAAAACATTCATGCTGATATTTAAAGGTCAAAGATAAAGGGCCTTGGGCCTTGGGGCTCTTGGGGTCTGGTGATTAATTGGGCCTCCGATGGGCTCGCTGTGCTGCGGAGCCGCTATTTTTTGAATTTGACCGCGCGATTGCCAACGGAAATTTCTGTTGGTAAAGGGTCGCAACCTTTCCAACAGTCATAGCCGTGGCAATTCGAACAGAAGCACGTGTTCATAAGAACATGCCTCTTCCAGCCTATATATATGCCTGCAGAATTCGAATCAAAACACGAATTTGAAGTCTAATTTCTCTCCTCCTTGTTTTCTTCTTCCTCGCTCTGTTCTGCATCAAATATATATAGAAACTCTCTTGCATTCGTCGTCGATTTGTGACTGTAGTGCAACATCACAAATACGGTCCATTTCATCCTTGGGAAACGATTGCTCATCATCCTTCCGCGCCGTAGAGGGATCAACTTCGTTTCAAGGAAACAACACTCGCTGGACTCGGACAATAGTCGGTACTTCTTCTTTCTCTTTCTCTATATATTTACTGTATCAGTGCATTCCCTTGCATACTTGTGGCTGAACTTTGTAGTTGCAATTTGCAATATCATTGAATCATTATTGCTAACGCTTAAAGGCGTTACTGTTCATAGAAACGGTTTTTGCACGTTTCTAGTGATTGGTTTCTAACAATCTTGAAACGAAGTTTCTAATAGTTGCTTTCATTTGTAGACGACAATGTCGCAAAACAACAACAGCAAATCTGTGCCGACACTGACTGTGCCACCAGCTCCGCCTCTGGTTCCACGAACTGTCCCATATTCGCATGGAGAGAGACCAGAGAAGTTTAATGGCCAGGATTTCAAACGCTGGAAACAGAAGATGCTTTTCTACCTAACAACCTTGGGCCTAGCCAAATACATTACGGAGGATCCACCGTTTGTTGAAGAATTAGAGCCAGACGCCACCAAAGTTGAGGCTTTTACTGCATGGAAGAATTCTGACTTCATCTGTAAGAATTACATTCTCAACGGATTAGATAACAGTTTATATAATGTATACTGTACCGTTGACACTGCAAAGGTTCTCTGGTTATCACTTGAAAAGAAGTATAAGACTGAAGATGCCGGAATGAAGAAATTCATTGTCGGAAAGTTTCTTGACTTCAAAATGGTCGATTCCAAAACAGTCGTCAGTAAGATTCAAGAACTCCAAGTTATCATTCATGAAATTCACGACAAAAAGATGGTGTTAAGTGAGTCATTCCAAGTGGCTGCCGCTATCGAAAAGTTGCCTCCGTCATGGAAGGATTTCAAAAACTATTTAAAGCATAAGCGCAAGGAAATGGCCATGGAGGATCTGATTGTTCGTCTGCGAATCGAAGAAGACAACAGAAAATCAGAGAAAAAGGCTACCAGTTCATTGCAGGCAAAAGCCAACGTGGTTGAGGATGAAAAGACAAATAAAAGAAAGCGCAAGCAGAATCCTAATGCAAAGAAACAAAAGAAGTTTCAAGGATCTTGCCATAATTGTGGGAAGAAAGGCCACAAATCAGCCGTGTGTTGTGCGCCCAAAAAGAAGAAACCTGAAGCAAATATGGCAAGAAATTCAGAGGATGTCACAGATATGGATCTATGTGCAGTTGTTTCTGAATGCAACCTTGTTGGCAACAACAAGGAGTGGTTTCTAGACACAGGAGCCACTCGTCATATATGTGCCAACAAGTGGATGTTTACAACCTACAAGCCTGCCACTGATAACGAGCAACTATTCATGGGTAACTCGTCCGCATCAAAGGTTGAAGGGAAGGGAAAGATTGTACTGAAGTTAACTTCTGGAAAGGAACTAAAATTGAATGACGTTCTCCACGTTCCAGAAATCCACAAGAACCTGATTTCAGGATCGTTGCTCAGCAAGCATGGTTTCAAACTAACATTTGTTGCTGATAAGTTTGTAATATCAAAGAACGGAGTGTATGTTGGAAGAGGATATGTGTGTGATGGCTTGTTTAAAGCAAATGTAACCACTGTTGTACCGAACAATGATATGAATAAAAGTGAATCTTCTGCTTATATTGTTGACTCTTCTAACATATGGCATTCTAGATTAGGGCATGTAAATTTTGATACATTGCGAAAATTAATTAATCTAGAATTCATACCAAAATGCAATATAGATTCCAACTATAAATGTCAAGTTTGTGCAGAAGCAAAAATGACTAGAACCTCGTTTCATCACGTTGAACGAGAGACCGAACCTCTAGAATTAATACATACTGATGTATGCGATTTGAAAATGTGTCAAACTAGAGGTGGAAAGAGGTACTTTATCACATTCATTGATGATTGTACCAGATACTTTAATGTATATCTCCTTAGAAGTAAGGACGAAGCAATCGACATGTTTAAACAGTATAAGGCAGAAGTTGAGAATCAACTCAATAAGAAAATAAAATCTTTAAGAAGTGATAGAGGAGGAGAATACGAGTCTCCGTTTGAGGAATTTTGTGCTGAGCATGGAATTATACATCAAACTACAGCCCCGTATTCACCTCAATGGATCGTTGCTCAGCAAGCATGGTTTCAAACTAACATTTGTTGCTGAAAAGTTTGTAATATCAAAGAACGGAGTGTATGTTGGAAGAGGATATGTGTGTGATGGCTTGTTTAAAGCAAATGTAAACACTGTTGTACCGAACAATGATATGAATAAAAGTGAATCTTCTGCTTATATTGTTGACTCTTCTAACATATGGCATTCTAGATTAGGGCATGTAAATTTTGATACATTGCGAAAATTAATTAATCTAGAATTCATACCAAAATGCAATATAGATTCCAACTATAAATGTCAAGTTTGTGCAAAAGCAAAAATGACTAGAACCTCATTTCGTCACGTTGAACGAGAGACCGAACCTCTAGAATTAATACATACTGATGTATGCGATTTGAAAATGTGTCAAACTAGAGGTGGAAAGAGGTACTTTATCACATTCATTGATGATTGTACCAGATACTGTAATGTATATCTCCTTAGAAGTAAGGACGAAGCAATCGACATGTTTAAACAGTATAAGGCAGAAGTTGAGAATCAACTCAATAAGAAAATAAAATCTTTAAGAAGTGATAGAGGAGGAGAATACGAGTCTCCGTTTGAGGAATTTTGTGCTGAGCATGGAATTATACATCAAACTACCGCCCCGTATTCACCTCAATCCAACGGTATAGCCGAACAGAAAAACATAACTCTTAAAGAAATGATGAATGCCTTACTAATTAGTTCTGGATTGCCAGATAACTTTTGGGGAGAAGCTATTCCTTCGGCAAATCACACCTTGAATAAAATACCATGAAAGAAAACATCAAAATCTCCACATGAACTTTGGAAAAATAGACCACCATCCTACAAATACTTGAAAGTGTAGGGGTGTCTTACCAAAGTAGAAATACCAAAGCCGAAAAAGGTCAAAATTGGACCAAAGACTATAGATTGCATATTCATTGGATATGCTCATAATAGTAGTGCATATCGATTTTTGGTGTACAAATCTGAAATTGATGGTATTCATGAAAACACCATTATCGAGTCTCGAAATGCAAGATTCTTTGAACACATTTATCCTCTAAAGACCTCTATTGAAACTAGTGTTCAAAAGAGGCCAAGAGATTCAGATACTCCCGAGGATAATGCTGATCAAAGAGAAATGAATGATGAAACTGAGATAGAGGAACCGAGAAGGAGCAAGCGACAAAGGACCTCTAAATCCTTTGGACCTGATTTCTATGCATATATGATAGAAAATGAACCTCTAACTTACCAACAAGCAATGTCATCTCCCGATGCTCCTTATTGGAAAGAAGCCGTCAATAGTGAAATAGAATCCATTCTACAAAACCATACGTGGGAACTAGTGGATCTCCCTAAAGGATCAAAACCATTAGGATATAAATGGATATTTAAGAAGAAACTAAAGGCTGACGGCTCAGTAGACAAGTATAAAGCAAGACTTGTAATAAAAGGATTTAGACAGAAGGAAGATCTGGATTACTTTGATGCATACTCTCCAGTTACCAGAATAACATCAATTAGGATGCTTATTGCAATCGCATCTATATTGAATTTGGAAATACACCAAATGGATGTGAAAACTGCGTTTTTGAATGGTGAACTGGAAGAAGAAATATATATGCAGCAACCAGAAGGGTTTCTAAGCCCGGGAAATGAAAATAAGGTGTGCAAATTAGTAAAATCACTTTATGGCCTTAAACAAGCTCCAAAACAATGGCACGAGAAATTTGATGAAACTATGTGATCAAATGGATTCAAAATAAATGAATCAGATAAATGCGTATATATAAGATATACGGATATTGGATATGTCATTGTTTGTCTTTATGTTGATGATTTACTAATCCTAGGAAATAATAATGCCATAATAAAATCTACGAAGGATATGTTATCCTCTAGATTCGACATGAAAGACCTAGGAGTGGCTGATGTAATCTTGGGTGTGAAAATTATAAAAACACCACAAGGATATGCCTTATCTCAGTCACATTACGTAGCCAAATTACTTGAAAGGTTCAAGCAGTATAATATAACCATTGCAAAATCACTAGTGGATATGAACCAAAATTGAGTAAAGAACACCGGTGATGGAATATATCAACTTGAATATTCTTGCATACTGGGAAGTATCATGTACGTCATGAATTGCACTAGGCCTGATATTGCATACGCTATAAGCAAGCTGAGTAGATATACCAGTAATCCTGGTAAACATCACTGGAAAGCAATAATAAGGGTCCTAGGATATCTGAAGTACACACAAAACTATGTGTTACAATATGAGAAGTATCCTTCAGTGATAGAAGGATATAGTGATGCCAATTGGATAACTGGCTCAAATGACACAAAATCCACAAGTGGATATGTGTTTACATTAGGAAATGGAGCAATCTCATGGAAATCATCCAAACAGACTTACATAGCAAGGTCGACAATGGAATCGGAGTTCATTGCTCTAGATAAAGCCGCAGAAGAAGCAGATTGGCTTAGGAGTTTCTTGGAAGATATTCCAAACTGGGAAAAACCGGTACCTCCAATATGTATACATTGTGATAGTCAATCTGCTATAGGAAGGGCGAATAATACATTATATAATGGTAAGTCTCGACATATTCGTCGTAAACATAAAACCATAAGACAACTTCTTTCTAATGGAGTTATCACTATAGACTATGTAAGGTCAAAGGATAACATAGCGGATCCACTAACAAAAGGCTTGCCAAGAGAGAAAGTTCAAACCTTATCGATGGGAATGGGCTTAAGACCTATGAACTAAAAGTTTTCTAAAACGGAAACCCCACCTAGTTGACTGGAGATCCCAAGATCTAGGTTCAAAGGGACAACTAAGTTTAAGATAAACTTGACGGCACTGTTAAATACAAAACATTCCTATGATAAGTCAGTGCAAAACCCGTCGGAGAATAGGATAAGCTAGGCTTTTAATGATGTCTATACTATGGTGTTATAAAGAACCAAGTGGAGTATTACGGGATACTCCAATAGAATCACCTATGTGAGTGCGAAGGCGCCACTTCAAGAAGAATTGTAAGGTCGAATTCTTCAAGCACTCATGAAACCAAGGCGGTGTTCATGGCAAAAACGAACACAAACAGAGAACCAAGGGGTTAAAGAGCATTTATCATGTGTTATCTTTATAGACTTACACAAACGGCTTACAGTTCAAAGACATTCTAGTCTACTGATTCGCCAGTTAGTTATAACGATAAAACACTTGGAAAAGTTCAAGGCCTCTGAGCTACTTTTACCGATATGATAAATGTTACACAAAGTTTCAAAACAGATTATACAACCACTCACTCATGTGGGGGATTGTTGGAAGAATGAGTAAAGTGGTTGAGGCAAACTAAGTCCCACATCGGGGAAATTTGTTCCTTATGCCACTACTTATACTAATGCTTGATGTATTATATCAATAGAAAGAGGAGATGGAAGAGGGAGAGACAATGGCATGATAAAACATTCATGCTAATATTTAAAGGTCAAAGATAAAGGGCCTTGGGCCTTGGGGTTCTTGGGATCTGGTGATTAATTGGGCCTCCGATGGGCTCGCTGTGCTGCGGAGCCGCTATTTTTTGAATTTGACCGCGCGATTGCCAACGGAAATTTCTGTTGGTAAAGGGTCGCAACCTTTCCAACAGTCATAGCCGTGGCAATTCGAACAGAAGCATATGTTCATAAGAACATGCCTCTTCCAGCCTATATATAAGCCTGCAGAATTCGAATCAAAACACGAATTTGAAGTCTAATTTCTCTCCTCCTTGTTTTCTTCTTCCTCGCTCTGTTCTGCATCAAATATATATAGAAACTCTCTTGCGTTCGTCGTCGATTTGTGACTGTAGCGCAACATCACAAATACGGTCCGTTTCATCCTTGGGAAACGATTGCTCATCATCCCTCCGCGCCGTAGAGGGAGCAACTTCGTTTCAAGTAAACAGCGCTCGCTGGACTCGGACAATAGTCGGTACTGCTTCTTTCTCTTTCTCTGGATATTTACTGTATCGGTGCATTCCCTTGCATACTTGTGGCTGAACTTTGTAGTTGCAATTTGCAATATCATTGAATCAGTATTGCTAACGCTTAAAGGCGTTACTGTTCATAGAAACGGTTTTTGCACGTTTCTAGTGATTGGTTTCTAACAAATTGAACTATAGAAAACAACAGTTCATCACAAGACAACCCAAAACAGCCCTAAGAGCAACCAACATACGGAGATGGTAACAAATCATGATATCAACTCCAAACCAACTAGTCAAGACCTTTAACTAATTCACAACGAATCTCACCAACATACACCAAAACAACCAAAGCCACTATCGAGAACTAACCAAGTATAACACCGAGTGAGTTAAAATACTCGCCAAGCAGGAGATTGAGCTCACTGTGACTCTCCACTCAAATGGTAAATTGAAAGCATAGTTGTAGGTACTACAACAATATGCAAACTTGGTACAGATTAGTGTGAAGATTGGAAATGCTAAGGACATGACATTTTTTGTTGGGAAGTTGTGAAAAGGAGCTGGGGATGACACCATAACTGAAGACTCAGAGCACACCACGGCAGAGTGAAGACTTCATCGCCACCAACAAGCCAACACTCCACCGATTACAGTAGGAAATAAAACCCGAATAGCACCAACAAGCCAAAAAAGCAAATTGCGAAACCGTACAGGGAGTTAGATATGCTTATAGTCAGTAGGGAGCAAAGCGTTAGGGCGGTGAAGGGATATCAGAATGTGAAGAAAGATGTGAGAGAGGTGTGGCAAAAGGAGACCAGAGGGCTATTAAGGAGAGGAAACCTTTCGATAATCTTGAGCAGAAATCAGATATAAAATGAATAGATCTGAAAAGTGAGGAATGGAGGGATTGGAAGGGAAAGAGGCCAGTTAAGGGGCAAGGGAGAAAGCCGGGGAAGGGGAGAGGGAGCAGATGAAATGGTAGAGGTTTGGGAGAAAATAATTAAACGTGGAAGAAGGAATGTTAAAAGAGGTAGCATAAGAAAGAGGAAGACTCCCCAGTCCCCATGTACGAAAACCAAGATCTTCGAAGAAGAAGAAAAATTACGTGACTTTTTGTTATAGTTTAGAAAAATGTTAATTGCAGTTTGCATAAAAATTGTGTGGTGGTAAGGGCACCCCCAATATGTTCTTTCTAATACTGCAATTTAAAAAATAAAACTCATTAAATTTTGTATGCTTCCTAATACCACATTACTTATCCATTCTAATCTCTCACTCAATCATTATTTGTCGAACTAATCACATACTAAGCTAATATAAATAAATACCTTAATACCACATAATCGCCGTCTTCTTCGCATCTCTCGCGGAAAAATTCAAATTCATATGGTAATCTCTCAATTGTTTGGTGATCTAAAAACTCTAATCTTCCACTTCCTCTTCTGGCTTGCTTAACTCAAACATTATTCATGACTTTTGTATATTGCAGCATCGAATTCGATGAACGACTATAGATCTAGGGTTTAGCTCGTTGATCGGTTTTACAAATGAGGACGACTGAATATAAAGCGAAATATAAATAGGGTAAAACAGTGTGATAGCCCCTATTTTTTATGTTTGTGGTATTAAGAAGAGTGTAATACTAATTCTTGTGGTATTTTTTAGTCGCGGTATTAGGAAGAACATATTGGGGTGCCCTCAGCACCACACTAAAAATTAGCGTATAATAATTGATTAATATATCGTTAAATTGGCACAGTTAAACATAAGTAATATTTTCTATTCATTTCGTGTGTTTCAATCATAAGCATTAGTAGTTAATATAAGTTAATTAATTTTGATTTACTATCATAAGTTCTAACTTCTAATTTTAGTGTACAAAATCTACATATCAAAATTTTAATAGTTAAATGAATTTTAAAATATGCTGTCAAGTTTCTGGTTTAGTGATCATAAATTTAATAAATACTATACTAGAAATGACTTTGTAAAAAGTTAAAATATTTAATATAACAAAAAAATATTCTACTAAAATCGATTTTCTTCAAAGTGCAAAAATGGACATTACAAAAAAACTACTATAATTGATTTTCAATAAAAATTAAAAATGAATATGACAACCACAAATATTTTACTAAAATTGGTTTCCAAAATGTCATGAAATGAGTATAATAAGAGCAAATGTTCTACTCAATTCATTTTTTTTTTAAAGTTGAGAAACGAATATGCAAGAACAAATATTCTACTACAATCGATATTCTTAAAAAGGTATTGAAATGAATATTATGTTAATTTGAAAATGAGCATTCAGTATTATTCTTATAAATACAACAAATACAAATTAAAACCTTTAGTCGCGAAAGGTTTCAATTTATTTTAGGAAATACAACAGTTAAAAACGCACCTCTTGGATGCAAAATTTTGTGATAAAGAAAAATGAAATAAAGTGCTACCGAAGTTAGAGAGAAGTATGTTGTGTAAAGAAATTAATTCCAAAAGGATTACTTTATTTTAGAAAATACAACAATAATAAACCCATGGATGCAAAGTTATGCGTAAAATAAAAGTAAAGTGAAGTGTTGTTGAAATTAAACAGAAATGTGGTGCATGAAGCCTTTAGCCCAAAAGGTTTTACTTTATTTCAGAAAATACGTAACAGAAGCACACCCCTTGGATGTAAAGTTATCGGTGGGAGATAAGTGAAATGAAGTGCTGTCGAAGTTAGACAAAAGACGAGGTGAAACAACCCGAAATCCCCCTTATGGGAAAGCCCGGATTGCCTTGAGAACAGACGCATCAGAACACAAACAATAGAACATTTCATTGCTATTACAACAATTTACAACAGAGTACAAGAATATCAGATAATAAATTACAGTGGAAAAATAATATCAGAGATTTAATAAATTACAAAGCAGCGGAAAATATAATACATGAATAAAATGTGCAGCGGAATACATCATACTAGCACAACTGAAATAAATACACGGATACAAAGCTTTCCGAATATAGCCCCAGCAGTGAATCCAGGATCCTGTTAAATAGTAATTTGCAAAAACCAAAACTACTGACTGCACGTGTGGAAAATATGAACACCCAGAGTTTAGGTTAAAACAATAAACTCCGAGTCAGTCATGGGACTAGTGTGAGAACTAAAACATTTATTAGCATTTTATTTTAAAGTTAGGTAAATCACGGGACCACGTCATATAACACGGAATGGGTTTATCCCCCATGAATACAAGTGCATAAAACCAAACAGCGTAATGCTAAAGAGAAAAATGAAGCTATTTAAAGACTCAGGTCCCATCACACAATGAACGCAGTCAAGGATAGAGTTTTCCTTTATAATAGCCAAATATGCTTGATACGTGAAATTTCATCTTTAATTATTACTATAGGTGAAGAAATCAACTTTAAATATAAATGTATCAATCATAGGCGGCGTAGGTGCCACTATATTCTGTCGCCATATAGGTTTACAACAAAAACCGTAAAATCACGTTTTGGAAATTGGATTTCCTTCTATGAACCGAGGCAAGGGACCGTCCTCACCAATTTCGAGACACACTAGCAAGTGCCTCAGGATCACACCTACAGGCAACCCTTGGATCTTCATGGTCGGTCATCCGTCGATGATTAATTATACCATAAACTATATGTTAGCCGGTTCTATCGAACCTCTAAAATGGGTCAGTATGTCGACCACTCTAGATCCACTAAGGACTCAAATCTTATCCGAGCCAATCAATCGGCCCGAATTCTGAGGTACCTCACTTTCCATCAAATAATATGCCACATCCACATAAGTAAACAGTATGGGCTCTATACCATGACGTTACTCGTAGCTAGAACTAACATATGTCTATTTCCATGCAGTCACTATCCCGTTTTTTGTTCATAACTTAGGTGTGAAGCTCGCGAATTAACGTTACACAAAGCTATGCTAATTAAAGTTGTGCTTTGATCATCACCCACAAGACTCTGCTTTTCAATAAAAGCCTTGATCATTTGCATCTCAGCATGCCACACTGTCAATCCATACAGTACCATTGATTTCCGCCAATTTATTACCTCTAAGCTTGTACATCTCGGAGAAGGGTGTTAAGCAAGAGAATAAATTCTCTGCCACCAAATAGATATATATTAAGCAGAGATCAACGTATACAGTATAAAAGAATACAATGTTAGACACACTATCAATTTGCAAGTCCGTTCTAGGTTTGAATGAAACCTGAGACACCTTATTCCTCGTCCCGTATGTCCAACAAAGGAGAGAGGCCCTCGCATATCCGGTTGATCTCCAAGTACACCTGGATGATCACCACTTATTGCCTTTTCTTAGGCGTACATCCCAACCAAGACATAAGTAATCATCTAAATGATATGAAGATCTCCGGTCATCAACCACCGTCTTCATTGTCGACTTTTAATCGTCGTAACAATTATTCAGAATGGGATAAACCCGGTCTTTCCGAATAACTCGCGTATCTTATAATCAAGTGCTATAAAAACACATCATACGCCTCATTCCAATTCAGAATATTCATTTATTAAAATGTTCCTACTCTTTGGGAAAGGTTCCCATTAGTTTTATTAAAGATAAATTCGTTTAAATTTATTCTTTAATCTTCCTTTTGATATTGTTTTAAAAAGATTTTATTTTATCCTTTAACAGTTCTAAACAAAATTAAGGTTTATAAAACTAGTCGGGATTATCGCCTTACCGAAGTAATCATTTATTTTTTCTTTCCAATCCCAACCTATTCATCTCATGGAGAAAAACTGTTAGTACTCCATATCTAACACCCACTGTGTTATTGGTAAAATTTGTTACCATTTCACGTCCAAATCTAATTAAAGATTTTGACTATTACCTGGAGTAAAACTGATGGTACTCCATTCTCGATCATTTCATGAATTCGATAAATTTAGTTATCCCATTCCCATTTCAATCTAATAAAAGATTCATTAAAACTCTAATTCAGTTTTAATCCCAAAAATCATTACTTGATGATTATTCAAATTTAAGAAATTAACCTTATCGTTAACTAGGTTAAATAACTAATGTCAGTTAAAACACAGTTTACAATAAACCCAAATCAGCTTCCATCAACTATGGAATTTTCACGGAAAACAGATCAATATATAATCGATATAAATTTTCTTATCCGATCAATACTATAAATGGAATAACGGCAAAGCCCTTTAAATTCCATATATAATAACGGTCTTCCTTCCCAGAAGCTCATTTCAATTATTGCCAAATCGAATTCCATTCAATTCCAATTTAATATATTAAATTGGAAAAACTTTACTTTGGAAAATTTCCATTAAATCTAAATAAAAAGATATATATATTCCAAACCATCTCTTCACTGTTAATTGGGTCAAAGAACAATTGTTATTTAAAATACCGTTCACGATAAACCCAAAAATCCAATTTCAATTCAATTCCAATTAAACATTAATTAACTGGTAAACTTCTCTAAATCTTATTTAAAAGATTTATTCCTTTCTCAATTGGGTTTAAGAACAGTGTTAATAAAGACACCATTCACAACAAACCCAAAATACAATTTCAATTCAAATCCGATTAAAATTAATTAATTGGTAAACTACACTAAATCTTAATTAAAAGATTTATTCTTTTCTCATCTGGATTTAAGAACAAGTGTTAATAAAGACACCGTTCATGACAAACCCAAAATCCAATTTCAATTCAAATCCGATTAAATATTAATTAATTGGTAAACTTTACTAAATCTTAATTAAAAGATTTATTCTTTTCACATCTGGGTTTAAGAACAGTGTTAATAAAGACACCGTTCACGACAAACCCAAAATCCAATTTGATATTAAATACAAGGCCATGAATAGAAATTATATCGGCTTATATTTAAAATCAAATTCTGAAACTAACAAATAACGTATTGGGAATAACGATATATATATATCTTCCAAATTCCTCAACAATATCAGTATAATCACGGAATCCAATATCGAAATATCTGAAGATAATTCCCATTCCAAATCAATTCCAATTTATTTGTTAGAAAAATTCTGGTTATTTTAAAACCCATTTACAAATCCAATTTATTTATTTAAAAATCATTTGGATTATAATTCTAGTTAATAACTAGTTCATTTAGATAAAAAGTATCTTTTATCTATTTCAAAACTTGGAATTTTTCATCCAAATTTTTTCCAAATCATTTATTATGGTTTTACACAATTTTCCCATATTTTTAATAATTTTATTATGGCCCTTACAGTCGGTTTCTAATAACGGCCACCGAACTGCGTCCATAGCGACCTTTTCTAAAATTGATTTGGGAATATCTTAAAATCTAACCGTTCAAATTTAAATCTCTTATATTCATTGGAAAGTTGTTTTCGATACGAACCCAACAATTCCGGTTTTAGGAGAATCCGACGTCAGATCTTCGGCTATGTCCATTTGAAGTTAATGGCCGAAATTCGCGAACGGTTGATGCGCGTTCTATTCAGGCCATTTAATATATATAATATATATTGTATATATATTTTGCCGATTTCCATTTAAAACGTATTTTATAAAAATCGTTATAAATTCGTTTTAAATCGATTTTAACTTCATTTTCAATTTCAAATCAAAATTGAATATTTTATATCATTATAATATTAAATGATAATATTTTCAAAATATTATATTTTTGAAATCATTTCCTTTTCGATATTTATTATAAAATAAATAAAATCGATCGATAAACCCGTTCGGGTTAAAAATAGCGTATATACTTAACTCGGCTTCCATATTTCAATATTTTCGTGTCCATCCCAAATCGGACATCAAAATCATATTTTGATTCTTTTCTGAATATTACTTTAAAATATTCATTATTATAAATTATTCATCATTTTAAAATATTCTTTGTTATTTTAAAATATTCATTATTTTAAAGTATTCTTCATTTCTGAATCGGAATGCGACTCAATCAATTACCATATAATTTCAGTTATATGAATTTCATACACCGCTTGTATTCACAATAATGATAAATAGTCATATAACAATCAAACATCATCCAGAGTGCATTTTACAACTTTATCAGCATTAAAATAAATAAATAACGCTCATCACAGTCTGTCAACTATCGATTGACATACAACTAAATATTGGGATTAGTGTATGTCCAATATCATCCCAATACCCGTGTGGGTTTTCAAACAACAAATACTGATTATTATTTTTGCAGTTGGGCGATGTGTAAAATTTATCGACCCAATCAATATCAGTTAAATAGGAGTGCATAACCAAACGTCTAATTGGTAAATGAATATTTATTTCAATTTATTTTCATGATTATTTTATACACATTTTATATAAATAATATTATATACAACAATCACAATCACAATCAATGACAATCTCAATCACAATCCAAACAAACAATCAACCATGGTTTGCAAAAAGTTGTGTCAGGAGCTATTAAGTCTCATCTGCAACCTAGGATATAATTACATAACAAAAATAGTTGATGAGAAGGTGTTCTCACTTTGATTTCCACTCCGCTAGTGTTTATTTGAAGGATTTAATACCATTCGAGTTCAAATTTGTCTCAAATTCTAATCCGCTCCGTTTTAGTCCTGGTCAGTTCTGAAATGTAGTATTCGACGACGTGATTCCAACGCAATTCGTTTTGTCAAATTCCGATGCCAAAGGAATAAGTTACACCTGTTTATATGTTAGGCACATTAATAATTATACGTTAAATAAATAATTAATTAATTATTCTTTACCATTTCCCTAATTAAAATTAAGTCCATCGTCTTCCTTTATCAAGCTTCACCAAACCCATGTCATGCAAGAGGTAACCAACCATTGCGCCACCCATAGCTCGTCGAAGTTCGATCCGTCACCGCCCCCTTGAAGTGCCGCCTGTTCTTCCCCAACGCCATAAACGGCTTCGCATTCGAACCACTTTCCAGCTCGACAAACGAGTTCAACTGCAGTGGTTTACGGGCCAAAATCGAGAAAAATACCCCATTATAATCCATCTCCACCGGTCAGATCATAGATCTCATAGGCCTCTTCAAACTTCCAGTTACGAATTTCTTCCATCGATTCACGGGATTTGCGATTTTGAGGAGAAAAGGTTGGAATGATTTAAATCATTCATTTCGTTGGAGGTGCTGTAAAGAGCTGGTTAACCGTGAAGTTTAATTTGACCTAGGGTTTGACCCATTGTATACTTATATTTCTTTTATAATATTTTATTCTATTTATTTATCATTTGAAATTTTTATGTCCAAACTCCAAATCAAACCCAATGACTGTAGCCCCTAGCCATATAACCCTATTCCAAACACAATGGGATATGTTTCGTAGGCAAATTCGACAGTTTCGATCAGTTTTTATCAAAATTAAAATATAAATCAATATATATTGAATTTAAACGTACCTTCTGATTTACCGGGGCTACATACTGACTCCAAAAATTACAGAAAAATAAATCTAGCTATGTTTTGACGATATGGTCCTAACAAAACTAATTTCGTCAAATTTGGAGATCGTTTGAAAAATGGCCATTTTCCAGTTGATTAAATTCAAACTGAAATTGCAGAACACGTTTAAATTCACCACGCTCACATATTAATTCCAAAAATTATGAAATTTGAAAACTGACTATAATTTGACGATCCGGTCCAACAAAAGTGGTTTCGTCGAAAACGGAGCTCATTTGCAAAATGGCTATTTTTAAGGACTATATAATATTAAAATATATATAAATTCCATAGTGACTATGTAACAACCCGGAGTTTCAGAACTAATTTAAAATTTTTATTTTGGCTATTTTAATGGATTTTGAATAATAAAAAAATTTATTTTAAATAATAACCACTAAAAATTTATTTAAATCGAAGTTAGAATGTATAAATTTATTATAAATATAAAACGAGCCTGAAATGGCGCGGTAGTCTGAAAATTCGATTTTAAATTTCAAATGAATGTATATAAATCAAAATAAATCGGATTTCAGTAAAACCAAAAACATTTGAATCTGTTTAATTATATCTTTCTAACGAATGTGGAAAATTCAGGTTTCATAATATAAATTGAAAGTTATGTCCAGATTAAAATTTAAAATAGTCGCTATGGAATTTATATATATTTTACAGGAAAATGGGCTGGAGGAAGTTTTGTTTTATTTTTTTGGGCCTACGGAATTTATATATATTATGTCTTTTGTTTGAAGGACGCGGTGTTTAAAATTTCGTTCAAAGGAAAAATAGTCAGGAAGATTTAATTTTTTTTTATTTTCTTCTAAACGTCATTGTTGAACATCTTCAACCTCCTTTCTCGATTCAAGACAATGCACTATTTTTTTTTTGATTTGATTTCTCCATTGTCACTCGATCTTCATTGGCGATTTCGATCTTCATTGTTGAACATCTTCTTTTTTTACTGTAGATCTTCATTGGCGATTTCGATCTTCATCAAACAATCTTGCTAAATTCAGGTATGTTATTTTTATTTGTTTCGATTTTTTTTGTTTCATATAATTGTTGTCGATTAATAATCACATCTTTTTTCATCTAGGTTATAAGGCAATTTCTTCTTCCAGTTATGAATCTCGACTTTGGATTTATATAAATGGAAAAGTAAGATTTTTATGCCTATTTTTATATTTCTTCACGTATGTTTATTGTTTTATAGTTTTATTGCATTCGATCGTTCCTGTGGATATTATTTGTGGTTTGTTACTTTATGCTATGTTTATATAGCATTCTTTACTGTAGCATTCATGTTCAGTTTTAGTCTTACCTTGGTATGTTCATTTATCATATGTTTTTAAATTAATTTATTCTTGTTTAATTCAACAGTAAAATTGATTTTATTTTTTTATGGTATGTTAATTTAGCATTTGCTGTTACTGTTTTGTTCATTACAGTATTTTAATTGGATTTGTTTATTTTCTAGTTCTGATACGATCAATAATGAAGCAAACATTGTGTTGGTTATTTTTGAACATAATGAGAACTGTTATTCAACTTGACTTACCATTGGCTCTTCTTTATTTGGTGTTAAGAGTGAAATCTGTGATGTGTGGCCACAACTTAATCTGTTTTCCATTGAGCTATCTTATGTTCTTGAGAATAGGAATATAATTATGGACACTGATTCAGACTTGCTTAGCATTTTGTGTTTTCTCATTTTTAAGAAGAGTAAATATTTTAAGTTTACGGTTAAGGAGAATGTTGGTGCTATGGAAGCTGATATTGGTGGATGTGGTTTGGGTTCTACAAGTGTACAAAGAACTTCGATTGGCAGTAATTCTGGAACAAATTATGAGTCACATGCTGATTCACCACATTATTTGAAAGATATGCTAAAGAAAGGTTCTAAAAAAATATTGTGGATTTTCTTGGTTTTTGTTTTAATGGGATGAGGATTTTAGAAAGTTTTTAATGGCGTATCAAATAAAGAATGGTTATGATTTGATTTTTGTTAGAAACTCTCCTGATAGAATTTCTGTTAATTGCTCTTAGATTAAGGATAGTTGGAAGTTTTATCTTAATGCTTCTTCGGATCCGGGCATACTCTCTCGGTTTTTTATTAGAACCTACAATTTTGATCATTCATGTGGACCGGGTCTTAGAGATGTCAATAAAGTTACTATTTCAAGTAGATTTGTTAAATCTTTAATTGTGGATCAAATTCGATATGCTCCTATGAAGAAGCCGAAATATCATGAAGGAATTTAGAAGAGAGTATAATTTCAATCTTTAATACTATTATGTGTACAGCGGAAAATAGTTGGCATTGAAAGAGATATATGGGGATGATTCAATGTCGTATAATAATTTAGGTTGGTATATGGAGGCATTGCAAAAGTATAATCCTGGTAGTTATGTGTCTATAGAAGTTGATTCATCAACCAATCAATTTGAGAGAATTTGTTTGCTTTTGGTGCTTGCTTGCTTGGTTTAAACACTGTCGACCATTAATATTTTTGGATGCTGCTCATTTGAAGGGAAGATCTAGAGTTATGTTAGCTGCTACATCTAAAAATGCTTACCAAGGTATGTGTTTCATTTTACTTTTGTTTTCTCTTTCTTGGTTATTTTTGTAGTTATAACATATGAAACTACCATTGTTCTACACATCACTTAATTTTAGTGCAACAATGCTTACAATAGATTTGTTCGCTTTATTTATTACTGCTTATATTGGAAGTGTTTGTGGTATTAATGTTTGGACAGTAAGGTGCTAAAAGACTGATATATTATATATGATATATTCATATATCATTTTGAGTCTAATTCAATTGTGTCCGTCATACATTACTATCATTTAATTCAAGTTTGATGTTAATTATGGTTCATGTATCGTTGTATTGAGAAGTCATTAATTATTTATTTTGCAAGTTTCTTTCCTCTTGCTATGGGTATTGTTTCACATGAAAACGAATCTAACTGGTCTTGGTTTTTGTCCCATTTGAAAGAAATGCTAAATGAAGACCGATCTCTAGTTTTTATGTCTGATCGTCATTTAGGTCTCATTTTAGGTGTTCCTAAAATTTTTCCTTCTTCATATCATAGCTATTGTTTTCTTCACATGGAACAAAATATTGGTAATGTTGTGAAGGCAGCTAAAGGTGATTCTTCTGTTGTAGAGTTATTCAAACTTTGTGCTAGAGCTTCTAATATGTATGATTTTGAGCGATATCTTTCTAAATTTAAGGATATTGGGGGTATGACTGCAGAAAATTTTCTACAAGATAAACCATTTGAACATTGGGCATATTTGATTTTTCAAGGAAAGCGGTATGGTGAATATTCTTCAAATGTTGCAGAAAGCTTCAACTCTTGGATTTTGGAAGATAAAGTAATGCCTATAACTTTTGTTTGGACGGTATTCGAGTGAAAGTTATGGAGCAAATGGCTAGGCGAAGGGAGGAATGCCGTTTGTGGATGACGACTCTTTGTCCTATTACGGAGGAACGCTAGTCTAAGTTAGTAGATGATGGCTTCGGTTGGGATGTTTACAAATCTTCAAACATTGTGTTTGAAGTAAAATCCCCTAAGTCTTATATTGTTGACCTCAAAAATCATTTATGTAGCTGTAATCAATGAAGAGTTACCGGTTTTCCATGTGCAAATGCAATCAAGTGTATTAATAAGTCTAGGTTATCAGTTTATGACTTTGTGGAGGAATATTTTATTGTTAGTTCTTTCAGTTCGTTATATGTTTATGCTAATCCCATTCCAGATTTTGATAAGCCAATGGTTGTTGAAAATGATGTTTTGATTAGGCCTTCTAAACAAGTTCGTGGTGCAGGAAGACCATCTACAAAGAGGCGTGGTGGATTTGGATATTCTCAAAATAAAATAAACAGATGTAGCCATTGTAATGAAGTTAGCCACAATAAAAGGAACTGTCTTGCTTCTTCTAAAAATTAAAAAAAATCATGTTATTTGTTAGTGTAACGAATTAATTTTTTTTATTGTAAAGCTGCTACAACTTATAGTAAATTGAAATCAGTATTTGTGAATTGTTTATAAAATAAAAAATGAAGTGTTATGTTGTCTATTTTGTTTAATTTTTAATGGCTGGTAATGTCTAATGCCTTTTTCTTTGAAGTCAGTTTTTTTTTTATTTAGGTTATTTTATCAATGCTAAATGTACTTTAGTTCAATGCATGAGTTTAGCATTTCATTTTTACCAATTCTTTCCAATGCTACCTGTACTTATCATTTCAGTTGAATGTTAGTTGTAACCAGCATTCCTTTATCATTAGTATGCATCTTGAATGAAATACTTTTAATGGATCATCCAATAGGCCTAATACTACAAGCTGTTATATCTCATATGCTCTTTTATTAGGAAAACTCTTTTAACTTATTTGAGGTTAAGTCGCGATGTGCTGATATGGTGGACAACATGGGAAGCCTACTGCAAAAATGAACTAAATGTTTATATTATTTGGTCAATTTAAGGTTGTTTTATTCAATTATAATTGTAATTTAGTTGAATTCATGAGTTTATCGTACGAGCCTACCTGTAGTTAGCATTTCAGTTGAATGCTAAATTGAACAAGCATTCCACTATAAGTAGTATGCATTTTACGCGACATATAATTTCAACATTGAAAACTCTAATCAGAGTTTCTATTTACCATAATGATACTCAAATGTCACAGTAGAATTTTATTTTCACATAATGCTAGTTTTACATAGCATTTCAATATAAACTATTGTCACCACATCAGAAATACAGATAACGCATTTAAATTCATGTGACAATTACATTTGCATATACTCCCATAGTTCGTACAAAGAAAGTACAACGAAAACAGACAATTAAAAATTCAATCCATCAATTACAATCCTATTTGAGTAGTTCATACAGGCAAATTAAAATCATTAAAAAAATGCTAAGACTATCTATCATTAGTTGTTATCAGCAACAACTTTACTCATCGTCATGCTTAATGTTTGTCTGATGACCAACTGTATTTCCTGTCATTTAGTACATCAAAAGCAACTACAGCTCTTAGCATTTTAATGGTCTCTTTTGTGTAACTCTCTGGCAATTCTTCCTTGTCCAATTTTTTCATGTTTGCCATCACGATGAAACCACAATCAAGTCTGTATCAAATGTAGAGATATTAGTAAATATTATAGTATAAACTAATGCTAAATTAAGTTATCATTCTTTACTTCAGAACTATCATTTTGCATATTTATTCATTAAAGTAAAATTAAAAAATACAAATGATATTTTGGCTATTAGTTTGCATTTTTAGTTTAGTATATATGCTAGTGTAAATAATCATTTGGATGTGATACATGTATATGCACTAAAAAAGTATAGATGATAGTTTAAACTGTCATTACCAATTTTATTCTCATTGTATTTTTCAGTTGAATGTTTTGCTATTATTTTGATCATCATGCATTGTCAGATGTATATTTCAAACTAAAAACAATAATTGGATAAACATATGCTATCATCTCATATTCTCAAATGATACATGTAAATAAAATGATATATTGAATTATCATTCAATAAGTGTACATATAATTACTGTCTACTGTTTATTAAGTATTGATATTATACTTTCATGTATTGTCTATCAATGCATCTTAATACGTACAGTTAATAAAATGAGAATAAAATAAGCTACTTACGAATCAGAATATTGTGGTGGACTTTAGGCTGCTGCACTGTTGGTTTGTTGAATTTCTTGTTCATTATACGTTCTTTTACCCACGCATCCCTTGAACAACGACTCAATCAAATTTTTCTGCAATATATATATATATATATATATATATATATATTAGTGTTGACTTTTACTTGCAGAGTTTTAAAAAATAAGAATTCACTTACAGTGATGATGGCTTGGTTGTGGCTGGGGTTTGATGTCTTTGTTGATCTGGTTTTAGGTTTTGTTGAGTTGTAACGACTCCACTGCATTGTTTCATAATTTAGTACCATCAAGTTCCAATGGCTTCCGAAATGCATAGGGAGGAATTTTTTTTTGCACAACTCGTCTTTAACAATCTTTTGTATTGTTGGCATGATTATGTCATCGATCACTGTTTTCTGATCATTTGTTATAGCATTCTGCATATTCATATGTATTAGAACAGAGTTTTTTTTATTTAAAAAAAAGCATTTATAATTGAAGGCTTATACTTACCATCATGATTGTAGTGAAGTAATAACTATGCAGGTACATTTCTTGATTGTAGTAAAACCAGTAAATCAGCTGTTTAACCAAAGAAAGGAAGTTATAAGTTTTATCGTATAATTAAATTTTCTACATTCTAAAACAAGGGCTTTTAATTCTTGTTTTCACTATCATTTACTTGTCTACTGCACTGAATAATGCAAATGATAGTTTAAACTAGCATCTTGGATATTCAATATACTTACATGTACTCAATAAATATTAATGCTACTTTTAACTCTCATTCCGTTATTCAATACATTTACTGTAACGACCCAAGCTTCCCCATAAAGGAAAGCACGGATTGAGTTGAGAACACGACCAATCAGAACACAAACAAAAGATCATTTCATTGCTTATTACAAAAATTTCATCAAAATACAAGAATATACAGAGTATGAATAAATATTACACATTTACTAAATAACAGAGATTTACAAGTTACAATGCATCGGAAATAATACAAAACACAACTGAAAAGAATATACGGATACAGAGCTTTCCGAATATCATTCCAGCTGTAAACCAGGATTCTGTGAATATAAATCTGCAAAACCAAAACTACTTACTGCCCGTGTGGAAAATAGGGGCACCCAGAGTTTAGGTTAAAACAATAAACTCCAGGTCAGTCATGTGACTGGTGTGAGAACTAAAACAGTTATTTAAAACTTAACTTTAAATCAGATATATCAAAGGACCACGCCATATAACACGGAACGGGTTTCCTCCCAAGAATACTAGTGCATATAACAAAACAGCGCAATGTTTTTTTGGAAAAATTATGCTATTATAAGCAGGTCCCATCACACAATGCAACGCAAGCCGGAGAATAGAGTCTTCCCTTATAATCACCAAACATGCACTACACCAAAACAGGCGATTCCCAACGAGTATAACTGTCACAAACAATTTTAGCAACGCTTATTAGTGTTGCTAGGGAGGGGTGGCAATTTATTTCCAACGCATATAAGCATTGGCAGATTTTCTCTGCCAACGCTTATAAGCGTTGGTAGATTTTCTCTGCCAACGCTTATAAGCATTGGTAGATTTTCGTTTGCAATGCTTATAAGCGTTGGAAGATATTTGTTTGCAACGCTTATACATGTTACAAAGTTTTAATTCACAACAAATATAAATTTTAATAATAACATGTATTAATAACTCGCATATTCTAATATTAATAGTCAATTAATAACCAACATGATGATAATATAGACGATATTTAATATGAATCCAAAACTAATACAATAGACAACATTCATAATCACGTAACATAGAATATCAGTTAACAACAGATAAGTAAAATATATTATTAAACTGCTAAATTCAATACACAATTAAATTGCTAAATTCACTTAGCATTAACCAATCTTATAATCATAACAAACTAAAATGCCGAAAGACAATATACTACCTATTGTTTAATACTACAGATACGGAATATGAAACTAGAGCCATATAACCAAACTCATATTTTCTTTTGCTTCTTCTAGAAGTGCCTACATGCATTCAATATCATAATGAATTAAAATTGTCAGCTAAAATCAAGACATCAATGTTTAAAGAAATGATGTGAAAATTCAACAAGTTATTATCACCGCTTCACCTTCAATATAAGTAAGTTTCATTTTACTTCAATTGACGAAAGCAGTTCAACATTCAATACTAAATTCAGTTTCGAATCTTAGTTTTGAGTTTCAGTATGAAAAATGACCTGAAAGGCTCAGTTTCTAAAAACCAGAGCCTTTCCGACAGTTTCGAATTGAGCCTTTCCGGCTCAGTTTCCAGAAAGGCTCAGTTTCTAAAACTGAGCCAGTTCATGCTCAATTTCTAGAAACTGAGCCGAAAAGGCTCAGTTTCTAAAAGTTGAGCCAGTTCAGGCTCAGTTTTAGAAATTGAGCCTTTTTTCGGCTCAATTTTGAACCTGAACTGAGCCAGAAAGGATCAGTTTCGATCGAAACTGATCCTTTCCGGCGTAGTTTCAGGTTCAAAATTGAGCCGGAAAAAGGCTCAATTTCTAAAAATGAGCCTGAACTGGCTCAACTTTTTGAAGCTGAGCCATTCCGGATAGTAAATAATTTCAATAACCACTAAAATATAATAGTTAATGCAGACTTCTATGAACAATTAAAAGATTTAGACATATGCCAAGATCCATGGTTAGGTTCGGAATACACACAACAAGCTATTCAGGTTACTCAAGAGAATATATATATATATAGGTTCAACACAAGAATGGGCATAGTAAATATGTGTCCAAGATTCAAACCAAGTTAAGTAGGCTAGACTTAAAATATCTTAGTAAACCAACATTTATATTTATTCAGCCTATAACTAACCCTTCAGAAATGGTTTCTCAACAAGGTGATGGACTGAATAACAAGGAAAAACTATACAAATCAAACACAACCAAATAACAAGTAAAAATGGCATAGGAGATCATTGTTAATGCAGCTCCAGGTTAAACTCAAACATGTATATACACTAGGTTGACCAAATACTGATAAAGTGATTCATTTATACTATGTTATCCTGATTTAGCAAATATCGTTAAGTATACAAAACATGCGCAAGTGTATAAAAAGAAGAGGAACAATGGCACAAAATAATTAAAATATAAAACATACACAGCATATGTTCCATTTCGAAATCAAGCAAAAGTATGTGGAAGGTGAGCATAGCCTGTTCACGTGATCAATGATGTAATAATGTGGCACGGGCCTACTACAGCTTTACAGTGAATGAACATTTGAACCACAAATATTTAAATCTTCATCAACAAACAAATATGTGATGCATCAGGTGTTTCAAATCTTACAACTTAGCAAGACAATGTATATGCAGTATTTCATTCGCTTGCTTATACTTCATATCAACCTGATGCACAGCGGCATACATGCACAAGCAAGACAGGTAATATCAAACATGCATTTAGTTCATGAACAAGGTAAGACAGGTAACACAGTGGCATAAAAGTAAACACACGCCAATAATAGTATCATCGGTAGATCACACATGCGAAATAAACACAGGAATTGGACTATTTTATTTAGTTAAATTACTGAAATATAGATACTTAAATAAAATGAATCGTGAGTAAATACTTACTTGCAGCGAAGGACAGAAACAACGGCTCGAGAGCAAAAGCTAAGCCTTTCCTGACCATTCCAAGTGTCATGGCAACCAACTCACAGTTTCTAAATGTTGAGCCAGTTCAGGCTATGTTTTAGAAACTGAGCCTTTTTCCGGCTCAATTTCGACCTGAAACTCAGCCGGAGAGGATCATTTCCGACTCAGTTTCAGGTTCGAAATTGAGCCGGAAAAAGGCTCAATTTCAATTCTGAAACTGAGCCGGAAAGCTCAGTTTCTAAAACTAAGCCTGAACTAGCTCAACTTTTAGAAACTGAGCCTTTCCGGCTCAGTTTCAAGCTAGAAACAGAGACTTTTCCGGCTCAGTTTCGGATTCGAAACTGATCCGGAAAGGCTCAGTTGCTAAAAACTGAGCTCAGCTCGTCATCTCAGTTTCGAATTCGAAACTGAGTCGGAAAGGGTCAGTTCGAAACTGAGCCATGCCCGAACAAATACCCAAAGACTTTTCATGTAAAAGTACAAAGGAGTTTTTTATGAAAAATCGAGGAACCGGAACAAAAGTGGAACAAAGCAAATCATCTTTGTTCCATGCAATGTAGTACATGTAGGTTTTTGAAATTTTTAGTATGTTATTTAAATAATATTCATGGCAGTAGCATCTAAATTTATTATCACACCTCTATGTAAAGATGGCAGAGTTTAGAAATATAAAATCCAATTGTATTAAATAATAATAAAGAAATCAATGATGAATTCTTGTTTAAAGACTCAGTATTGTCAATTTTAAATTAGTGGAAATTTCTTCTAGACATTGGCCCCCTTCAAAACAATGAAAATCATTGTTTATGCGAAAATATACTTCAAATCTTTTCCTGTAGAATTTTACAATAAAACAGAGTTAAGGTCTGCATGACATTACTAAGAAAATATCTTTAAGGTGCACTATAGCAGATCCATATGCTAGATAATTAAATCAAAATATTAGAAGTGCATGTGTATCAAGTGACAAATAAAACAGAAGGAAAATATCGCAAAAAAATAAAATTTATAATGTAATGTGTTAAAAAGAGGGTAGAAAACTGTCGTTGTAAAATGCCAATGATCTATGTTCAGGCTAAAGGAAATTAGCACGCCCGTTCAGCAGTTGTCGCTACTACATAAATATTTCGGAGATTAGTTTACACTCACTCAACTTGCTTGAAGCTAAGTACATACCTGAAGCTGCCAGCAGAACGCAAGATTCGCTTGTGAACTGAACTCGATCTTTATACCAACCTGAGGAGTATCTATCCCTCCCACCATAGTCATACTTTGCAGCTATATAATACCTACTTGCAAAGATGTTGTCCAGCCCATTCTAACATGTTGCTTGATAGTTGGATAAGCTGGTGATGCAAACAAAATGAAGTATGGTTACTTGCATATTTCATCTTGTAGTTAAACAACATTTTGCATGCACATCCAAAACTTTTAAACAGATTTTGAGTGAATTAAGTAATTTAGTTTTTCATTCATTTAAAATATTGATAGCACAATAAAGTAATTTTTTCTTATTATGCAAATAAACCGATGAATATACAATCAAAAAAGATGGCAAAATAACCAATGAAGCAGTAAACATAGTTAATGTGCATGGATTGGAAAGATTTTGTAAACCTATGATACCATGCATATTTCCTGAGCTTTTGAAAGTATATTTGAAGGGAGGAGTTGTTCCAATTCAGGTGAACTATCAGAGTCCGGTTCAGAAGGAATTGTACGAGAACCATCTGAGTTCGATTCAAATGAACTATCAGAGTCCAAATCTGAAAATTGATCGAGAATGTAAACAAATTAGCACAATAAGCGGGAGCTGACAAGGAGAGAAGTACAAGCATAGACCAGTGCATACAAGAAAGATAAATAATTTATATGGGAACTGTTTCACTCAAAGATAGGAAGATTCTCAAATTGTTGCCAATAGTCTAAGAAAGAACCAAAACAGATGAGAAAATATTAATTAGCCATACGTTTGCTTTTACCATCAAAAATGAAGTTACCCTACCAGATAAGGTGAAGCCTGGGCTAATCGTTATTAGACCACTACTGATACTTTATCAATATGATAGGTAAACTTATTGCTGGTACATCAATAGATAAGTAAACTATAGTTTAATAATGGTAAATTAACCAATACATAAACACATTTAAAATTTATTGAACTAAGACTTTGGCAATGACTGAAACTTTATATTATTGATACTTCAAATCTGCTCATTCAAATATAAGCATACACACTTTTTCTTTATGTATTAGGTGAACAGCTGAATTAATTTAGGGAGAAGAACAACAATTAACACGGGGGGTAAGTCCAATTAGTTTAACGATAAATGAGACATGGTTGTGAGTGATTAACTCACCTGAAATGGAGAGTTTCACTACTCATCAATGCTTCTAATTCCAGTTTGCACTCCCATTGCCGCAAACACCTTCTGAATAATTGCTTACAATTGGAATGTGAAACCACCCAAGTTCCATGCATTTTCAATCATGAAATTTTCTATGTCACATAGTACACGAAATTTTGTAAAATAAAAAGAAATAAATATGGAACTAACCTTTGAGTACAAAATTTAATAGGAACCTTGTAATACTCACGCCCAATAATGCCTACACTTTGGTTTGCACGTTGCAAAGATAAACAGAATCCAACTATTTCTTTCTTCTTATATAATATGAACAAAGAATTAAAAGATGTTGGTGTCTTATTATCTTCCATTCAAAAGGTTCATTCTTTACAGAACAATTATATTATGTAAATACAGGGAAAAACATAACAGTAAAGCATGCAATTTGAGTTCCTTTTGTCTTTAACTTGCTGCCACTATTTCATCCTTTTGTTCCTATGAAATATGTAAGCAATGGTTATCAAAACAATTTAAGACATAACCACAATTTTCTCTGTCCCTAAAAGTCACGTACTCCATGTCCTCACTCAATCACAACCATTGATTTCATCTACTAACTCGTTAATTAAATCAATTAGTTAAAGATGAATAGCTGAGATTTCATCCTAGCAGCAACTAAAATCGACATGTGAAATTTTCAGTAGGTAACTGCACAAAAGATGGATACTGAAGCGTATGGAGTATGTGCAGTAAATCTAATAGTGAAATAAAAAACCGCAAACATGTAACCCCAGATTGAATCTAACAGATTGATGCAAGCTACCCCACATCAACAACGGAGAGACTCATAGGAACTCTCGACTTGAAGTCAGCTGAAGATTTAGCACAGCAGAAGAGCAATACTTGCATGTTAACCAAAAGTAAAAAAATATAGAATTAAACGAACAACAAACCAAATTATTCGAAGGTAGACTGTAGAGAAAAGGTAAATAAACAGATCAAAACGTGTAATCTAATCTAATCGAATCTAATAGAATAACAAAAGACGTATACTTACGAAGAAGAGAGAAGAATTGGAGGACTTGGGTTCGCCTGAAGGAGTGGAGGACTTGGAATCAGATTTGCAAAATTTTGTTATCTAATTTGATTTGGAGCGGCCGATGAATGAAGAAGCGTTAGGGAGGTAGAAAATAGGGTTAGAGCATGGGCATTTACGTTTTTGCCCAAAGAAATTCAAGTTAACGGAAATTGTCAACCCAAGTATGCGTTGGCGAAATAGGAGATGTATATTTGTATTTATGGCAACACTTTTTTTTACCTAACAACGCTTATTTTGGTGACTAAGCTACAATGCGAATAAGTGTTGGCGTCTAGAAAAAATAAGTGTTGCCAAATGACTGTTTTGGTGTAGTGATGCTATATAATCGCCAAACATGCTTGGTACATTTAAAACAAATCATTTTGATACTATTATAGTGTAAAGTGTATGAAAACAACTTCAAATATAAATGTATCAATCATAGACGGCATATCATCCCATGCTACTATGTCGTCAATACTAGGCTCTACAATTAAAATCGAATGTCACGTATTGAAAGTTGGATTTCCGTCTGTGAACCAAGGCAAGAGAGCGTCCTTACTGCTTCGAGACGCTCTAGCCCGTGTCTCAGGATCAGAACGCATCGATCCTTAGATTGTCAGGGCTGGTCCACTCGATGTGGATTAAAATGCCTGAACACTACGTTTCCACGCCCTATGGGGCATAAATCTGGTCTGTATAAAGACCATCCATCGGCTTCGTAGAGATCGAAATAACCGAGGCGCCTCGCTATCCATCATCCATATAAGTAAAACGCCTAGGCATGCAAAACCGACACCAAACCTAGCTAGAAGGAAACGCATGCCCTCCCTGATGTCCTCTCCCATTTCTGGCTCACACCGGGGTGCGAGGCTCGCGAATTAACGCTACACAAAGCTATGCACTACAAGAAAATATGATATACATTGCATTATGTCATAGCTTTATATTAAAGAGCTATAATAAAATAATCAAAGAAAAGAAAATAACAAAAAAAATATGCTATATAAACTAAATAAAAGAAATAAGGTTTAAATTGTGCTATTTATATATTGCTTCCGCTATGTTAGTACTACGTGTCAAGAAGGCGGGAGCAAAAGATACAGTGAAAAATAAAGCCGTGAAAATAAAAATTTAGTCATCACTTCACCCAAAATCTCGTGAATCCCTAATTTCTTACACTTCGCTCGACGACCTATAGGAAAACCAGTAAATCGAATTCACTCCAACATTCCACCATCGTCAATTCAGCACATCAGCAAATCGATCGATTCACTCCATAATCCTATAATTGGACCATCGTCGATTCGGTGGATTGTCGTAGATTAATCATATAAAATAGGTAATATTTTTTAATTTATTACGAATTAAATTCTTAACGTATGTTCATTTCTGTGATCGATTTTCAGTACTCCAGCAGCAACGACCATGAAAAAAACTAGTCGCCATCTCCGATTCATGTCTGATTCATCCAAATCAGCAGTGGAGCTGTTTAGTAATTTAATTACTCATTCAGGTTGTGGTTAATTAAGTGATTGTTTTTGTTTGTTGTGTAATCTAATGTATCAGCGATAATCTATAGAACTATCAATATAAATCAGACCAAAAATTGATATCGTTACAGAACAATGAACTGTTAATACGTAGTTGGTGTGAATATTGCATGCAAGTAGCCAAATATGCAGAGCTAGAAGTGTTAATATGTTTTCTGGTTTGGTATGACAGAGTACATATATGGATTACGTGGATATTTCTTTCAATTTGAAATGATTATAATTTTGTTGTGAAGATCTTCTTACGTATGTTATTAAAGATTAGTTTTTCAAATATTCAAGTTCAACAGATAAGACTATATATGTATTCTAAACAAATGGGTGTTTGACCAGAACATTTTTCCTTGAGCATGTTATTTGTAGGATGTTTAAATTAAAGTAAAACCACATATTTATGATTCTGGAAATAAGATTTTTGATGTTCATATTATAGAAATAGGGCACTATTTTTTATATGTTCATAATTTTCATATTTATGCAATGTTACGCCTTATAGGTTATTAAATAAAAGACAATAAAGGCATATAAAGTGTACGTATGGTTTTTTATAATGAGTTAAGATGAGTTAACCATATATTATTTGCTTATAAATCTACTTATAAATTTATGTTTTATGTGCTAGTTCCCTGTGTCTACTTCATTGTACTCTAAGTAATAACAAAATTAATGCCTAATATACATCATGTGCTGGTTGTTTATATGCAAGCTGTTTAAGTGTCTACTCTATTATATATAGTATGTATATGTTCGGGTTGTATTAACATCAAATGAAACATAATATTACCCTAATAAGGTCAATTTCACAATGAAAAACAATTAAAAAAACAAGCAAGTCTTTCAGCTTTATGACTTCCATAATTCAAATATTTTTGGATTGTTGTGACTGTTGTTACACTACTCTAATGTGTTATAATCAAATTATTAAAAAAATAAAATAGCATGTAAATTATGCTATATAAAATAGAGTAAGCAAATAACTTATACATTTTGTTATTTACGAACTTATTCCACTATGTTAGACCCACACGTTAGAAACGCAGGAGTGAAAAAGCAAAGCGGGCGAAAATAAAACAAAAGCTGCCAAATTGAAACCAAGTGTGTGTGTATATATATAAAATGTTTTTTCAGTTCCGCTTATTTCAAGTTTGAAATATTAAATTTTTACGACGCTTATTTCAGGTATTATTCAAATGGCCTGATTCTGCTTGTATTCCTTTCCATTGAAACAATTTCTAGGTTCTAAATTCTAAATTCTAAATTTTCATATATGAAACCTTGATCATGGTACCTTGATTGGTGAAATTATCAGATTGGTTGTATTTGGTTATGGTAACTTGATCATGGATTTTGAATTAGTAGTCATATTCCTAACTAGACGTATTTAACGGAGGCATTACTATACATGAATTGTTTTGTAGTTGATTATGGTAAAGTGAAATTATCAAACTGGAAGGCGATTTAGCTTCCTTGGTTTAAGACATATTAATTATATTTGTTTAAGATATACTCATTACACCACTAATTTTTATATCCAAAATATCATTTATATATTTTTCCTAATTTAACTATCAATGATATTATATGTATCTACCCATTTTATATATTTAGTATTACTTTGATCTTTCCATGAAGTTATGTTGCAAAAAGTTATACATACACACACATTTCTCTTTCCTTAGTTACATATCTCAGTAGTTGCCACAAATGCGTGATACTAAATCTAGTAGTAACTTTTAACTTTTGGCTGGATAGTGGATTTCTGCATACCAAATATTTGACGATCATAGTTAATGAATAAATGCAACAATATTATTTTAATTTACCAGTACATAATGTTCAGTGCATTGCATTCAAGCTAAACTCCCTATGAGCACAAATACAGGTTGGTATTTGGAATATGCAACATTGTGGTTATCTAATATACACTGTGGTTATTTAATTGTACCCTTTCATTTTTTTTCAATTTTCCTGTCTAAATAGATTATGTACCGTAAATGCATACATTAAAATCTCTTCTTTTTTTTTACAAACTAATAAAATTTTGATTGGAAAATATATGCAGAGTTATTACCACTTCAGCAAATGACGTCTGCTGATGAACGATTTCTCCTATAAAGACCTCATTAATGCTGCACTAATGTGTGATTGGAAATGACCGAAAGCAATGACTGTTTTTATTATTCTTTCCACTTATGCTTCTATGGATTGTATCTTTCCTAAATCTTATTAATGTTTTGGGAGGATCATATAACTTATTTCATATATGTTTCTTACCAGCTTACGTTGTTATGCCCAATACTGCATAAATAATTATAAATAAAAAGTTAAAATTAGAGGACATGGATAATGATTTTATTGAGGTCAAATATGTATATAACTAAGTTTTAGCTATAAATTTCGACTCACATTATTCAAAATGGAAACGGATGAATTTCTTCTGTTAGAAAGTGATAAATGAAGAAATATTTTATCGTAGATATTTCAACATCCAATATGGAAATAGATATTTTAATATAGTCAAAAATTTATAATGAAAATTGCTTTATATATTAGAGATTATAGGATCGATAATTGTTATAAATATAAATTCATTAATTGTTTCTGTATGGTTCATGCCTTGGGATTTGGAAGCTGTAGAATAACACCTGCAACTTGACCGACAATGTTTATTTTTGTAATTTTCTTTTATTTATTGGAAATGAAAATTCTAGACATAAATAAAAAATGGGAAAGTCTATTTATAATTGTCAACAACGTGATGGAAGAACCATAATTATTAACGTTGGAGTTCAACCTAAAAGTCACCAGAGCACTTGCACAAAATATGGGAGAAACTAATTGACGGCGGGAAGACAATAAGGGAAGGTTTAAAGTGGAGAGAAATTGCAATGATCTTTAAAAGTAAAGTATAGTGAAACTACTACCAATGGTGCAAATGTAAACTTGGACCGAATTAAAATAAAAGTAAGATAAGATAGATTCCTTACCATTGTGAACCTATTCTCCAATGTAAAAAAAAAAGATCAATCTACGAGAATAGAAGGGATGTACTAATATGGTACATTGGCACAAATTATAATTAAATTATTTTTACAGGGGAAGACTTCATTAGTACTCTTCTAAGTTTGGTATTAATAGTTTCATTGTGGTTCACAATAATAGATAGTGTAATCAAGAGAGTGAACCTAAAGTATATACACTGTGAAAAACAATATATCCAATTGTTTGATTATGATTTCTTGATTAAAATACCGCACTATTAATACTCAAAACATAGTGTTACTATCATTTTTGTGTTTCTCACCTAACTCATTCATTACAGATGTCATTATAGATATATCGATAGCTCATTTGTTATTTCACAGGCCACACGAGGTCCCCATGAGATCTGGTGTTGTGCTACACAATTCAAGTCTCATTTCATGGTAAATTTCCATAACATTTAGGCAGAAGTATCACTTACCTATTGAAAATAAACTTTTTTGTATTCTTCACACTAGTAACATTAGCATGTACCTACTTATATATACATTTAGGCAGAAGTATCTCTTGACCTTCATTATTCAGTTTTCAGGTATTGCCTTTTTCCCATGATATGGAGTTAATGTTCATGAAGATTTTTAGCTCATTCTCCATCGATAGCTCATTTTAACCTGATTGTGTATGTGATTTAGAGCTTCTCCCCATGAGATCTGTTTTTTTTCTTCTCAAAATGTATTATGAAGTATAAATGTTCTCTTATTTATATTGTTATGCTCCTGTGCTGTATACATTTAATTGTTGTATAATATTTCTCATGCCAAATTCAGTTTAATAGTTAAATTGATATTTTCAAAAATTTATGTCAGGTAAACTTTGTATTGAGGTTAATTCAACTGCTAAGGTTGCTTACATCTCCGAGGAGCTATGCATCGGATGCGGAATGCGTGTAAAGGTACCTTCTCCAAGGCCTGGACAAGTTCTTGGTCTTGTAGGAACAAATGGTATTGGGAAATCCATTGCACTTAAAGTGTTTGCTGGGAAGTTGAAACCAAATTTGAGCCGTTTTAATGTAATTAATCTCACCAAAGATTATTTGTTCATTTAGTGTAGACGCTTCTTACATGTTTTGAGTTCTCTTCTTGCAGAATCCACCAGATTGGCAGGAAATTTTGACGCGTTTCATAGGATCTGAGCTTCCAAACTATTTTACTTATATACAGGAGGACAATCTTAAGGGTAAGATTTTTGCATTACATTGCCTATGTTATTGATCTGTTTTGAAAGATCTCCAGCAATTAGTATTTTTGCATGATAAATCTAAAAACTGGCCATAGTGTAAATATCCATTTCCTTTTTACCTTACTATGAATTGATTGTTCCATAATTTGTTTCCCTTTTTTTTTGTTTGTTGGTGCTGTAACATAACGATTACATTTGTGATCAATCATTTTTATGATTAATTGATTTGACAATCGACGGGCTCTTATCAAGCCACAATATGTTGATCACATCCCCAAAGCAGTACAAGGGAATGTGGGCCAGCTGCTTGATCAAAAAGATGGGACTGAGAGAAAGGCAGAGCTTTGTGTTCATCTTGAATTGAATCAAGTTATTGAAAGGAATGTTGGAGATCTGTCAGGTGGTGAGTTGCAGAAGTTTGCAATTGTTGTGGTTGCTGTACAAAATGCAGAGATATATATATTTGATGAACCATCAAGTTACCTTGATGTAAAACAGAGACTGAAAGCAGTGAAGGTTATTCGTTCATTACTCAGGTCACAAAGGTTATATTTTGTCTCTGCTCTTTAGATATTTTGCTAGATTAATCTTCTCATTACAGGAGTCTGTAGAGCAAATTTTGCGAACAGAAAGTTCTAACTATCTCCAATGTTTTTTCGTTGCCTTTGGCGAGTTGAGTATTTCTGTAGAATTTTGATAAATTTATTTTGCAAATGAGCAAACTTTAGTTGCACAAGTTACATACATACGCACACACGAAGAAAAATTACTGCTTGCTGCAATTTTTTGTAGGCGAAAGTTTTTATGTATGCAAATCTCCATAAATTCATATTTTTATTTGTTGTTCATATTTACTATTTATTCTTATTTATCTATAGTTATGTAATTGTTGTGGAGCATGATCTTAGTGTCCTGGATTACTTATCAGATTTTATTTGTTTCTTATATGGCAAACCGGGGGCTTATGGAGTGGTTGCGTTACCTTTCTCGGTTAGGGAAGGAATTAACATTTTTTTGGCTGGTTTTGTGCCAACTGAAAATCTGAGGTTCCGAGAAGAATCACTCACATTTCAGGCAAATTTTGTAGTGCGTTAAGTTTTTAGCTTTAGATATCAATGAATCTATGTTTTACAGGTATCTGAGACACCTCAAGAAAGTGCGTAAGAAGTTGAAACATACCAGCATTACAAATATCCTAGCATGAGTAAAACCCAAGGAAATTTTAAGCTGACTTTTTGTGAAGGGTAATTTACCGATTCTCAGATTACTGTGATGTTGGGAGAGAATGGAACTGGGAAGACCACATTTATTCGTATGCTGGTATGTTTTTGCTTTCATTTTTGTATTTCTTAAACTTGTGATCAACTGTTGATGCATATACTCCAAAGTTAAGGAGTGGAGTGTTGTAACAGTACATGTCACACATAGGTTTTAACTTTAGGTCATATTTGCATGCGAAAATGATTTACACTGCAATTATCGTTTTATGTGTGATTTTTAGCAAATCACATTTTGTGGTTTCAGGAGTGTATTTATATGAACAGTACAAGTTGGATCTTTGATAATATATGATTTAGCTCAAACATATATGATTGGATTATTATATTCAGACCATGTTATCCAACTGCTTGCTTAGGCGTTGAACTAGGCACCGAAGTAGGGCTTTTCTCTTCCTTAAATCGTCGTTGATGCACAGGTGCGCGAAAAACATTTTAAAGGACTGAGGCCTTTATAGAAGCGTGCTTAGTTATTGGTTAAATATATATAGTGCTTCTTCCCAAATAAAGCCTGATAGTGGCATATTTTAGCATTCTTGAACAGCTCAGGTTATCAATTCGCAAAACCTAAAAAAACTGAACTTGATCTTGAACTGTTGATCAATATCAACTGGTGTTCTGCTGCTGCTGCCAGCTCACATCCACCACTGATCGGTGACCCTGCAGTCTGTACAGTCTAGCGCCTTTACCTCTGTTGAACGACGATTTCCAGATCAATCTTTGATCGAGATGTACTTTCTTTTTTACTTTGAACTCCGAGACTCTAAAATACGAAATATAAAATTATGAACTGATTAAAATTTTAAATTTAAGTTGGCTTTAAAATTAATTTAGTTTAAATTTTAAGTCTAGTTCAGTTTAAATTTAGGTTAAGCTGAGTTTAAAATTATAATTTTTAGTTGAATTATAACTTTAAAGTTCCATCTTACTGTTTTCTCGATGTGAATTTAAAACTTAATGCTGTAACATCATTTATGCCTTTACCATATCAAAATTTGATGATTGCAAGTAGGATTGTTGAAACCTTATGTGATTGAAGGTGCAACAGATGTTGAGATACCTGAATTTAATGTTTCATACAAACCGCAGAAGATAATTCCTAAATTTCAAAATAAGGCTACATCAAAAAATTAGAGAGTCCTATATGCATCCACAGTTTGTCTCTGATGTCATGAAGCCTTTACAAATCGAACAACTAATGGACCAAGAAGTTTCGAATCTCTCTGGTGGAGAGATGCAAGGGGTTGCTTTATGCCTTTGCTTGGGAAAGGTACCAGATTTTTAATATTTCATTGTCATCCCACTTTTATAATCCTGCAGTTCAGAAGGCTCTAGTACTGCTGAATTGAAAATTCTGCCTACTCTAGATACTTAATGTCTTATTTATTTCAAATGTGCTGGTCTATTACAAAATTGTTTATGATTAACATGTGGCATACTGCTAGTCACTAGGTTTGAAACTTTAAATTCTTATGTGCAGCCTGCAGATATATATATTATTGATGAACCGAGCACTTACCTTGAAGTACTGTGTGTTGAGTAAATAGTAGTATTAGCTAGAACTCTGGATAGATCGGTGTGTGATTAGTCGTGTGGCAACTGGTGTACAGTTAGTGATTTAGTTGGTTAAACTAGTATAGTTACTTAGTACAATAGTGGGGAGACAGTCATGTGGCAAATGGTTTACAATAGTTGGTTAAACTAGTACGATTTCTCAACCTATTTATGTGTCGGCAAAGCATCATTAGTCTTGTCAGAGTCAATTTCAGACTTCCTTTACTCGAAAACATTGTTGTGTCAAGATTTTGCTATCGTCGGAACAACTATAAGTACTATAGGCGATTGACTTTTGATGACCTTAGCTACTAACTTCTTAGTTTCATCTCTTTCATTAACTAAAATTACCAGATCTTTAATTTTTGGGCTACAATTCTAAGAATCTAGAACTCCAACATTTCCTATATTCACATTTGTTTTCCAGTTTATACCAGTAATCTCCCCATCCTCTCATTCATTTGCAACTATCTCATTCAAAATTTCAAAAGAGTTAATGATCTCAACAAGAATATTAACACTTTTTATATGATAAGTTTTATTCACAGCTTCGATTTCATCCATTACACCATTTCCATCTGTCGTACTAGGTTCAGCAGCCACAGCTTCTAAGTTGACATTAGACCGTTTACCTTTATACTGTTATTTTCCTTGGTTGTTTGGGATTATGAGAAAATTCAAACAGCCTGACACTTCATTAGTAAAACTGAGCTAAGCCCTGTTCAAATATTTAACAGTCTAAATGATTCCATTTTATGAAACGTGGATCATATTCACCACCATATTTCTCGGGCTGTCCTGTATCTTTAAGCTTTCAAGAAGCTTATAGTATTGTCGGCCTGATGACACGTTTGTTCAGCATTTGCACTGTACTTTTTCTTTGAGTACGTCTGTTTCTTATAGCTTATAGGGTCTATCTTTGAATGTGTATGTTTCTTGTAGCTTATATGGTCTTTCTTTGAATTCTCGTGTCTTATATGGATAGAAATTATAATATTACCTGTTGCACGCAACATCTATGTGGTCTTTCTTTGAATTTTCTATCTTATATGGACAGGGGCGGATTTAGGGGGGTCTAGTGGGGTCACTGAACCCCACTAGACTTTCTATATTTAAATTTATACTAGTGTGTCTTTGAGTATGTATATATAGAGCCAACAATGCTATTACACCCGAAGAATAGTTTGTCAATAAATACGATTGTGAGTGAACGCATGGGTCCCCCCTTAATTTTCGCCTTGAATTGCGGGGCTGAATTGCACTAATCGCAGAATTTGACAAAAAGTATTTCGGGTGCTGTAGCATTATTCATATAGAGCAGGGGTAGATTATGCTATGATACATGCTCTTTTGTAACCAATTTGGCCTAGGATAATATGTAAGTGTTATACTGTTTTCATCACTGGCGCAATACTTGCACTTCTCTATACATTAGAGCAGAGGCGGATTTAGATACTCAAAGGCATTTGCCCCCACTAGATTTTTGGCCCCACTAGCCTTCAACCCTGGCTCCGCCACTGTATATGGATATAATTATAATATTAGATGTTGCACGCAACATATTGGATACAGAAATTACAACGTTGATTTCATAAATATAACCTGTAATATAACCTGTTGCACGCAACATATTGGATACAGAAATTACAACGTTGATTTCATAAATATAACCTGAAATCACAGGCAAGATATAACCTGTTAGAATGGCATGGATAGAAATTACTGTTCATAAATGAATTGTTGTAAATTGAGTATTTATGAAATCAACATGGGTATTATCTGAACATGGAATATTTTTTTCCTTAAATGTTGGTGTTGGTATGAAACTGAGCTATGCCCTATTTAATAGTCTAAAAGAAACTAAGCCTGAGAAATATGGTGGTGTTCAAATGAGCTAATAATATTGAGATGACATCAAACTGTTACATTTTTGCAATTTGATTGTGTTTATTGCATTTTTCATTATTACAAGACTGTAACTTGTGCTTGTGAATTGTAGGTTCTACCAGTTGGATGAGCTTAAAAGCTGAAGACTAAGTGATTTTTCGTGTAATCTTGTTTTGAAACGATGTTTGAACAACATGTATGTTGGTTTATTTCCATATTTATAAGTAGACTTATTAACTATGACTTTGTAATTGAAATCAAATATGTTTTTGATATTAATTTTCTGCTATTGGCAGTTTTATCTTGTGAATTTGTTGCTTAATTGTTTGAACTGCGCACAAATTAAATAAGAGATTTACTATATAAAGATCATAGCTGAAATATGTGCTATATATTATTAAAAATATTAATAGTGGAAAATTGCACTTATGGAAATATGTGGTGAAATGCTATAAATAGTATGGAAAATCTTTTCATAGCATTGAATGTGTACTATGAAAAAACTGATAATGCTATGTATACTACAAATATTCATAGCGAAAAACTCCACTTATCGAATCAAAATGTGAAATGCTATAAAATCGTGTGGAAAACTTTTCATACCACAATATATGAGCTATGAAAACAGTGATAATGCAATAAACAAAATGCGAGTATTTAACATGGTAAGGTCTAAACGCTACAGATGATTAGGGTATTCAATAATAGCGGATTTTTTTTTTTAGAAATCAAAATGGAAAACATTTTTCCATAGCAATGAATATGTGCTATAATATTATTGATAACGCTATAAAAAAAATAACCTGAGATTTTAGTGCGTAAATATAATGGCAAAGTATGAACGATATGTAAAGCATTTCATGCTGGTGAATGTGCGCTATAAAATGTATAATACAATAGCGTTTAGATTTGAGCTATAAGATATAACAGGGCTATTATTGCATGTCGTTATATAGCGTCGTCACTAATGCTATGATAGCCTATTATAGCGTTTTTCATGTGCTATTAAAAGGTAAATCTGTTGTAGTGATGCTATATTAAAGCCGTGCTTTGATCGTCAACCACAAGACTCTGCTTTTCAACAGAAGCCTTGATCATTTGCATCTCAGCATGCCACATAGGCAATTCACGTTATGCAACCGATATATATCAATCACACAGAATGAAATCCAATGTCAGACACACATCAATTTACAAGTTCGTTATGGGTCTGAACGAAACCGGAGGCACCTTATTCCTCGTCCCGTATGTCCAATACAGGAGAGAGGTCCTCGCATATCCGGTCGATCTCCAAGTACGTCTGGACGATCACCACTTATTACCTTGTCTTGGGTGTACAGCCCAATCAAGACATCAGTAATCATCCAAACGATGTGAAGACCTCCGGTCTTCAACCACCGTTTTCATCCTCGACACATTGTCGAATCAGTTATTCATAATGGGATAAGCCCGGTCTTTCTGAATAACTCGCATATATAATAAACAATGGCTATAAAAACACAACATACGCTTCATTCCAATCCAGAATTTTCCTTTATTCAAATATTCTTATACTTTGGGAAAGGTTCCCATTAATTTTATCAAAGATAAATCCTTTAAATTTATTCTTTAATCTTCCTCTGGATATTAATTCAAACCAAATTATGGTTTATCCAAACTAGTCGGGATTAGCGCTCCTTACCGAAGTAATCATTTGTTTAATTTTTCAATCTCAACCTATTCATCCCATGAAGAAAAACTGGTAATACTTCGTATTTAACACCACGGTGTTATTGGTAAATTAAATTACCACTTCACGTTCAAATCTAATTTAAGATTTAACTAGCGCTTCGAGCAAAACTGGTGATACTCCATACTCGATCATTTCTTGGATTTGATAATTTTAGTTATCAAATTCACCTTTCAATCTATTTAAAGATTCATTAAAACTCTAATTCAGTTATAATTTCCAACAATCATTACTTAATGATTTTTCCAATTCAGGAAATAAATCCTGTCTTTAACTGGGTTAAAGAACTAATGTCATTTAAAACACTGTTCACGATAAACCCAAAATCACATTCCATTAATTGTGGAATTTTCACGGAAAAACAAACCAATATATAATCGATATCAATTTCTGTATCCGACTAAAATTATAAATGGAATAACGGCAAAGCCTTTTAAATTCCATATATACTATCAGCCTTCCTCTACAGAAGTTCATTTTGATTATTATCAAATCGAATCCTTCCAATTTATTTTATTAAACTGGAAAACTTTACTTTGGAAATTCCCTTAAATCTTAGAATAAAGATTTATAAATTCCAAATCACATTTCACTGCAAATCGGGTTAAAGAATGAAGGTCGTTAAAACACAGTTCACAATAAACCCGATTTACATTCCATTTCAATTCCAATTAAATGTTCATTAATTGGTAATTCTTCTTTAAATCTTAGTTAAAAGACTTATTCTTTTCACATGGGGTTTCAGAACCGTGTTAATGAAGACACCATTCCATCAGTCTCTAACCGTAAATAAGTAAGAGAACAATTCCCTAAGTATTAATCTAGAAGGCCGAAACAAACATCAGATCAATACCCAGGAAACCATTCAACTTAGCTAACCTCCAGTTAGTCTCTAATTTCCTTAACTCCATTGGGTTTAAAGATAGTGTTAGTGAAGACATCGTTCACGACAAACCCAAAATCCCATTTGATATTAAATACAAGGCTCTGAATAGAAAATATATCGGTTTATATTCAGTATCAAATTCTGAACTCAATAAACATTATACTGGAATAACGATATATATATATATATTCCAAATTCCTCCACAATGCCCGTATAATCACGGAATCCAATATCAAAATATTCCGAAGATAATTTCGATTCAAATCCATTCCAATTCATATGTTGGAAATCCTGGTTATTTTTAAAACCATTTCAAATCCAATTTATTTATTTAAAAACAATTGGATTATAATTCTAGTTCATAACCAGTTCATTTCGATAAAAATCTATTTTTATCTTTTCAAATATGGAATTTTTCATCTCAATTCTTTCCAAATCATTTCTTATGTTTTTACACTAATTATAGATATTTTTAATAATTTTATCAAGGCCCGTACAGTCGATTTCCATAAACGGCCATCGAACTGAACTTACAGCGACCTTTTCCAAATTTGATTTGGACATAATTCCAAATCCAACCGTTAGATTTCAAATCTCTAATAATTTTAGAAATCTCTTTTCGATACGAACCCAAGGTTCCGGTTTTAGGAGAATCCGACGGTCGGATCTTCCGTAATGTCCGTTCGAAGTCAATGGTCGAAATTCACGAACTCCCGCGGCATGACGCGTTCTATTCAGTCCATTATATTATATATATAATATATATTTCGTCGATTTCCATTTAGAACGTATTTTTATAAATCATTTGAAATTCGGTTTCAAAACGATTTCAACTTCATATTCAATTTCAAATCAAAATTGAATATTCCATATCATTAATGTATAAATGATAATATTTTCAAAACATTAGATTTTGAAGTTAATTCCTTTTCGATATTCATTATAGAAATGAATAAAATCGATATAAATATCGTTTGCGTCAAAATGGCGTTAATATAATCAACACGGCTTTATATATTTAAATATATTCGTGTCCACCCCAAATCGGACATCAAAATCATATTTTGATTCTTTTACTGAATATTGTTTTAAAATATTGATTATTTTAAAATATTTGTCATTTTAAAATATCCCTTCTTTCTGAACCGGAATCGGACACAGTATATTACCATATAATGTTGATTATATGGATTTCATACAATACATGTATACAATAGCCATGATAAGCAATCAACCATCATCCAAAGTGCATTCTACACTGTATAAGCATTAAATATAAATATTTAACGCTTACAACAGTCTGTCAAACTATCGATCGACATACAACTAAATAGTTGGGATTAGTGTACGTCAAATATCATCCCAACACCCGTGTGGGGTTTCAATCAAGAAACACATATTTATTTGTGCAGTTTGGGCGATGTGTAAAATTTACCGTCCCAATCCATATCGGTCAAATGGGTGTTCATAAACAAATCGTCTGATTTGTAAAAAAATATTCATTTTATTCATATACACGTTAAAAATTATATTTTTAACTATAAAATATTTATTTCAACACATGAATGTTTTATTCAGTACATTTATACCATAAAAATGATATTTTTATGTTTCTAATATATTTTAGAAAATTTTGGGGGCATGACGGCTCGATATTGAAATCGGGTAATGTCTAGCATTACCCCTCTCGTGATAACGGCTCGCGCCATACACACATAACAATTCAATCAATTCAATTCAACTCTCATCCCAAACCAATTCAAACAAATAAATCAACCAAACCAAACAATCAAACAAGTCGTCCATGATCTGTGGACGACGGGAAGCAGTTCATATACGCAGTTATAAAATAAAAAACTGTATAAAAATTATAGTGAGGATTTCTCACCTTTGGGATCCAGTCCTCCATTCTTTTATTTCTGAACGGTTCGTATTTGCCTAAAATTCCAATGCGATCTTTTCTCATTGTTCATAGTAAAAATCGCATTTTTAATATGATGTTTTATTTTAAAAATCACATTTTTATAATGGCACTTCATATATAAAAATCATATATTTTTACAACGCTTCTTCCTATATAAAAATTATATTTTTATATCGCTAACTTCATAATAAAAATCATATTTTTATTTCTCCAACTTCATATTAAAGATCGTATTTTTAATATGTCATTCCTACATTAAAAATCATACTTTTATATCGCTACATCTATAAAGATCATATTTTTATTTCCATACATATAAAATTCGAATTTTTATTCTATGTTTTCATATATAAAAATCATATTTTTTATGCTATTCGAAGAAATATCTTACAATTTCATTTTTAAAAATCATGTCTTCTTCATTTTAAAAATCACTTCTTTTTATTTCTAAAGATCGTTCCTTTTCTATATTAAAAATTTATCTTTTCTTATATAAAAATATAATCTTTCCTTATATAAAAATATAAACTTTCTTTGTATAAAAATACATTCTTTTCATATGTAGAAATATATACGTTCCATTTCTAAAAATCCAATCTTTTCTCTTTAAAATGACCATTCCTCTTCTAGTTTAAAAATCAAACCTTTCGATAAATAAAAACCTCATCTTTTTATAGATAAAAAATCAAATCTTTTTCATAAAAAAATCATAATCTTTTTATCATTTCCAACTTCATATATTTTCCATGTTAAATATATATAAAAAATAAATCTTTATGTGTTAAAAATGTAAATAAAAATTGAATTGTTATTCACATAAATAAATAAAGTTAAAAATAATAAAAACTCACTTTTAAAGAGGGGTGGAGGGAGGTTGTGCTCGCTGGTGGTCAGAGGTGCCTCCTGTTGTATATGACATAGTTATATACACAATTATATGATATTTGTTTGATGATAACAACCAAATATATTTTTATTATAAATGTGTTTGTTATTGTACTGTTGAATATAATATTTATATTTAAATATAATACGACTATACAGACATTCAAATATTAATACAGTATTTTATTTAAATATAATATTTTATTTCAAACATTCGAACAGTACAACTATTTATAACTTCACTATTTGAACACATCAATTTTCATATACATTCACAGAATATTGTACTGGTAAATAAAACTGAATATGATAGACAAATTTGTTTGAACATGATGAAATAATATTTTATTTCAATCAAACTTGTTTATTACATATAAACAGTACAATTTTTTTTTTCATATACACAGCTCATTTACTACAGAATCACTACAACACTCATACATGTCACTCTGTTTTACAGTTACACTCATACATTCATTTTATACAATGACACATGTTGTCTTCTTTCTTCTGTCTTCATTCTTCTGTGATGTTTTTCTGCCTTCTGTCTTCATTCTTCTGTCTTCACAATATCTTCACTGTCAGTCCAGTCATCTACACCTGTCATGTACAGAAACACACACACACAAAATACACTACAATAGAAAAAAACGTGAATACATGAAGATTTGAATTTTATTTTTGAAATTTTATTTGCCTCAGTTTTCTGGTGTGTTTTCTCATCATCTTTCTGACTTGATCTGATTTTCATATTCATCCGACTGTGTCTAGACAGCCTGTGATATTCACAGTGATACACTGTAAATACCACAAGGTAGACAGTATGCATGTACAGTGCAGGGACAAGAAAATCTATGCTGAATAGTTGCATATACACATGTGTATAAATATACACGTGTGCACTGCCTCGCCGATCAATGTGCAACTGAGGAGTAGCCACATGGACCATCTCGACTTAGTGCAACATGGTCAACATAGTCAACTCATGTCAAATTGGTCGAGCCATAACAGCTCAACAATACTAAGCAATGCAGCAAAGAAGCATGAAGCATGTATGTTCATTGTGACACAAACATATATAGTGGAGAACAGATCAGGCAAAGCAAGTGGCAAGATCACTCCAAATGAAGTGATTTATATTGGCAAATCAGGTTTTTTCAAAACAGCAAATATTTAGCAAATCAGCTTAGCAATCAGTGTTTACAAACACCAAATATATGGCAGTAGCAAAATGGCCAAAGTATGTACAAATGGTCGAACTCATATTCAAGGCAGGTTCACAATTCAAGTGTTATAGCAGCACTACAATATACAATTCAAGATAGATTGTGCGAGTTCAAAAATGAAAACAAATTAGGCAAAACATGTCTGCAAACACAAGTGTGTAAACTAGCATGAACAGTGATGAATCATGCAATATAGCACAAGCATATTACAAGCGGGACAAGGCAGCAGCATGACATTGGAGCAAGCAAGGAAAGTGACAGCAGTATAAGCAAATAGTGCAGACAATAAGTGATGGACAAGCTTATGTGTCATGCAGCATATACAAGATCACATATGATGGAAATAGTATGAAGCAAATATCAATGATTATGTACTAGTATGTGCATGACACTATGGTGCAAGCATGGGTGATGAACATTGGTGCAGCAGTGTACATGCAAAGGTATGGATTAGCACAAAGGAATGGTGCAACTGAAATGAATGACAACAAATGCTCAAGACAGTAAGCACGGATGTGTTTACACGTAAAAAAATGGATCAGCATAACAAGCCCAAGCTCAACATTGGAGCTCAACATGAATATGAACATATATGATAAGCAACAGGGAAGTGTTTCTTGCCAATACAACTGAAAATAGTTCAACTGGTGTCGAGGCATCAAACTGCATGGTAGCAAGTCAGTGTGTATGATCAAACAAAGACAATTGCAAATGCAAGCGGTGAAGCAGTCAGGTTCAACAAATATTCACAAAGCAGCATGGAGGAAACAAATAATTTGGCAATCAGTCTTTATGGCAACAATCACGCATGGATATTTTTTTGGCAAATCTCAAATTTGTTTCCAGAATCTCACAAATTGATAGAGGGGCAAATGGGAAAGCATTCAAATATTTCTAGTTTTTTACATTAGGCAAAAATCATGTTTGGTAATTTTCAGAAATTTTGCAAACTGGTTTTGCAAAGAAAAATTATGTTTCCAGTATTGGGCAAGTTTATTTTTAGAAAGAAAGAATTTTGTATTGCCAGAAATCATAGGGCAAAGTTTGGCAAGTTTTGACAAAGATTTGAATGGTTATATAGGGCTAGTAATTCAGGCATGAAATCATTTACAAAACCACAATTTACTTCCAGAAATGCTCAAGAAACCGCAAGAGTTATTTGTGGCAAGAAATCTGCTAATTGGTTTCCAGTTTTTCAAGTGATGATTCAACATTCACAACAGATTACTCAAGACAATTTAAAACGAGCAATTTATTCATGCAAGGAGATTAAAGATTCGTTTAAGTTCAATATCAGGTCTGGGTTCATCAATATCAATCACGCAAGCTATTTAAAAGCTAAAGAATAAATTTCATTCGAGTAATTCAAAAGGGTAAAGCATGAAAATCAGACCAAATCATTTAAACAAAATCAGAGCAATCTAAGGATTATGTAATCCTATATGAACACCAGTTCATCATCGGCATGGGTTATCAAAAACAAAGAACTCAAAATCAAGAACAAAATCGATGAATCAGATCAGTGTTAAACTCACAAGATTTCCGATTGCAGAGAGCTTAAATCGATCGAAGTTTGACCAACACAAATTCGAGCTTCAAAAAATCAATCTAGATCACCATCAAGTCACGATTTGAAGATTAAAGAGGAAACCCTAGGAGCCGCCGCCATTTTTGTTCCAAAGCAAAGTGATTGGATAAAATAAAAAGGGTGCAACACAAACAAAAGAGGCCGGCCTATTTTCTAGTACAAGGGAAAAAGGGATGACCCTCTTATATTAACTCCCAGGTTTTTTATTTGTTTAATTTTTGTTTTGTTTAAATTTGAGTTGTAAATATCATCAAACAGTTTTTCTAGAGTCTGTAAAAAACTAGGAAATCCAGTTGGGGTTTAGCTGGCAGTTTACTAGAGTCTGTAAAATCTAGGGTTACTATTTACAGGGTTTGTATATTAGGAAATCTGATCTAGGGCATTAGATCAGTCTAGAGTTTTGAGCATAGGGTTAGTATAGGAGCAGGGAGTGCAAGTTTACATGGTCTTGTAAGCGGGATAGTAAAAACCTTAGGAATGCAGCAGTAGGAAGGATTTTGCCAAAGCTGGGTATATCTTGTGTCATTTACTTTTGCATTTCTGTTTCTGCTATATTCTATGACCTGTTTATTATATATTTCCAATTAGATTTTTAATTCTAATAAAAACTGTGATAAACCATATTCACCCCCTCTAGGGTTAACCTAGATCCAATAAGTGGTATCAGAGCAGCTATTCTGTTAACTCTAGAGCAATGGTGATCCCTAGTTGTCAGTCGATAGAGAGTCAGTCCAGTTCATTTCCAACTATTTTCGATGGAACCTATTTTTTAAACTGGAAATCCAAAATGGAGTTTTATTTAAAATCTGTTAATATTAAATGTTGGAATGTTGTTATCCATGGATTTGATAGTGTAGATATTACTTTCAATGCTCGTGCTATGAAAATAATTTGATTATCTTAGCACTGAACAGTTTAATCTTATCTGTCATTGTTTATCTGCGCAGGAAATCTGGAGAACTCTTAATGCAAAGTTTGGACAAAATGACAACAAGTGCTCAAAACCTGCAAAGATCAACTCAGATTCAGAAGTATGTCTAACAGGATTTACTAAAGAAGAATCAGATGATGATAGTGTTGGAGATTCAACAGATGATGAAATAGGAAAATTTTCATATGAAGATCTGGTTTATTTTTGTGTTGATTTAACCAAATCTGTTGATGAAATGTTACTGAAAAATAAATCATTGAAATCTAAGAATTCTGAGTTGACCAGCAAAATTGTTGATCTGGAATCACAACTTGAATATTTTAAAAATTCTTCAAATTCAGATTGCAATAATTGTTTGAAATTGGAAACCAATCTTGCTCATCTCAATAAAAATATTCAAATGTTTGAAAAGGAAATTATGATCTTAAAAGAAAACAAGATTGAGTTGTCAAGTTTGAAAAATTTCTACAAAAGGAATTTGAAAATTTTAAGATTGATATATATTCCAAATTTGAAATAGCTGAAAAGGAGAATGTGTTGAAATCTGATTTGATTTTGAAAGAACTTGAAAACCAGATTAAAAAATCCATGAAATTTGAGTTTGAAAAACAAAAATGATTTGAATCTGAAATTTCTGAGTCCTAAGTCAGAATTGGATTACTTGAATCTGAAAACTTGGTTTTGAAACAATATGATACCGAAAGGAAGATCACTAATAATCATTGTTCAAATTTAATAAAAGAGAAAAGTGATCTTAAATTCAAAATTCAACAACTAGAGTCAACTTTGGTTAAATTTTCTGGTGGAGAAAAATCTTTAAATATGTTGTTGAAAAACTAATTTTCTGCTAGAAATAAATGTGGACTCGGATTTGAGAAAAATAATGTTTTAGAAAATCCGAACTCAAATGATTTTGAAAATCCTTTAAACTTCTTTGGAAAGAATCGATATGAAAATTCAAACTCTGATAATCGCAAAGGATTTTTGAATCATAAACGTGATGTGAATTTGTTTTATAATAATCCGATTGAACAATTCTGGATCCCAAAAAGAAATAAAACAAATTTCATTAAATTCAAACAGATTTGGGTTCCAAAGGGTACGAAGATAGATTCGAATGGATTATTATACAAACAGGTTTGGGTACCAAAACGTACGAATATAACTGTGAGTGGTTTTACTGCTTTTGTTAGACCACTTAATCCTCTTAATAGTTAGGTACCGAAGGAGGCCGAGGAACTGCATAGCTAAAGAAAAATTGGATTCAAACTGCTACGTATCACAGAATCATTCACAGTTCCTTAGCCACGTCTGATGATTTAGAGATTCTGATTTACATTGGATTCTTGTGTGATCTCTAAACTCACTTTTGTAAATATTCTCTGCTTTTAATTTTCTTTGTTTATTTATCCTTCTATCTCTTGTGTTTATTTTCTTTGTCTATTTGATTTGTCATTGTCATATCATTGTAATTTTTCTTTTATGCTTTCTTAACTTCCAATTGCAGTACTTATGAATTTTCTGGAAATTCACTTCTTTTGTATAACACTCTTACTTTTAATCATTTCCAGATCTTGAATTGAAACTTGTATATGTCTGCAATTCTTTTGAAGTTCGCTTTTTATTTTTGAACTTTTAACAGTGCTGAAGCCTTCATATCATATCTTAAACAATGTTAATATGAGTTCTAAATTTTTTTGAAGATCTGAAATATTAATGAAATATCACACATTACTGTTGATCTGAGTTTCTTCTAATTCATTTTATAAAAGCTTAAAATATTATACTCATTACAGCACACTTTTTTTTATCAGTCATGATAATTTCATAGATTTTCATATTGGCTTGGATATTTTTAATTATCTTTAATCACGGTGATACATCTTGAAATTCATCTTTATTCATGATCATTATGGTTGAAATTTGTTTGTTTAAAATCATCTGAAATTCTTGATATTTTGAATATCACACACCTCTTAAAATTTGTAATTATCAATCTCTGTGTGACTGATTCATTATATCTTAGAACTTGACATTAATGCATGTGATTTCAAATAAATGATTTCTTCATTTATGGATCATAAATATTTTCAAACTTGATGTAAATGATCTGAAACTTCGCTTGGGCTTGTCAGTCATATTCTTGAAAAAATTCTGTGAAAATCTGTTTTTGTAATTCACTGTTATTTCATGATCAATTGGCTTGAAAATTTGTTTGAAATCATTTGAAATTATTTATTTCATGAATCTCACACACTTCCTGAATCTGAAATTTACAATCTGGTGTGATCGATTCATTTAATGTTGAAATTTTCATATTCTCTCAAGTGATTTCAAATAAATCATATTTTTGGATCATGAATCATCTTTTGTGACCATCACCTTGACAAGTCTGACTTAATATTTTTTTCTGCTATGACATTGTTTTTGAAAATTCTTTGATGATTGCTTGCTTTGGTATATACAAAATGCTGCTCTGATACTGTTTTTCAAATAACTGCTTGGTTTTGACTGCTGCCATGATAAAAGAAATTAATTTGCTTGTCTTGTCTGCTTGGGCCTTATGATTGAATTTCTGTTTGTATCTGATATCCTGGTTTGTCTCCAGTGTCTTTTTACAATCCTCATTAATTGAGACACCAATTGGTATCAGAAGTGCTGTTTTTTTTGTATATATTTTTTCTATTCCCTCTTGCTTTGTATAGAACTTTTCAATTTCCTCTTATAATTGATTTTAAAATTTAAAATTATTTATTGATTATTCATTCAGAAATTGAAATCAATATCCAAATTGAACTGTATTTATAATTCATCAAAATTATTATCAGTTTTTTTTTTGAAATTATGATGAATTGTGACTGCAGTATATTTCACAACAATAGGAGATTTTATTTAAAATTTTCATGATGGTTGAACATTTATTATAATATCTTTGAATTGGCAATTATTTCACGATCAACTTCTTTATCTATCATCTTTCTGCCATCCATGTTAATTTTATATTAATATAGAGAGTTAATATGTTTTAAAATCCTTTTGAATAAACAGTGGAAATATTTGTGATAGAAATGGGACTATGTTATTATTCAGAATTAGTGATAATTGATAATTTTCAATGATCCCAGTACAGTCGAGCATATTTCATAATATAATTAATTTAGAAAATTATTTCACAGTACATCTCTGTACCTACCCCATTTTCTATCATTCATATATTGGTTTTATATATTGAGGAGTTTTTCCTTTGAATGCTAAAAATAATAAATATAATTAATATATAAGTGTGTCTCTAACCTCATTTAAAAATCCAAGCTCTGGTCATGCATGGTTTAGAGATAACTTATAATTTAAGCTGCGACTGACCTCATTTAAAAATCCAAGCTCTGGTTATGCATGGTTAGTATGCTCTTAAATAAAAAGATAAAGAAAAGAAAATAATTTGAATAAATAAAATTTATATGAAATTCTCCTTGGTGTGTAAAAACCAGCCTATCAATCCATTTTCTAACCTGTGAAATGTGTTGAAATCTTATGAAGTATTATGATTTGTTGATTGACAGCTACTGGGATTTGAGATTATACGATTTTGTCACTTAAATTGAATTATTAATTATAGTCCAAATCCATCACTGTTTTTTGTGCTTCATTTTTTGAAAATCTTATTGGAAAATAATTGGAAATATTAAAAAAAAAACTCTCTCCATTTTTATAAAATTCATCGTAAATCTGTCATTCTACAATGTGAAATATGTCACCTGTTCTCAGCTTATTATGATTTTTGTTTGACCGATTGAAGTTTATGATGACCGTTCTCCCTCTTGAGCTGAAATTATAATTTTTAGTCATTTTTTATCTATATTTTAATTTTCTGAATCCTTTTGATGATAACAAAAGGGGGAGAATGGATTGAGATTTTGAATTATGAGTGAACATTTCATAAATATTTTAATCTTGTGAAAATTCCAATTCAATTTATATTCTTCTTCACTCATGCACAGTTATAGGGGGAGTTTCTATTGTAGGGGGAGCATCCAAATAGAGGGATTTTAATATTCACTGTCAAACACATTTATTATATTCAAAATCTTATTATTTGTTTGTCATCATCAAAAGGGGGAGATTGTTGTATATGAGGTAGTTATATACACAATTATATGATTTTTGTTTGATGATAACAACCAAATATATTTTATTATAAATGTGTTTGTTACTTACTGTTTCATATATAAATCACAGATAGGAATATAATATTTATATTTAAATAGAATACGACTAGACATACATTCAAATATTCACACAGTATTTTATTTAAATATAGTATTTTATTTCAAACATTCGAACAATACAACTATTCATAACTTCACTATTTGAACACATCAATTTTCATATACATTCACAGAATAATGTACTTGTAATTAAAACTGTATATGATAGACAAATTTGTTTGAACATGATGAAATAATATTTTATTTCAATCAAACTTGTTTATTACGTATAAATAGTACAATTTTTTTTCCATATACACAGCTCCTTTACTACAGAATCACTACAACACTCATACATGTCACTCAGTTTTACAGTTACACACATACATTCATTTTATACAATGAAACATGCTATCTTCTTTCTTCTGTCTTCATTCTTCTGTTTTGTTATTCCGCCTTCTGTCTTCATTCTTCTGTCTTCACTTTCAGTCCAGTCATCTACACCTGCCATATACAGAAACACACACACACACACACAGAGTACACTGCAATAGAAATAAAAACGGGAATACATACAGATTTGAATTTTATTTTTGAAATTTTATTTGCCTCAGTTTTCTGGTGTGTTTTCACATCATCTTTCTGACTTGATCTGATTTTCATATTCATTCGACTGTGTCTAGACAGCTTGTGATATTCACAGTGATACACTGTAACTACCTCAAGGTAGACAGTATGTATATACAGTGCAGGGATAGGAAAATCTATGCTGAATAGCTGCATATACACACGTGTATAAATATACACGTGTGCACTGCCTCGCCAATCAATGTGCAACTGAGGAGTAGCCAAATGGACCATCTCGACTAAGTGCAGCATGGTCAACATAGTCAACTCATGTCAAATTGGTCGAGCCATAACAGCTCAACAATACTAAGCAATGCAGCAAAGAAGCATGAAGCATGTATGTTCATTGTGACACAAACATATATGGTGGAGAACAGATCAGGCAAAAGCAAGTGGCCAGATCACTCCAAATGAAGTGATTTATATTGGCAAATCAGGTTTTTTCAAAACAGTAATATTTAGCAAATCTGCTCAGTAATCAGTGTTTACAAACACCAAATATATGGCAGTAGAAAATGGGCCAAAGCATGTACAAATGGTCGAACTCATATTCAAGGCAGGTTCACAATTCAAGTGTTATAGCAGCACTACAATATACAATTCAAGATAGATTGTGCGAGTTCAAAAGTGAAAACAGATTAGGCAAAACATGTCTGCAAACACAAGTGTGTAAACTAGCATGAACAGTGATGAATCATGCAATATAGCACAAGCATATTACAAGTGGGACAAGGCAGCAGCATGGCAGTGGAGCAAGCAAGGAAAGTGGCAGCAGTATAAGCAAATAGTGCAGACAATAAGGGATGCACAAGCTTATGTCTCATGTAGCATATACAAGATCACATATGATGAAAACAATATGAAGCAAATATCCATGATTATTTACTGGTATGTGCATGACACTATGGTGCAAGCATGTGTGATGAACATTGGTGCAGCAGTGTACATGCAAAGGTATGGATCAGCACAAAGGAAAGGTGCAACTGAAATGAATGACAGCAAATGCTCAAGACAATAAGCAAGGATGTGTGTACACATAAATAAATGGATCAACATAACAAGTCGAAGCTCAACAGTGGAGCTCAACATGAATATGAACATATCCGATAAGCAACAGGGAAGTGTTTCTTGCCAATACAACTGAAAATAGTTCAACTGGTGTCGAGGCATCAAACTGCATGGTAGCAAGTCAGTGTGTATGATCAAACAAAGACAATGGCAAATGCAAGCAGTGAAGCAGTCAGGTTCAACAAATATTCACAAAGCAGCATGGAGGAAACAAATAATTTGGCAATCAGCCTTTATGGTAACAATCACGCATGGATATTTTTTTGGCAAGTCTCGAATTTGTTTCTAGAATCTCACAAATTGACAGAGGGGAAAATGGGAAAGCATTCGAATATTTCCAGTTTTTTACATTATGCAAAATCATGTTTGGCAATTTTCATAAATTTTGCAAACTGGTTTTGCAAAGAAAAATTATGTTTCCAGTATTGGGCATGTTTATTTTTGGCGAGAAAGAATTTTGTATTGCTAGAAATCGTAGGGAAAAGTTTGGCAAGTTTTGACAAAGATTTGAATGGTTATATGGGGCAAGTAATTCAGGCATGAAATCATTTTCAAAACCACATTTTACTTCCAGAAATGCTCAAGAAACCTCAAGAGTTATTTGTGGCAAGAAATCTGCTAATTGGTTTCCAGTTTTTTAAGTGATGATTCAGCATTCACAACAAATTATTCAAGACAATTTAAAATGAGCAATTTATTCATGTAAGGAGATTAAAGATTCTTTGAAGTTCAAAATCAGGTTTGGGTTCATCAACATCAATCACGCAAGCTATTTCAAAGCCGAAGAATAAATTTCATTTGAGTATGTCAAAAGGGGAAAGCATGAAAATTAGACCAAATCATTTAAACGAAATCAGAGCAATCTAAGGATTATGTAATCCTATATGAACACCAGTTCATCATCGGCATGGGTTATCAAAAATCAAGAACTCAAAATCAAGAACAAAATCGAAGAATTAAATCAGTGTTAAACTTACAAGATTTCCGATTGCAAAGAGCTCAAATCGTTCGACGTTTGACTAGCACAATTTCGAGCTTCAGAGAATCAATCTAGATCATCATCAAGTCGCGATTTGAAGAATAAAGAGGAAACCCTAGGAGCCGCCGCCATTTTTGTTCCAAAGCAAAGTGATCGGATAAAATAAAAAGGGTGCAACACAAACAAAAGAGGTCGGCCTATTTTCTAGTATAAGGGAAAAAGGGATGACGCTCTTATATTAACTCCTAGGTTTTTTATTTGTTTAATTTTTGTTTTGTTTGAATTTAAGTTGTAAAAATCATCAAACAGTTTTTCTAGTGTCTGTAAAAAACTAGGAAATCCAGTTGGGGTTTAGCTGGCAGTTTACTAGAGTCTGTAAAATCTAGGGTTACGAGTTATAGGGTTTGTAATTCAGGAAATCTGATCTAGGGGACTAGATCAGTCTAGATTTTTGTGCATAGGGTTAGTATAGGAGCAGGGAGTGCGAGTTTACATGGTCTTGTAAGCGGGATCTGTTCTATCACCTAGTAGAAACCTTAGGAATGCAGCAGTAGGAAGGATTTTGCCGAAGCTGGGTATATCTTGTGTCATTTACTTGCTGCATTTCTGTTTCTGCTATATTTTGTGACCTATTTATTATATATATCCCATTAGATTTTTAATTCAGATAAAAACTGTGATAAACCCTATTCACCCCCCCTTTAGGGTTAATCTAGATCCAACACCTCCTTGGTCGGTGGCGGAAGATTCAAGGGGGGTTTGTGGCTTGGGCTTCTGAGTTGGGGTATGGCGGTTGATCGTTGAAGGGGTGGGGTCCGCGTGCGCGACGGAGAGAAGGGGGGTGCTCTCTGATCGGTGGTGGCGGACTTCGCTGGAAGGTGGCGGCGCCCAAGGAGGAGGAGCAGCGATGGCTTCGTCGGCCTTTTTTCGTTCGAGAAAACAAAGGACGGGTGGAGGGGGGCTTTCGATCCGAAGAAAATAGAAGGGGGGTTGTAAAGGAATTATATATTATATTATATTTTTTTTTATTTAACTTTCTAAAAGGTTGACTTTTTATTCAAACTCCAAACGAGAACCAATGACTGTTTCCCCTTGCTAATTACCTCCATTTCGAACACAATGGGATATGTTTCGTAACCCAATTCGGCTGTTACGATCAATTTTTATCAAAATCAAAATATAAATCTATATATTGAATTTGAACGCACATTTTAATTTACCAGGGCCACATACGGACCCCAAAAATTCCAGAAAAAAATCTGGCTTTGTTTTGGCGAAACGGTCCTAACAAAACTAATTTCGTCGAATTTGGAGATCGTTTGAAAAATGGCCATTTTCTGGTCGATCCAAATTGACTGAAATCGACAAAACACATTTTCTTCTGCCACGCTCACATATTGATTCCAAAAATTATGAAAATTGGAATATAGCAATAATTTGACATTCCAGTTCCAACAAAAGTGGTTTCATAAAAAATGGAGGTCGTTTGCAAAATGGCTATCTTTAAGGGCCATTTTTCCATAACGACTATTCTGAATTTTCAACTGGGCATAACTTTTTATTCCCGCTATGAAATTTTGATTTTTTGGATTCATTGGAAAGATATTTTCAAATAGATTCAAATATTTTTGGTTTCACCCAAATTCGGTTTATTTTGAATCCTATACATTCATTTAAAATTTGAAAGCGAATTTTCTAACTGCCACGCCATTTTCAATTCCTTTTATAATTAAAAATAAATATTTATATTCTAACTTCGATTCAAATAAATATACACGTTCTAATTCTATTCAAAATAAATTTCTCGTCGTAATTATTTAAAATAAATCATTTTAAATATTCAGAATTCATTAAAATTGCCAAAATAAAAATTTTAAATTAGTTCTGAATTTCTGGGTTGTTACATTTGCATTCAATTTGGAAGTCTGAATGCAAGTTCTAACTATCATTCTATCATCCTATACACATATGCACTAAAAACTGTTAATGTTAGTTTTAATTATCATTCTCCCATCCTATACATTTATAGGTATTTAACATATAGTGATGCTACTTCTAGCTTTCATTCCCCCATTCAATTCATATATATACTAATAATACTGCTCAAAATATATGAAAAGATGAATGATATGTTTACCAATGATTATCTAATTTTGTACACCATATTACTCTTTTTTTTTACTGTCAAAATTCTAGTTTGATATATACCTGACCGTCGGTAAGCCCATTATAAAGAACATCCTCTAGCATTGATTTCACTATAGTTATTCCTCCTTGGTTTCCTTCGTCTTTGTCGTATGCTATAGTGCTGCAATTGATTATCAACATTTTATAAGTCATTTTTTATTCAAAGCTTACAATGTTACAAATATAAAGAAAGAAAACAAGTTACAAATCTTACTCCTCATTTTCCTTGAATTTGAAGAAAGTGATAATCTTTTGTTGTTGTGCTCTAGTTAATAATTTCAGGATATAGCTTTTTGTGATACCTTTGCTTTTGTAACCTTTTCTTGTTGTAAAATACTTATCAATATCAATCATCTCTTCATTTTCATGTGCTTCAGTTTTAGTTTCAGTTTCCTCTTCATAATCAGACTGTTCATTTTTTTCTTCTTTTTCTTGTTCAGTTTGGTCACTTTTTCCACCTTCTTCAGCTTCTTCAACGTCTTCAGCTTCTTCAACCACTTCGGCTTCTTCACGATCTTCACCTTCTTTATTTTCACCTACATCATCTTCTTCAACTTCTCGTCATCTTCACCTTCTTTATTTTCTTTAACTTTTGTTTTCTTCTTGTTATATTTTTTCCTTTGAATTAATTCGTAGTAGGATTCTGAATCAAATATACTTGTTCGTTTGCGGCTTTTAACCCTCTGAACTAAAGAGCTTGGTTTTTCCATTGGTTTTGCATTCTTTGTCAGGATTTCCTTTTTTCCTTTAAACTTTTGTGTTTATCCTCTTGTTTTTTTCCAGTTTCAAGGGCTTCACCAATTGTGTGTTGTTTATTTCCTTGTTGCAACATTAGCATTTATTGTGTTACATTAAGATTAAATGTTGGTGGTTCTACTTCTTGTATTTTTTTTGATACCAACATTGTTACTTACTTTCTTTCTTAGCTCTACCACAAGGGCTTTAGTATCCCTTCTTTTCTGCTGCTCAATTTCAAATTGTTCTTCATTGTTCTTTAATTTCTATTCCAAATCCTTGTTATACTGTTGGAAAGACTCTACTTGTTTGCTCAATGTCTCTATCAAATTATCTGTTGGTTGCATATCCATATGATTATTGGATTCAATCGGAAGATGTTGATTTTAGGGCCTTTCTTCAAGAAGAGCTTTTTCATCTTCTGATATGTTTCTCAATTCAACAAAAATTTGTATAATAACATATACAAAAATGACTGGGTAACACCCAATAAATTAACTAATGCTATGTGTAATTATCATTCTCCATTTGATGCTATATATAACTATCATTCTTCAGAAATAAGTACATTGAATTCTATTTCTGCATTAACGATATTTGTAACTATCATTTAGACTATGAATGTATTATAATAACATGACTACTATCACTATATTCCAAGTTAAGATTTATTGTATGTATCTATTTTGTTTGTGTGTTAAAATATATCTTTTCATCATCCATGTTTGCCAAAATATTTCTTGATACAACCTTCTTTATGCTAGAAATATTCCACCTTCCAAATCTTGGCAATGTTGAAGAGTAGTTTGGCAACGGGGATATCAAACTAACATGCTCGCATAGAAAAAACTAAAAATAAAATTTTATTTGTTAAAATATAGAATATGCAGAATTTAATTTACAGAAATAAATTCATGAATACAAAGATAAAATGATGTACTTACCATTGGATGCATGGAACAACCCGGCATGTTTCTTGGTTTGTTTTAAAAGCCATCAAAGATCTAATCAAAGAATAATGGATTGAAACTGGCCAAGATATTGAGTTCATTTTCCTTATATCAGTGATATAAGGAATGTATCCCCATGAAAAATATCTTTGATTATCGGGAAAAAAGAAGGTGATCATTGCAAGAATTAAAATTAGTTTCGGAAAATCGGTTTCGTTTTCAGTTTTTTTTTTTGTCTCCAGCACATTATTTATTTTAGAAATTGTAAGGTCTTTCGAGATATGCTCTACGGCAACAAAATTTATTAAATCAAAGTCTTTACAATTTTCAAGAGGAACTTGCAAACTCATTTTAGGTACTGGAAACAAGTTAACTCCACACATAGGTAATCTGAAAAGAATTGAAATATCCTCTGGTTTCAATTTTAGAAAAACATTCCCAATTTTGAAAGCTTGTTCCAGAAAATGTTTCTACTATATCATCTAAGGTTGTAGATGATTTAGTGAAAGCCGAAATGGTTAAAATTTGTTTAAGAAAGACATGAACAAACTTTTCAAATGGGGTTTGGTTTAAAAAATTAAACTGATTTGCAAGATCATCACCTTTTTGGAATTTTTTTATCATAGGCAGCAAGCTACAACGATATTGAATTTTTTTCTTGTGATGCCTTTTTTACTTTTTTCGTTGTTGCTGACTTTGACTTTCTTCATTCCTTTCCCTATTGATTCCTGCATAATATTTTTTTGAATGAATATATATATATATATATTTAACTTTAATGCTATTTACATCTATCATTAGTAAACAAGTATATGATACGTGAAACTATCATTTCCAATGTCATGTGTATATCATTAGTAAACAATAATATTATATACGAAACCATCATTCCAAATGTCATTTGCATGTCTACCATTAGCACCCAGTATATGATATATGAAACTATCGTTATGAATGTCAATTTCATTTATCATTAGAACCTTATATGATAAGTGAAACTTTCATTCACATCTATCAACAATACCCAAGTGTAAGAAAAGTGAAAGTTACATCTATCATTAGTACCCAAGTAATAATGTGTAAAAAAAAGAGTAATATAGTGTACAAAATTAGATAATGATTGGTAAACATATCATTCATCTTTTCATATATTTTGAGCAGTATTCTTAGTACATATATGAATTGAATGGGGGAATGAAAGCTAGAAGTAGCATCACTATATGTTAAATATCTATAAATGTAAAGGATGGGAGAATGATAATTAAAACTAGCATTAACTGTTTTTAGTGCATATGTGTATAGGATGATAGAATGATAGTTAGAACTTGCATTCAGACTTCCAAATTGAATGTAAATGTATTGAATAATATAATGAGAGTTAAAAGTAGCATTAGTATTTTTTAAGTGCATGTAAGTATATTGAATATCCAAGAGCTAGTTTAAACTATCATTTGCATTATTTAGTGCAGTAGACAAGTAAATGATAGTGAAAACAAGAATCAAAAGCCCTGGTTTATAAATGTAGAAAATTTAATTATTCGATAAAACTTAAAACTTCCTTTCTTTGGTTAAACAGCTGATTGGTTGGTTTTACTACAATCAAGAAATGTACCTGCATAGTTATTACTTCACTACAATTATGATGGTAAGTATAAGCCTTTAATTATAAATGCTTCTTTTTATTAAAAACTCTATTCTAATACATATGAATATACAGAATGCTATAACAAATGATCAGAAAACAGTGATCGATGACATAGTCATGCCAACAATACAAAAGATTGTCAAAGATGAGTTGTGCGATAAAATTTTCTTCCCTCTGCATTTCGGAAACCATTGGACCTTGATAGTACTAAATTATGAAACAATGCAATGGAGTCATTATGACTCAACAAAACCTAAAACCAGATCAACAAGGACATCAAATCCCAGCTACAACCAAGCCATCATCACTATAAGAGAATTCTTATTTTTTTTTAAAAACTCTACAAGTAAAAGTCAACACTAATATATATATTTTTTTGCAGAAAAATTTGATTGAGTCGTTGTTCAAGGATGCGTGGGGTAAAAGAATGTATAATGAACAAGAAATTCAACAAACCAACAGGGGACAATGACATAGTTTGATGAGGGTGTAGGGAACCGTGTAGTTTGATGAGGGTGTAGGGAACTGTGCAGGTTGTGATGTAGCGAGTGAGTGATATGCTGTGTATGAGGAGTTGATAATGGTGGTTGAATTTGGGGGAGGAGGTCGGTTTGGGTTGAAGTTGAGGCAGGTGAGGGAGAACGTGTTCTTGGAAGGCATGGTTTGAAAGAGGAGTAGCTTGCAATTATGATGGCAGAATGATCGTTTTTTTAGAGTGGATTTGATTGTGTTGTTCAAACTGTAGTTATGGGGGAGGTTTGTGTAGGGTATGCAGTAAGCAGGAGAAGTATTGGTGATTGTGCATGTAGTGGGATGATGGTTGGAGTTTGGTGTATGTGGTATGTTAGAGGTTGATGGAGTAGGTGTAGGAAGAAGTTGTGACAGTGCAAAGTCGATCAAAATCCATGAAATCCAGACAGAGGAACGCATGTTAATTCTTCATAATTGCCAAAAAATAGCGTAGATAATCTGAGAGTCACCGCGAGAAGGATAGTTGCTATCGAGAATGAGCTTGGTTAGAGATGAGGTGAAAGACAAGTGGAAAACAAGGTTGTGGGAATCTAAGGTTAGGAAAAAGGCTATCAATTAGTTCACAAAAACGAAAGCTAGCAACAAATCTGGAGAAACGGAGAGAAGATTAGCATGAGGGAATATTTGAGGGAGAGTGGAATGAAGATTAAGACATAGAGGGAACGAAGAAGGGTGAAGTATCGTCATTAAATGGATGAGAAATATTAAGTTTATGGCTTTGGTTGCAAATATGTAAGGTTATTAGGTCAATAATTTCAGGCTTGTTGCCTTTATTTAATTCGTTATGGAGGATGAACTTACATAGTGCATATGTTCACATGTGTATATGTGAATATACAGGACAGTAAAAGATCAACACGGGAAAAAAAATAAGTTAATAACAAATGTACCGTATCTTGTTTTCGTTTCTCCAATTTAGTTGTCTTTTTTCCCTTTGAAGTTGCTAGTGACAACTTTATCGAAACAACCTGATTTTCATTTTCCATCATTAATCATTACACAATAAAAAACATCAAACAGTGTGACATATTCAACTTCTAGTACGTAATGCTATATTTGTCTACCAATTTTTTTCAAAGTTAAATTTACTTATCAATCCATAACTATCCATCTAACTTTTATAGATCATTTTCCAAACGTTGAATGATATGTTTGTATATCATTTCACATTCCCCATTAAGCACACAGCAAAACAATTTGATGTATTCAACTAAACTTTTTCCATGATATATTTGTATATCATTTTTTAATGCTATATTTAGGAATCATTCTACAAATATGCATATAACATTTATGTGTAATGCTTGCAACTAACAATATGATATATTGAACTATCATTTTAATAATATGTATAATGCTTCCAGACATTGAATGATATGTTTGTATATCGTTTCTCATTCCCCATAGAGCACACAACAAAACAATTTGACGTATTCAACTAAAAATTTTCCATGATATATTTGTATATCATTATTTTAATGCTATGTTTAGGAATCATTCTACAACTATGCATATAACATTTCTGTATAATGCTTGCAACTAATAATATGATATATTGAACTATCATTTTAATATGATATATTTCTGTAAAAAATATACATCCAATGTTATACCTTTGATTTCCTTTTCCTATTGATTATTTCATTGCACAACTCTTGTTGCTTTAGTTGGTCTTGTTTCTTGGTCTCATATGCGAATAATCTTCTCGATTTTCTTCTTTTCCCCTGAATATTACTCGAATCGACGGGTTTTGACGTTCATGGAGAAGACCTAATTCTTGGAGAAACTGGCTTGGCGTTCGTGGAGAAGACCTAGTTCTTGGAGTAATCCTAGTTTTGAAGAGATTTGATTCTTCGGGTTTTTGTGTAAAATCTGAGGAAGTCGGCGAATTCTCTTCCATTGCTAGAGTCGATTGTGTGAGAAATCTAGTTTATGATAACAGAAGAATTTTAGAGTAAGACTAGGGCTGCCACTTTTGTTGAAAATTGAAAAAGTAGTTTTGTAAAGGAAAATAAAACTAATTAAGACGATGGATAATTTTCCGCCTATCCTTTAGACGGAAATTAAAACTTAACGTCCATTAAATTTAAATATTATTAAACCTTTTCCATTAAAATAATTTTCTCTATATTATATATAATATATAGCCTTTAAAAATAGCCATTTTGCAAATGACCTCCGTTTTCGACGAAACCACTTTTGTTGGATCCAGAATGTGAAATTATTGCTAGATTCCGATTTTCATAATTTTGGGAATTAATATGTTAGCGTGATGAATTTAAATGTGTTTGGTAATTTCAGTTTGAATTTAATCGACTGGAAATTGGCCATTTTTCAAACGGCCTCCAAATTCGATAAAATTAGTTTCGTTAGGACCATATCGGCAAAACATAGCCAGATTTATTTTTTTGGAGTTAGTGTGTGGCCCCGGTAAATTAAAAGGTATGTTAAAATCAATTTTGAACGCTATATTAATTTATATCTTAATTTTGACAAAAACTGATCGAAATAGTCGAATTGGTCTACGAAATATGTCCCATTTGTCCGGAATGGGGGTATTTAGCTAGGGCCGATAGTCGTTGGATTCGATTTGGGGTTCGAATGAAAAAGTAACTTTTTGAAATAAAAAATTAAAATAAATATAAAAAGAAGTCAACCCTCTCTCTCCCGTCATGATTTTTCAAAAAAGAAAAAAAACTATCGATCGCCAGTCGATCCCACCCCCACCGCCGCCTGCCACTTCCGCCCCGCCTCCCTCTTCTTCTAGGCCTCCACAACCCCGCCACTGTCCTCCTCTTCAAATCCAAACCCCCCCCCCCAAATCTGCTGCCGGCAGCTAGTGTGGGCCCCACCACAACGTGCGCTGCCTCCCCAACCCTCCAGCACCCCTTCCGCTGCCTTTGACCACCTATCTCCGACTGTGGGCCCTCCTCTCGATAAAAATCAAATTTTTATAATTTCCAATGTTTGCAAATAACACCCTGAGCTTCCACAACCCATAGCCCTCCAACCGAGCACTTCTAGCCAAAACACCACAATACCAAAATGGAAGAGCACGATTTTCTCTTTGATTTGGCTATATGGATGTCATACTTTGGATTGCGGAGTTGTTCAGAAAACGTGTCCAAAGTTTGCTATCCATATTATGCCTTTTCGTGAATTTCGGCGAAATGGACCAATTTCAGGAAAAAGTCCATTAGGCGAAAGTTGTCCGGAATGTCGCGTTTAGGCTAAAAAAAAGGATAATGTGAAGGCTGGAGCTCGTTTGCAAATTCTGGGATCAGAACAGCGAATCAGAGCGTTAGAAAAGCATGGTGGAGTGGATTCCAATGTGCGAACTCCTTCTCACTCAGTTTATTTTACAGTTAAAAATATTTTAGGTTACAGACGGAGCTTAGTAGCCCCGACACTATTTATTGTACAAACCATGTTGGTTGTTTTGGATTGTATTGTGGAAATTTAGATTGTGATTGTAAAATTGATTGTGGATTGATTGTGAATTGGTTGTGATTATTGTGTATGGCGCGAGCCAGTATTAGGCGAGGGATAAGGCTAGACCTTATTCCGGTTTTAATATCGCGCCGTTATGCTACCGAAATTTTCTAAAATGTGTTAGAAAAATTAATAGCCAGTTAAAAATATTATTTTTAACATATATATGAGATATATAAAATGGCTGTTATGGAATAAATACTAGTTTGCTAAAAATATTATTTTTAGTTTATAACTGCGATGAATAAAATTATTTAGGCACTGTATAGAATTTTATAAGCAAAGTTATAAAACTCTATATATTTATTGGATAGTTAAAAATAAGTTTACACATTCATTTACAAGTCGGACGACCTGTTTATGCTCACCTATTTTTGTGATATCGATTGGGATGGTAATTTTTACACATCACCCAAATGCACAAATAATAATAATTATTTGATGGTTGAAACCCCACACGGGTATTCGGATGGTATTTGACGTACACTAATCCCAATTGTTTAGTTGTATGTCAATCGATAGGTTGACAGACTGTTGTAAGCGTTAATTATTTATATTTAACACTTATGCAGTTGTGTAATGTACTCTGGATGATGGTTAATTGGAGATTATTATTGTTGTGTACATATGTGTATGAAATCCATATAAATAACAATATATGGTTATTGATTGGGTCTGATTCCAATTCAAAAGGAACAAATATTTTAAAATAAGGAAATATTTTAAAATAACGAATAATTTAAAATAATATTCAATAAAGAATTAAAATGTGAATTTGATGTCCGATTTTGGATAGACACAAAAATATTGAAATATTTGAAGCCGTGTTGTTTGGATTTGCGCCATTTTAACGTGAACGATATTTATATCGATTTTATTCATTTTCATAATGAATATCGAAAAGGAAATTATTTCAAAATCTGATATTTTGAAAATATTATCATTTAAATATTATAATGATAAGGGGTATTCAATTTTGATTTAAAATTGAAATGAAAGTGGGAATCGTTTTTAAAACGAATTTATAAACAATTTATAAAATACGTTTTAAATGGAAATCGACGAGATATATAATATATATATATATTTATATATTATATATTTAATAGCCGGAATAGAACGCGCCGCTTAGCGACCGTTCGCGAATTTCAATCATTGACTTCAAATTGACATTACGAGAGATCCAACCGTCGGATTCTCCTCAAACTAAACCATTGGTTATGTATCGAAAAGAGCTTTCAATGAATTTAAGATATTTGAAATCTAACAGTTGGATTTGGAATTATGTCCAAATAAAATTTGGAAAAGGTCGCTGTTAATGCAGTTCGATGACGGTTTATGGAAATCGACTGAAAGGGCCTTAATAAAATTATTAAAAATATTAATAATTTGTGTAAAATCATACTAAATGATTTGGAAAGAGTTTGGATGAAAATTTCACGTTTGTAAAGATAAAAATATATTTTTATCTAAATGAACTAGTTATTAACTAGATTTGAAATTCAATAATTTTTAAATAAATAAATTAGTTTCGTAAAAAGGGTTTTAAATAAACCAGAAATTTCCAATATATAAATTGGAATGGATTTGAATAGAAATCATCTTCGGGAGATTTAGATATTGGATTCCATGACTATACGGATATTTTGGAGGAATTTGGAAGATAGATATATATCGTTATTCCCCATACGATATGTGTTGGTTTGAGAATTTGATATTGAATATAAGCCGATATAATTTCTATTCAGAGCCTTGTATTTGATACCAAAATGTGATTTTGAGTTTGTCATGAATGGTGTCTCAACTAACACTGTTCTTAAACCCAGTTGATAAAAGAATAAATCTTCAAATTAAGATTTAGTGGAGTTTTCCAATTAATTAATATTTAATTGGAATTGAATAAAAGAATTGGATATTTAGGTTTATTCTGAACGGTGTTTCAAATAACATTTGTTCTTTAACCCAATTAACAGTGAAGAATATGATTTGGAATTTATAATCTTTTAATTAAGATTAATGGAAATTTTCCATAGTAAAGTTTTCCAATTTAATAAAATAAATTGGAATGGAATGGAATTCGATTTGGTAATTATCGAGATAATCTTCCGTGAAGGAAGACCGATACTATATATGGAATTTAAAGGCTTGACCGTTATTCCATTTATATTATTAGTCTGATACGGAAATTTATATCGATTATATATTGACCTATTTTCCATGAAGATCCCATAGGTAATGGAATGTGATTTTGGGTTTATCGTGAACTGTGCTTTAAATAACATTGGTTCTTTAACCCAGTTAAAGACAGGATTCAGTTCCTAAATTTGGATAATCATTATATAATGATTTTGGGGATTAAAACTAAGGTTTTTTTAATGAATCTTTAATTAGATTGAAATCTGAATATGATAATTTAAATTATCAAATTTGGGAAATGATCGAGAATGGAGTATCACCAGTTTTGCTCCAAGCGGTAGTTAAATCTTTAATTAGATTTGAACATGAAATGGTAATTAATTTACCAATAATACCATGGTGTTAAATATGGAGTGCTACCAGTTTTGCTCCATGGGATGAATAGGTTGTTGTTGGGAAATATAACAAATAATTACTTCAGTAAGGTTCGCTAATCCCGACTAGTTTGGAAAATCTTAATTTGGTTTAAATTGTGAAAAGAATATTTGAATAAAAGAATATTCTGGATTGGAATGAGGCATATGTTGTGTTTTTATAGCACTTATTTATAAGATACGCGAGTTATTCAGAAAGACCGGGTTTATCCCATTCTGAATAATTGGTACGATGAAAAGTCGACGATGAAGATGGTGGTTGAAGACCAGAGATCTTCACATCGTTTGGATGATTACTGATGTCTTGATTGGGTTGTACACCCAATACAAGGTAATAAGTAGTGATCATCCAGACATACTTGGAGATCGACCGGATATGCGGGGACCTCTCTCTTGTATTGGACATATGGGACGAGGAATAAGGTGCCTCCGGTTTCGTTCAGACCCAGAACGAACTTGTAAATGGATGTGTGTCTGACATTGGATTTTATTCTATGTGATTGATTTCTATTAAATATATATCTGTTTATTGGCAGAGAATTTATTCTCTTGCTTAACACCCTTCTTTGAGACGTACGAGCTTAGAGGTTATACATCGATAGACATCAGTCATGTGGCGTGAATTGTCAATGTGGCATGCTGAGATGCAAATGATCAAGGCTTTTGTTGAAAAGCAGAGTCTTGTGGTTAATGATCAAAGCACGACTTTAAATAGCATAGCTTTGTGTATAGCGTTAATTCGCGAACCTCACACCCCGGTGTGAACAAGAAACGGGAGAGGACCTCAGGGAGGACATGTATTTCCTTCTAGCTAGGAGTGGTGTCATGGTATGGAGCATAGACATTTTACTCATGTGGATGTTGCATATTATTTGATGGATAGCGAATCGCCTTAGATATATCGGTCACTACGGGGTCGATGGATGATATGGTCGATATACGGATCAGACTTACGCCCCATAGGGCGGGGAAATGTATTGTTTAGGAATTATTAATCCACTAACGTAAGTGTGGACCGTCTCTGACGCTCCAAGGGTCGATGCATTCTGATCCTGAGGCACAAGCTAGAGTGTCTTGAATTTGGTAAGGATGATCCCTTGCCTTGGTTCACAGACGGAATCCAATTTCCAATACGCGACATTTCGGTTTTAATTGTAGGACTAGAATGGCAACATGATGTATGGCACCCACGCCGTCTATGATTGATATATTTGTATTTGAAGTTGATTTTAACCCTATGCACTTATAGTAATATCAAAAATAATTTGTTTTAAATGTACCAAGCATGTTTGACTATTATAAGGGAAAACTCTATCCTCCGGCTTGCGTTGCATTGTGTGATGGGACCTGAGTCTTATAATAGCTTCATTTTTCCAAAAAGCATTGCCTGTTTGTTTTATGCACTGGTATTCTTGGGAGAAAACCCATTCCATGTTATACGGTGTGGTCCCTTGATTTACTTTATTTTTAAAAGTTAAGTTTTGAATAATTGTTTTAGTTCTCACACCAGTCCCACGACAGACCTGAAGTTTATTGTTTTAACCTAAACTCTGGGTGCCCATATTTTCCACACGGGCAACTTGTAATTTTGGTTTTGCAGATATTATATTCACAGGATCTTGGATTTATAGCTGGAGCTATATTCGGAAAGCTCTGTATCCGTGTATCTCTTCCGGTTGTGTTATATATTATTTTTCTACTGCTATATAACGTATTTTAATCTCTGATATTTTTCTGATGTATATTATTTATTTATACTCTGTTATATTCTTGTACTATGATGTTAATTGTTGTAATAGCAATGAAATGTTCTTTTGTTTGTGTTCTGATTTGTCGTGTTCTCAACTGAATCCGGGCTTTCCCGCAACGGCGAGTTTGGGTCATTTCAGGCTATTTCAAATTTTAAACTGGGCATAACTTTCAATTTATACAGTGAGATCTCAGTTTCTTACCTTCATTAGATATAGTTAAATGGATTCAAATATTTTTGGTTTTACTAAAATCCGATTAATTTTGAATTCTTTACATTCATTTGAAATTTAAAATCGAATTTTCAAACTACTACGCCATTTCAGGTTCGTTTTATAATTATAATAAATTTATATGTTTTAACTTCGATTTAAATAAATTTTAAATTGTTATTATTTAAAATAAACCATTTTAAATATTCAAAATCCATTAAAATAGCTAAAATAAAATTTTTAAATTGGTTCAGAAATTCCGGGTTGTTACAATCTCCCCCACTTAAAATCTTTTCGTCCTCGACAAGGAATGGAGCTGAAAGTTGTTTAACTAACCAACTTAACTTTCATTCTGGCTTTCGTTCTTCAACTTTTCAATTTCTAACAAATTTCTAATTTCTCAAAAATTTGGTTAACACCCTAAATTTTCGAAAAACTTCGCCATAACCTCCTTTGTACGGGCTGATCGATAAAACCTCAACTTGCCTCACAGGGCCCTCATCAATCCAAAAGAAAAAGAACAAGCCAATCGGCTCATAAAATCATCAAAACCCCAATAAATATAGTAAATATGTACCTATTTGTCAGCCACACAATTTTATTCCTTTTCTTAGCTTCCATGCTATGACCTGTTCATTATATATACATGTACATATAGGTAATTCTAATCAATTTTCAATTCAGTTCATTATTTGATTCTATTTGGCTTAATTTCTCTTATTGGTATTATCAATCCAATATTTTTATTAGTTCAACTAATAATCACACAACACAACCAGCAATCAATTAATTGATTAGCTTTTCAAATATATAACCTTTATATATATTTAGAAAAATCATATTTGTAAGTGCCAAATCACAAACAATAAATTCTAACTAGGTTTTGGTTCTCACACCAGTCAATTCGAAATATACAGATATCCACTTTCGAAACTCGAACTTAAATACTAATAATGCGGCCGCATTACCAGAATCATCCCCGGGCGACTAGGGTGTGATTCTATATCTACCCAGTATATTTGAGACTTTGAATACACGCAGATCAAACATGTACTAAAAATCTCTATATACCCGATTGTACAAAATCAATTTAAAATAAAATACTCAAATACGTATAATAAGGTATAATTTTCAAGAATAAATTTGTTTTTAGAAATAGCATTCTTCAACTCATCCTAGGATGTGCTACTGATCCCATCTTTAATGAGTCGTTCTTATAGGACATTACTAATCCTACCTCTGATGATGCTTTCGTTTGGTTCAAATGTGCCTTATTCTCAAGCCTTTTAAACCAAAGTTCTGATACCAAATGAAATGACCTGAAATCCCCCTTACGGGAAAACCCGAATTGCTTTGAGAACACGACGCATCAGAACACAAGCAATTGAACATTTCATTGCTTTTACAACAATTTACATTAGAGTACAAGAATATCAGATAATAAATTATAGTGGAAAAATAATATCAGAGGTTTAATAAATTACAAAGCAGCGGAAAATATAATACATGAATAAAATGTGCAGCGGAATACATCATACTAGCACAACTGAAAGAAATACACGGATATAAAGCTTTCTGAATATAGTCCCAGCTGTGAACCCATGATCCTGTTAAATAGTAATCTGCAAAAACCAAAACTACTGACTGCCCATGTGGAAAATATGGGCACCCAGAGTTTAGGTTAAAACAATAAACTCCGAGTCAGTCATGGGACTGGTGTGAGAACTAAAACAATTATTAGCTTTTTATTTTAAAGTTAGGTAAATCACGGGACCACGCCGTATAACACGGAACGGGTTTATCCACCATGAATACTAGTGCATAAAACCAAACAGCGCAATGCTAAAGAGAAAAATGAAGCTATTATAAGACTCAGGAGGTCCTATCACACAACGAACATAATCGAGGATAGAGTTTTCCCTTATAATAGCCAAATATGCTTGATACATGAAATTTCATCTTTTATTATTACTATAGGTGAAGAAATCAACTTCAAATATAAACGTATCAATCATAGGCGGCGTAAGTATCAATATATTACATCGCCATATAGGTTTACAACTAAAACCGTAAAATCACGTATTGTAAATTGGATTTCCTTCTATGAACTGAGGAAAGAGATCATCCTCACCGATTTCGAGACACACTAGCAAGTGCCTCAGAATCACACCAACGGGCAACCCTTGGATCTTCATGGTTGGTCATCCGTCGATGATTAATTATACCATAAATTATATGTTAGCCTCTTCTATCGAACCTCTAAAATGGGTTAGTATGTCGACCACTCTAGAGCCACTAGGGACTCAAATCATATCCGAGCCTCTCACTCGGCCCGAATTCCGAGGTACCTCGCTTTCCATCAAATAATATGCAACATCCGCATAAGTTAACAGTCTGGCCTCCATACAATGACGTTACTCGTAGCTAGAACTAACATATATCCATTTCCATGCAGTCACTATCCCGTTTTTGGTTCATAAATGGGGTGTGAAGCTCGCGAATTAACGCTACAATAATTAAAGCTGTGCTTTGATCATCTTCCACAAGACTCTGATTTTCAACAAAAGACTTGATCATTTGCATCTCAGCATGCCACACTGTCAATCCATAAAGTACATTGATTTCCACCAATATATAACCTCTGAGCTCGTACGTCTCAGAGAAGGGTGTTAAGCAAGAGAATAAATTCTCCTCCACCAAACAGATATATATTTAGCAGAGATCAACGAATACAGTATAAAGGAATACAATGTTAGACACACTATCCATGTGCAAGTTCGTTCTGGTTCTGAACCAAACCGGAGGTACCTTATTCCTCGTCCCATATGTCCAATACAGGAGAGAGGCCCTCGCATATTCGGTCGATCTCCAAGTACGTCTGGATGATCACCACTTATTACCTTATCTTGGGTGTACATCCCAATCAAGACATCAGTAATCATCCAAACGATGTGAAGATCTCCGGTCTGCAACCACCGTCTTCATTTTGGAATTTTAATCGTCATAACAGTTATTCATAATTGGATAAACCCGGCCTTTCCGAATAACTCGCGTATCTTATAATCAAGTGCTATAAAAACACATCATACACCTCACTCCAATTCAGAATATTCTTTTATTAAAATATTCCTACACTTTGGTAAAGGTTCCTGTAATAACCCGGAAATCTGGGCCAATTTAAAATTTTTATTTTGGCAATTTTAGCGAATTTTGATTATTTAAAATGAATTATTTTAAATAATATCGATGAGAAATTTATTTTGAATGTAATTCGAACGTATATATTATATAGATCGTCGTTAGAATATAAATATTTATTTTAAATTATAAAAGGAATTGAAAATGGCGCGGTAGTTCGATAATTCAATTTCAAACTTCAAATGAACATACCGGGTGCAAAATAAACCGGATTTTAGTGAAACCAAAAATAATAGGATCTATTTGGGAATATCTTTCCAACGAAACTGAAAAATCGAAATTTCATAGCGAGAATCAAAAGATATGTCCAGTTGAAAATACTGAATAGTCGCTATAGATTTCTGGCCCTTAAAAATAGACATTTTGCAGACGACCTCGGATTTCGACGAAACCACTTTTGTTGGGTCTGTTATGTTAAGTTATTGCTAGATTCCAAATTTCATAATTTTTTGAATCAATATGTGAGCGTGGCAAAGGAAAACGCGTTTGACCAGTTTCAATTGAATTTAATCGACTGGAAAATGGCCATTGTTCAAACGGTCTCAGAATTCGACGAAACTAGTTTTGTTAGTACCGTATCGTCAATAGGAAGCTAGAAAATATTTTTCTGGAATTTTTCGAGTTAGTATGCGACCCCGGCAATTTGAAATGTACGTTTAAAATTCAATATAATGATTTAAATGTAAATTGAACAGAAACTGATCGTAACAGTCAAATCAGCCTACAATACATATCCCATTGTGTTCGGAATGGGGGTAATTAGCTATGGACGACGGTCGGTGGGTTCGATTTCGAGTTGGAAATAAAAAGTTGCTTTTTGGTGTTAGAAATAAAATAAATATATAAAATATTATATAACCTAGGCCCCCCTTCCCCTCTTCTCTCTCTTCTTTCAACAGAAATCAAATAAATAAAAAAAAGGAGCGCGCTGTCGCGCAAACCCCCCCAATCGTCGACGCCGCCACCGGAGGCCTCCCCAACGCTGTCGCCTCCTCTTCTTCTTCCCCCCTGGACCTCCGTGCCTCCCTCCTCCTCTTCTTTCCCCCAACCCCCAAAACCTGCGAGCCCAATCCACCCCGAAACCCTAGCCACCGCCACCCCCGGCTCCATCGCACGACCTCCCCCTCTTCCTCCCCTGCCGCCTAACTCCGCCCACCGTGAATCCCTTTCCCTCCCCCTTCGCTGGCAAAACACTGTAAGTGTTTAACACTTGTTTATTTTCTTTTCTATTTTGTTTATTTTTCATAATATAAAGTAGATTTTTATGTAAGGAAAAAATCAGATTTTTAACATAGGAAAAATCATGTTTTCAACATATAAAGGATAAGATTTTTCAATGTGTAAAGGCAAAATCTTTATATAGTAAAAGGCGTGATTTTTATATATTGAATAGCGAAGTAAAAATTCGATTTTTATATATTGAATAGCGAAGTAAAAATTCGATTTTTATATATTGAATAGTGAAGCAAAAATTCGATTTTTATATATTGAATAGTGAAGTAAAAAATCGATTTTTATATATTGAATAGTGAAGTAAAAATTCGATTTTTATATATTGAATAGCGAAGTAAAAAATTTGATTTTTATATATTGAATAGCGAAGTAAAAATTCGATTTTTATATATTGAATAGTGAAGTAAAAATTCGATTTTTATATATTGAATAGCAAAGTAAAAAATTCGATTTTTATATATCGAATAGCGAAGTAAAAATGTGATTTTTATATATGTAGTGAATACGGATGAAGAAAGTGACGAAAGAATAAACGGCGAAGATTTCTACCTAAGAAGAGTCGTGGTGTTGGATTAGCTATTGGTGAGAACTTCTCACCTTTAATTTAATTTTCTAGTTAAAATATATACTAGGTTGCAGACGGTGTTTAGTAGCACCCGACACCCGTCGTCCACAGACCATGGACGGCTTGTATGCTTGTTTGTTTGATTTTGATGTGTAGTTGATTGTGTGATGTGATGTGAAATGAAATAAAATATTTTATAGTGGAAAATATTTTATAGTTAAAAATAGAATTTTTAACGTGTATATGAAAGGAAATAAAAATAAATAAATCGGACGATTTGTTTATATACACACATCTGACTGATATAGATTGGGACGATAAATTTTACACGTCGCCCAACTGCACAAATAAAATCTGTGTTTGATTGTTTGAGACCCCACACGGGTATTGGGATGATATTTGACGTACACTAATCCTGATTGTTTAGTTGTATGTTGATCGATTGATTGACAGGCTATTATAAGCGTTGAATATTTATATTTGATGCTTATACAGTGTAGAATGCACTTTGGATGATGGTTGATTATTCATTGTTGTTATTGTATACATGTGTTGTAGAAAATCCATATAATTAACATTATATGGTAATTGATTGGGCCTCATTCCAGTTTGGAAATAGAAATATTTGAAAAGGAAATATTCGAAATAGAAGTATTTGAAAATAGAACTATTTGAAAAGGAAATATTCGAAATAGAATATTAGAAAATAGAAATATATGAAGCCGTGTTGATAGATTGACGCCATTTTGACGTGAACGATATTTATATCGATTTTATTCAAATTGAAGTGAATATTAAAGTGAATTGAATTCGAATTAAATTGAATTGATTTGAAATTCGAAATAAACTGAAATGATTTGAAATTCGAATAGAATTGAAATTCGAATTAAATTGAAATAGAATTGAAATTCGAATTAAATTGAAATAGAATTGAAATCGTTTTGAAATGAATTCGAATTGAAAGTGAATAGAATTGAATTTGAGTTGAAATTGAATGGAAATGAAAACGAATTGAAATTGAATTAAAAATCGTTTTGAATTGAAATCGACGAAGTATATATTATATATATTATATATATTATATAATGGCCTGAATAGAACGCGCCGCGCCGCGGTAGTTCGCGAATTTCTACCATCGACTTCGAATGGATATTGTGGGAGATCCGACCATCGGATTCTCCTAAAACCGGAACCGTTGGGTTCGTATCGAAAAGAGCTTTCTAACGAATGTGAGAAATTAGAAATCTAATTGTTGGATTTGGAATTATGTCCAAATCAAATTTGAAAAAAGTCGTTGTAAGTGCAGTTCGATGGCCGTTGATGGAAGTCGACTGTACGGGCCTTAATAAAATTATTAAAAATAGTAATAATTTGTGTAAAATCATAAGAAATGATTTGGGATGAAAAACTCCATATTTGAAAAGATAAAAATAGATTTTTATCGAAATGAACTAGTTTTGAACTAGAATAATAATTTATTTATTTATTTTTAAAATAAATAAATTGGATTTGAAATGGTTTTGGAAATAACCAGAATTTCCAATAGTTGCATTGGAATGGATTTGAATCAAAATTGTCTTCGGAATATTTCGATGTTGGATTTCGTGATTATACAGGTGTTGTTATGGGAATTTGAAAGTTATATATATATATATATATATATCGTTATTTCCAATATGATATTTGTTGGTCGTAGAATTTGATGTTGAATATAAGCCGATATATTTTCTATTCAGAGCCTTGTATTTAATATCAAATGTGATTTGGGTTTGTCGTGAATGGTGTCTTCATTAACACTGTTCTTGAACCCAGTTGAGAAAAGACTAAATCTTTTTATTTAGATTTAATGAAGTGTACCAATTAAATAATATTTAATTGGAATTGAATTGGTACTGATTTTTGGGTTTATCGTGAACAGTGTTTTAAATAACACTTTTTCTTTAACCCGATAATTAATGGAATGTGATTTTGGGTTTATCGTGAACCGTGTTTTAAAATGACACTGATTCTTTAACCCAGTTAAAGATTAAAACTAAGTGGAGTTTTAATGAATCTTTAATTAGATTGAAATGATCGAGAATGGAGTACCACCAGTTTTGCTCCAGGCGATAGTTAAATCTTTAATTAGATTTGAACGTGAAATGGTAATTGAATTTACCGATAACACTGTGGTGTTAGATATGAAGTATGACCAGTTTTACTTCAGGGGATGAATAGGTTGGGATTGGGAAATAAAATAAATGATTACTTCGGTGTGGTTCGCACATCTTTGGTGATGATCAAAGCACAGCCTGTGTGGCACATCTTTGTGTAACGTCAATTCGCGAGCCTCACACCCCGGTGGTGAACCAAAAACGGGAAACGGACCTCGGGGGGACATGCGTTTTCTTTCTAGCTAGAAGTGGCGTCAGTGGTTTTACACGCCCTGACGAGTTTGACTTATGTGGTTGTTGCTGTTGCGAGGCGCCTCGGTTTGATCGGACGATCCGGGTCCGATGGAGTCATTCGTTGGCTCATTTACACCCCATAGGGCAGAGAAACGTAGTGTTCAGGCATTATAATCCACATCGGTGGACCGGCCCTGACGATCCAAGGGGCAGTTGCGGCTGTTCCTAAGGCTCGGGCTAGAGAGTATCGAATCGGTTGATGACTATCTTTTGCCTCGATTCATAGATGGGAATCCAATTTCCAAATACGTGACTTTGCGGTTTTATTTGTAAACCTATATATAGCGACATAGTGGCATGGGACGCTCATGTCGCCTATGATTGATACTTATGATTTGAAGTTGTTTTATACACTATGCACTTATAATAGTATCAAATAATATGTTTTAAATGTATCAAGCATTCTTGGCTTTTATAAGGTAAAAACCCTATCCTCCGGCTTGCGTTGCATTGTGTGATGGGACCTGGGTCTTATAATAGCTTCATTTTTCTTTATTTAGCATTGCGCTGTTGTTTTATGCACTGGTGTTCTTGGGAGGAAACCCGTTCCGTGTTATACGGCGTGGTCCCTTGATTTACCTTACTTTGAAAATAAAGATAAATAACTGTTTTAGTTCTCACACCAGTCCCATGACTGACCTGGAGTTTATTGTTTTAACCTAAACTCTGGGTGCCCTTATTTTTGACACGGGCAGCTAGTAGTTTTGGTTTTGCAGATTTATATTCACAGGATCCTGGTTTACAGCTGGAACGATATCCGGAAAGCTTTGTATCTGTATATCTCTTCTAGTTGTGTATTGTATTATTTTCCGCTGCGATGTATTTAAATGTAATTTAAATCTCTGATATTTCTGTGTAATATTTATTCATTTATACTCTGTATATTCTTGTAATCTGATGCATTGTTGGAATATACAATGAAATGTTCTTCCGTCTGCGTTCTATTTTGTTGTGTTCTCAAAACAATTCGTTGTTTCTCTTCTCTTCGGAGACCGGGGAAGTTCGGGTCGTTTCAGTTCCCATTAATTTTATCAAAGATAAATTCTTTTAAATTTATTTTTTAATCTTCTTTTTGATATTGTTTTCAAAAGATTTTATTTTATCCTTCACAATTCAAAACCAAATTAAGGTTTATAAAACTAGTCGGGATTATCGCCTTACCGAAGTAATCATTTATTTTATCTTTCCAATCCCAACCTATTCATCCCATGGAGCAAAATTGGTAGTACTCCATATATAACACCCACTATGTTATTGGTATAATTAATTACCATTTCACATTCAAATCTAATTAAAGATTTTGACTAACGCCTGGCGTAAAACTGGTGGTACTCCATTCTCGATCATTTCATGAATTCGATAAATTTAATTATCCCATTCTCATTCCCATTTAAATCTAATTAAAATTCATTAAAACTCTAATTCATTTTTAATCTAAAAAATCATTACTTAATGATTATTCAAATTTAAGAAATTAATCTTATCTTTAACTGGGTTAAAGAACTAATGTCATTTAAAACACAGTTCACAACAAACCCAAATCAGCTTCCATAAACTATGGAATTTTCACGGAAACAGATCGACATATAATCGATATAAATTTCCGTATCCAATCAATACTATAAATGGAATAACGGCAAAGCCTTTTAAATTCCATATATAGTAACGGTCTTCCTTCCCAGAAGCTCATCTCGATTATTACCAAATCGAATTCCATTCAATTCCAATTTAATATATTAAATTGGAAAACTTTACTTCGGAAAATTTCCATTAAATCTAAATAAAAAGATTTATATATTCCAAATCATCTCTTCACTATTAATTCGGTTAAAGAACAAGTATTATTTAAAACGCTGTTCACGATAAACCCAAAATTGCAAATCAACTCGAATTAAACAATAATTAATTGGTAAACTTCTCTAAATTTTATTTAAAAGATTTATTCTTTTCTCAACTGGGTTTAAGAACAGTGTTAATAAAGACACCATTCATAACAAACCCAAAATCCAATTTCAATTCAAATCCGATTAAATATTGATTGATTGGTAAACTTCACTAAATCTTACTTAAAAGATTTATTCTTTTCTCATCTGGGTTTAAGAACAAGTGTTAATAAAGACACCGTTCACGACAAACCCAAAATCCAATTTCAATTCAAATCCGATTAAATATTAATTAATTTTTAATCTTCACTAAATCTTAATTAAAAGATTTATTCTTTTCTCATCTAGGTTTAAGAATAGTGTTAATAAAGACACCATTCACGACAAACCTAAAATCCAACTGGATATTAAATACAAGACTCTAAATAGAAATTATATCGGCTTATATTCAATATCAAATTCTGAAACCAACAAATATCGTATTGGGAATAACGATATATATATATCTTCCAAATTCCTCAACAATATCCATATAATCACGGAATCCTATATCGAAATATCCTAAGATAACTCCCATTCCAAATCCATTCCAACTTATTCGTTGGAAAAATTCTAACTATATTATGCCCATTTACAAATCCAATTTATTTATTTAAATATCATTTGGATTATTATTCTAGTTAATAACTAGTTCATTTAGATAAAAATATCTTTTATCTTTTTCAAAACTTGGAATTTTTCATCCAAAATCTTTCCAAATCATTTATTATGGTTTTATACAATTTTTTCCATATTTTTAATAATTTTATTAAGGCCCTTACAGTCGGTATCCGATAACGGCCACCGAACTACATCCATAGCGACCTTTTTGAAATTGATTTGGACATATCTTAAAATCCAACCATTTAAATTTAAATCACTTATACTCATTGGAAATCTCTTTTCGATACGAACCGAATGGTTCCGGTTTTAGGAGAATGCGATGGTCGGATCTCTCGTTACGTCCATTTGAAGTTAATGGTCGAAATTCACGAACGGTAGCTGTGCGGCGCGTTCTATTCAGGCCATTTAATATATACAATATATATTATATATATTTGGTCGATTTCTATATAAAACGCACTTTATAAAAATCGTTATAAATTCGTTTTAAATTGATTTTAACTTCAATTTCAATTTTAAATAAAAATTGAATATTCTATATCATTATAATATTAAAATGATAATATTTTCAAAATATTATATTTTTGATATCATTCCCTTTTCATATTTATTATAAAATAAATAAAATCGATCGATGAACCCGTTCGGGTTAAAATAGTGTATATACTTAACTCGGCTTCCATATTTCAATATTTTCATGTCCATTACAAATCGGACATCAAAATCATATTTTGATTCTTTTTTGAATATTATTTTAAAATATTCATTATTTTAAAATATTCATTATTTTAAAATATTCATCAGTTTAAAATATTCTTTGTTACTTTAAAATATTCATTATTTTAAAGTATTCTTCATTTCTAAATCGGAATGCGACTCAATCAATTACCATATAATTTCAGTTATATGGATTTCATACATCGCATGTATTCACAATAATGATAAATAATCATTTAACAATTAAGCATCATCCAGAGTGCATTTTACAACTGTATCAGCATTAAAATAAATAAATAATGCTCATCACAGCCTGTCAACTCATCGATTGACATATAACTAAATATTGGGATTAGTGTATGTCCAATATCATCCCAATACCCATGTGGGGATTTCCAACAACAAATACTGATTATTATTTGTGCAGTTGGGCGATGTGTAAAATTTATCGTCCCAATCAATATCAGTTAAATAGTTGTACATAAACAAACCATCCGATTTGTAAATGAATATTTATTTCAATTTCTTTTCATGATAATTTTTTAATATATTTTATATTAATAATATTATATACAACAATATCAATCAATGACAATCCTAATCATAATCCAAACAAACATCAACCATGGTTTGCAAAAAGTAGTTTCAGGAGCTACTAAGCCCCATCTGCAACCTATAATATAATTACATAACAAAAATAGTTGAGTGAGAAGGTGTTCTCACTTTGGTTTCCATCTTTATTTTAAGGATTTTACCATTTGGGTTCAAATTTGTCTCAAATTCTAATCTGCTCCATTTCAGTCCAGCTGAGTTCTGAAATGTAGTATTTGACGATGCGATTCCAACGCAATTCATTTTGTCGAATTCCTATGCCAGGAGAATACGTTACAGCTGTTTATATGTTAAGCACATTAATAATTATACGTTAAATAAATAAATAATTAATTGTTCTTTACCATTTCCCTAATTTAAATTGAAGCCATCGTCTTCCTTTATCAAGCTTCACAAAACCCATGTCACGCAAGAGGAAACTGACCATTGCGCCACCCATAGCTCGTCGAAGTCCGATCCGTCACCATCCCCTTGAAGCGCCGCCTGTTCTTCCCCAACGCCATGAACGGCTTGGCATTCAAACCACTTTCTAGCTAGAGAAACGAGTTCAACTGCAGCGGTTTTACGGGCCAAAATCGAGAAAAATACCCCATTATAATCCATCTCCACTAGTCAGATCATAAATCTCGTAGGCTTCTTCGAACTTCCAATTACGATTTTCTTCCATCGATTCATGGTATTTGCGATTTTAAGGAGAAAAAGTTGGAACGATTTAAATCGTTCATTTCGTTGGAGGCACTGTAAAGAGTGGGTTGACCGTGGAGTTTAATTTGACCTAGGGTTTGACCCATTGTATACTTATATATATTTTATAATATTTTATTCTATTTTCTTATCGTTTGAAATTTTTATGTTCGAACTCCAAATCAAACTCAACAACTGTCGCCCCTAGCCAAATACCCCTATTTCAGAAACAATGGGATATGTTTTGTAAGCCAATTCGACTATTTCGATCAGTTTTTATCAAAATTAAAATGTAAACCAATATATGTTGAATTTAAACGTACCTTTTGATTAACCGGGGCTACATACTGACTCCAAAAATTATAGAAAAATAAATCTGGCTATGTTATGACGAATTGGTCCTAACAAAACTAATTTCGTTGAATTTGGAGATCGTTTGAAAATTGGCCATTTTCCAGTCGATTAAATTCAAATTGAAATAGCAAAACATGATTAAATTCACCACGCTCACATATTATTTCCAACAATTATGAAATTTGAAACCTGACTATAATTTGACATTCCGGATCCAGCAAAAGTGGTTTCTTCAAAAATGAAGCTCATTTGCAAAATGGCTATTTTTAAAGGCTATATATTATTAAAATATATATAATTTCCATAGCGACTATTTCAAACTTTAAACTGGACATAACTTTCAATTTATACAGTGAAATCTCAGTTTCTTACATTCGTTAGAAAGATATAGTTAAAAGGATTCAAATATTTATGGTTTTAGTGAAATCCGATTTATTTTGAATTTTGTACATTCATTTGAAATTTAAAATCGAATTTTCAAACTACCATGCCATTTCAGGCTCGTTTTATAATTAAAATAAATTTATATGTTTTAACTTCGATTAAATAAATTTTAAATTGTTATTATTTAAAAAATTCATTTTAAATATTCAAAATCTACTAAAATTGCAAAAATATAATTTTTAAATTGGTTTAGAAATTCTGGGTTGTTACACAGGGTGTGAAGCCTTTTACTCCAAAAGGCTTTAATGTATTTTAGATAGAAGTTATTTGTTATCAAAAGTACTAACATATATTTTCAAATTAGGAATTTTGATTACTTTGTCGGCCATGTATGGATGTACGAAGTCAGAACTGGAATAAAAGATCCGATGAAAAAAATGTTTATACAATGGTGTGCGCGAGTTTATTAGATTCGCGATATTTAATAGCTGAAATAACAAAAAACTCCATAGCCCTTTTCGTAAGCACCCTCATTTGAAGCATTGAAAACCAGATGTAATTAAAGGATATTTATATAAACTTTATTTTGTGTTAAATTATTATTTATGAGATCTTAGTGGAGAACTTGTTGCAATACAGTAAATCTTATAATATCATAGGTTGATTTCATTATTACGAATCCAATAGAAGGTATGGTAGAAGATGTCGTACGATCAATGTTCCATATTTGTAACACCCCGAAAATTTAACAGCATTAAGAGGATAAATTAAAGAATAATTAATTTAATATTCAGAATTAAGGGAAACCGACTACACCATTGCGTCCGCATCAGAATTCTAGTTCAGATGGACACCAAGTCTGCGTAAAACGGATAACGTGTGAAGAAGTTATAAGCTGTAGAAGTTTGTATACGCACAAGGAAGTGTATATATATAAACAAAATCATCTCCAGAATTCAAACCGATTCAAAAATAGTCAAAAGCGGTGAGCGGGGAAAATCCTGCTTGAAGGGTGTCGACCCCCTATAGGGGTGTCGATATAGGTGTCGACCCCCTATAGGGGTGTCGATATAGGTGTCGACCACCCTATATGGGGGTAGACACAGGTGTCGATCCCCTCCCCTAGCTCCAGAACCTTCTTATGATGTGGACGATTTTGATGGTTTCAGGTCCGATTTGATGGCCTTGGTTGCTCCGCTACTCCTATATAAAGAACCCTAAACCTAGGTTTTGTTCATAGAGAAATAATGGTGACGACGAAGCTCTGCTACGATGGAAATTAAAATGGTTCTTCTCCTTCTTCTTTTTGTAAATCAATTCAAAGAAGATTATACATATTCGAAGATTGCTACAACAAATTTAGCGATGGCTACAACTTATTCAACATGTTCTTTGCAGCAAATTCACTGTGAGTTCATGTTGCTTTTAAATCTAAATAGTGATCTTGATATGTATATAATAATTGGATCTTAAATCGGTGCCTAATCAGTTATATTATGACATATTCCATTGATCTATTCTTATATGTTTATATCATCACTAAGTATAATCTTGTCATAATATGTCAATTCAGTTTATGCCTATTTATATCGTTATGTTGTTGATTCATGATTATGCATGTTCTGATTCTCTTCTCTCCTTCTTTTCCTTTATATTTTTATATAGCCGGGCTACCTTCAAGCATAGGCCTAATGTTGAAAATTGCGAACGTGCGAAATTGGACATAATGGGAAAAGACATAATTTGGGGCATAATTGGTATTGGAAAATATGGGTCTAAATTTGGGCATAAAATTCGAAATATACGAAGATAGGTTTGGGGCATATGTCTTGTTGGATAATATGAATTTAGGCATGCATTAGAATATATGTAAATACGGAATTGGGTATAAAATGGACATGTTTAAATATTGATTTGGAATGTAAATTTGAACATATGTGAATATGAATTTTTGGCATAAATTATGTGAAGGTGAATTCGGGTATAACTTGCATTGAAAGGGGGTGAATATGGACTTGGGGCATAAGTTAGAATATATGTGGGTTTGGGTTTGTGCTATATATATATATATATATATATATATATATATATATATATACATATATTAATATATATGCCTTAATTTGTGATAAAGGGGCATATGGTCCAAAATTAAAAGGTGAATTAAAAAGAGGCATAAAGGTCTATAATTTGAATAGTGAATTAGACATAATTCAAATGAAGAAAACATAGAATAATTACCTATAATGACATAGGTAGATTTGAATGAAAATGGAATGTTTAGTAATCACAATTAGGAATTGTAATTGTACTTATAACATGAGGTTAGGTTACTGTAACACCCCGAATTTTTGAATAATCAGATTAACTAAATTTAAGAATACTTAATTTCAAATATGGGAATTAAGGGAAACGGGTCATGCCATTGCGTTCGTCTCGGAATTCTGCTTGAGATAGAGTCCGAGTTTGCGTAAAACGGATACCGTATGAAGAAGATATGGACAAACGAAGTTAGGCAGAAAAACTAGAAACGGGCCAGAATGCACTGGCGCACTTGGGAAGTGCGCCAGAACAAAATTGCACTGGCGTACTTGGGAAGTGCGCCCATTCAAAGTTGCACTGGCACACTTGGCAGGTGCGCCCAGGCCGAGGTAAAAACCTATACAGATTTCTGAGGCTCTGATTCGAACAGTGAGTCGGTGCTGAGTCATTTCTGACTAGTTAATGAGTCATTAAGGTTTCTGGATAGTTCTAATCTGGACTAAGTGGTTTTGATTAACCTTAAGATCATCGGACGGCTATAATTAAATTGAAATTCTATATAAACATGTGTAGACTCAAACCCTAGAATCAAATCAAAATTAGATCAATGGCCGTCATGTTGTCACTCCAAACCCTAGAGTAGCCGCCACCAACTAAAAGCAAAGTAAAGCAACTCAATTCAAATCAAATCAAGCCTAAAACTACACCAACGAAATTGCCTACATCAAGGGAACGCTAATCAATTACAGAATTCAGATCCCAGAACTCAAGACCCCTTTTTCGGTGAGTTCTAGTCACTTTTAGGTTTAAATAGATAAAAGTGAATTGTGGTAGACTATGATTTGGGTATATGTTGTTTGTAGTTATGCAAGTTTATTATTATTGTGAATCATGAAATTATGTAAGTTCATTATTGTTGTGAATCATGAAATGATGCAAGTTCCTTATTATTGTAAATCATGAAATTATGCAAGTTCATTATTGTTGTGAATCATGAAATGATGCAAGTTCCTTATTATTGTGAATCATGAAATTATGCAAGTTCATTATTGTTGTGAATCATGAAATGATGCAAGTTCATTATCGTTGTGAATCATGAAGTTATGCAACTTATTATGTTGAGAAACTATGAACCTATGCAAGTTACTTATGCAAGTTGTTACGTTGTTAATTCAGGAATCTATGCTAGTTGTTATGTTATGAATCATGAACCTACGTAAGTTACCTATGCAAGTTGTTAAGTTGTGAATTCATGAACCTATGATAGTTGTTATGTTGTGGATCATGAACCTATGTAAGTCACCTATGCAAGAGGTTATGTTATGAATCATGCAAGTTGTTATGTTGTGAATCATGAATCTATATAAGTTGTTAATTATGTTGAGAATCATGAACCTATGCAAGTTGTTATGTTGCAAAATCATGAATCTATGCAAGATGTTAATTATGTGGTGAATCACAATTATATGCGAAGTTATCATGTCATTTTCCCTAGTTGTCATGATTATACCAAAAATTGTACTGAAACAATCACCTTGTCATTCCCTTTATTTTATTGTTGTGGCGAGGCTATTTTATAGCCTCGATGACGCCAAAAACGCAAACGGTTACGCTAGTTAAGAAACGGGGAAAAGGGGAATTTGTAACAGGCATAATTTACATAGTGATTATGTAAATTGGACACATGATTCTAGTAGGGAAACATATAAATAATTACCTATTATGACATAGGTCAAGTTGAGTAAAAATGGTATAATTTGAATATGACCATTTATGGATAGGAAATTCAAATTGTTAATAAGATAGGTAATGACACCTATAAAAAGGAAAGGATTAATTAATTAACTTAATTAATCAATAGAGGAATGTTTAAGCAATTAAAGTCTGAAGATTTAATACTGAGAATTGGCATAAAATAAATTTGTGATGTTAATTGGTATGATTTTACATACCATAAATATATGGACATAATTGAGTCAATTATGGCCATAGATAAATTTGGAATTGATTGATAATTTGAATATGGAAATTAATTCAAATTGGGGAATGATTAATTAGGAGTAATTAATCGTCTAAGACACGAGGTTAGGCTCTTTTGTGGTGTAAGACTGCCCGGACCCGCCCGGCAAATCCAGCTGCCACAAATGCGAGTCTAATGTGGGAGGTCTTAGGCATAAATTAAATGCGTAACAATTGTAAAGACACGAGGTTAGGCTCGTTTGTGGTGTCAGACTGCTCGGACCCGCCTGGCAAATCCAGCTGCCACAAATGTCAGTCTAATGTGGGAGGTCTTTATAAGGTTACGGTCTTAATGAATTAAGAAACACTTAACCAGATAAACATGTAGTTGGACATGAGGGGTTAAGTGGGTGCCTTGGGTGGCATGTGGAATTAAGTGGGTGCCTTGGGTGGCATGTGAAATACGATTAGGTGTCTCAATAATTAATTAATGTTGATTAAAGACTACTTAACCTAACTTAATACATATGGACTGTATGAAGATAAACATAAGTTGGGGTTAAGTAAAATGAGTTGAATTGTGGGTGGGTTAAGTACAACTGATGGGTAGGTGGGTAATATTAGTATATATAGGCCCACAAACTTAACCATTAAATAAACAGGATTAAATCAGTGGGTGGGTTAAGTACAACTGATGGGTAGGTGGGTAATATTAGTATATATAGGCCCACAAACTTAACCATTAAATAAACAGGATTAAATCTGTGGGTGGGTTAAGTATAACTGGTGGGTAGGTGGGTAATATTAGTATATATAGGCCCACAAACTTAACCATTAAAAAGGGGTTATGTAATTAAAGACACCTAATGGTATACATAACCGGGGTAGAATAGTAAAGTTATGTATTAAAGACACCCTTAGGGGTATGCATAACTAATGGGAATAGATAGAGTTATGTATTAAAGACACCTATAGGTACGCATAACCGATAGGTAGAATAGGGGTTATGTATTAAAGAAACCTATATGTACGCATAACTGATTGAGGGACATGTAATTAAAGACACCTTAGGGTATACATAGTCAGTAGAAAACCAAGTGGGGATACAAGACATAGGGGAGAGCTTGTATCATGTTGTGTGGGACCCATTTCAGTCAGTAACCCAGAGGGGTATCAAAGTAAAAAACTCCGTACTAGGCGGGGAAGGGGCACGCTTACTGATTGATTGTAAGAGATCCAAAACGAGACGGATGGTGTGGGTGGCGCAAACCGGCCGGCGACATGTGCATGCATGGGCCGGGCAGAGGGGGACAAGACGACCGTGACACCAGTAGGTATAACTGTGCACACCTTGGGTTGCCACTTTAGGGAAGTGATACCCCCTAGTTGTGGGACCAGAACAGGGTATCTACAAAGTAGGGAGCCGATAGATTAGGGTAGTGGTTAGGGTATACCCGGACGTATGCCCTATGTCTACCAATTTATAGTAGGATGGTAGTGGGTACGACTAGTTGAGATAGGAGCAGGCGGCACCTATGACAGCAGCTAGGAATACACGAAACTGACACCATCATTATCATTAGCAGAAGGTATCACCCCATCTTGATTTTACTAGTAATAGTGCAGAGTAGTTAGTAGTGAAGCATGCATACACCTTACCATATTTGTCCTGTCATACCTGCCATTTATACCGTGAATCCTCTTATCCACTTTGTATGCCTGTCATGTTTACCTTTATTTATTTACTGGCTAAAAGTTACTGGACTCACCAGACGTATGTCTGACCTAGTTTGTTTCGCTTCTTTTCTTTCTTTCCCCCCAGGTTCTCTGGGAGGAAACACCCAGGTTTAGTCAGGATTTGGATATCATCTTCTAGGAGCTACTTCTGAAGTATGGCATGAGTATCTGTCTCTTATATGGCTTGCTCTTTAATATGGGGAATGATGTTTTTCTTTTAAATACCTATGTACTCTGATGATATAAGACAGAAGTGTTTTGTTGTAATGTTTTCTGACTCATGTTATTATGTAACAAAGTATTTTGGTGATTTAATAAAGTTGTTTATTTTCCACTGCAAAAATTTTATATCTGTCTTGTGATATTCTGTGTCTGTTTACCAAAAACGCTCAACTAAAGTTAAGGCATTCCCTTTGTGAGTGTCCTTAATGGAGGTGGAGTGTTACAGTTACTTTAGTGGTGGAAGTCTGCCCGGACCCGACTGGCATATCCGGCAGCCACTAATGTTGAACCTAATGTGGGAGGTCTAAGTACGTAAATACGAATCGGGCTAAGACACGAGGTTAGACCCAACTGTGGAATAAGACTGCCCGGACCCGACCGGCATATCTAGCATCCACATGTTGTAGGCTTAATATGGGAGGTCTAGCCCATTATAACCATAATTGGAAATGGTAATGAATTGGACTACTTAACCTGATTTAATCCATAAGGATTGTGTGATTTTGATCTTAAGTTAGGGATAAGTAAAATTGGATGGGTAGCGGGTGGGTTAAGTAAATTAGAGGGGATGGGTAATACACGCATATAGGCCCATATACTTAACCGGATGAGGTTATGTAATTAAAGACACCTAGTGGTATACATAACCGGTAGAAACAATAAAGTTATGTAATTAAAAGGACACCGTTTAGGGTAAGCATAACTTGTAAGGAAATGAGACAACCTGAGTAATAAAATAAGAGGTACATAATTATAAATTAAGTAATCTAGAAGTCTGGAACCCTCTGATGTGAACAACATGCTTAGGCTTGTCCTAGGGACAAGAGGAAATTATAACATAGGTTATAATTAATAGGTTAGGAAACTTGTTAATGGGCCTTAGTTAATAGAACTATGTTAACAAGTAAACAACGATAAGTTGTATTGACAATATAAAAATGAATTATGATTAAATAAGAAAGAATGAGGAAAACTTATAAGATAAATTATATTTAATCATAAATAATGACTGACATGTTAAAAAGAAACATGTAAATGAGACGTACTTAATTACACATTAAATAAAAACATGTTATTGTAATGATGTAACCAAGCAAGAATATAAAATAGATTGTGTATTTCAGACCTTGGGCCACAATCTAGAGAATAACATGTTGTGGGCTTATTAATAAACTTGAATGGATTAAGTTATATGATTGAAATTAATAAGCAACAGAAGCTTGGTAATTTGAATAAGAATTCAATGCGAATAGTAATAACCAAGTTAGATGAAAACCCGGTGAAGTAAGGCAAGCGCGTAATAGAATGTTTAGACATAGGGTCTAATAACATATTAAAATGAGGCGCTTGGACCAGTCCGTATGTTTGAGGGTGAATAACCCAACGGGGTAGATCATCAAGGTGTTATAAGGCACGAGGGGAGCGCACATTAATCTGATTTTTATGATGACTCCGAAGGACTAGAAGGGGAAGCACGCGGCTTCATGAGATGTTGAAGGTTCTCCTGGTAGTCCTCTGTGGTGTAGTTTCGGACTATGCTCACAAAGGTTGGGTCTGCGCGTAACTACCAGGTGGGTGGGCCTTGACTGCAGAGGTAGCTATGCAGTCAGAATGTTGTGACGAGGTGACATCAGGGTGATTCAACGGTTGCCTCACGAGGGGGTGGAAGGTCAGGACCGACAAGGATAGTAGATCGCCGGATACCCGTCATCGGCAGCCAACGGGATGCGAAAAGACTAGAGCTAACCCCAAGATATCATTTCACCTTTCACTATCGAGGTACGGGATTGAAGGGAGATGACACATGGATGTTTAGATTGGTTGTTTGAGGGGCATTCGCTTAGCTCTGTAGTCTTTACTAGTTGAGGAAGAGGCCGAGGTGGGGCCATAACCACCATGGAAAACAAACCTGAGGATTATCTGTATTTGAAGGCTCTTAAAGACGGACCTGTACAGATATGGAAAAGCTCCCGACCGAGTTCCGTGCTTAGCCCTATCACGGAACTCGGTGCATATTAGAGGACGTGCGATTGAGGCATCGAGCTACAATTATAGTACATACGTGGGACAGTCTAGATACATGCACATCAACTCTGGGTGATGTATCGTAGACTTGAGGGCGTTAGTCCGATCTGGAGTCTGATTCGATCGATGGTGGCAGTCCGTACGCTTACATCGCATGATAACGGCAGATCTATGCGAAACGTAACACTGTTATATAAGGATCCGTACGTCACTCCGGCGTAGGGTGAGGGATTGCGTTCATTTCGGTGGAGACCGTGCGAGTGGGGTACCATGGGATGTATCTCAATATTGAGAGATAGCTACATATATTATATTAGGTGAATCCTTGGAAAAGTAAATGGGTACGAGGCGCATATAAGTCTTCAGTGCTATTAACCCAAGTAACCTAATAATCAAGAAAATGTAATGGAACGATATTAGTATGGATCATTCTACTTCCGATATACTAGTATCTGCGCGGTGCAGAGAAATGTATTCGAGACGTGTAATATATCTTGTTCATCTTATCTTGCTTTGTTCACACTTTTATTGTTATCTTATTCTTCCAGTTTTTTTTATATACCTACCATGATACTTTTATTTATTTACATTTAAAAGTAACTGGACTCGCCAGACTTCCATTCCCCCCAGGTTCTCAGGTTGGAAGTGCTTAGAGTTGATTTGGATTCTTTCGGCTTGGCTTGGATTTTGTATATTGATGTACAACTTTGACTTATTGTCAACTCTCTCATGGATCTGCTTGGGAAATATGGTTTATGCTTTTGTACTCTGATATTTTTGGCAAGACAGATTATTAAACATGTAACTAGTTATTTCAAACCTATGATGTAAACTCAGTATTTTGGACCATGATGTTATGATTTAAATAAAGTTTTTATTCCGCTGTTATTTTACATGTCTGTCTTGTGATATTATGTTCTTATTTACCTATAACTCTTCACGAAAGTTAATGCATTCCCTTAGTGAGTGACATTAATGGATGTGGGGTGTCACGTTTGGTATCAGAGCATATGGTTATAAGATTAGATAAAATATTTTGAAAATGGTTTTCAAAAAGGTCTCAAAAACAAAGTATTTTAAAATAAAAAGATTGTTTTTGAAAAGCATATTTCCCAAAGCCATAAATATCTTCTCGATTCTCCGTTTGATTCCTTTTCCTTTTGTTCGAGGAACCGTTTCTTCCCGAAAGGGTTTCCCTATATCGGCATGGTCCCGTAGGCATGTTAAAACTATGGTATATATTGAAGGGCAAAGAAGTGCCCAACCTCCATCTTTAGCCGTATTGGTTTCACATGCATCTTATTTTCTTTCAAGCCGCGTAAGGATTTCCGTGCGATGGAGGCAACTTTCAAGAGATTGGTTAGCATGTTGCACAAGAATGGTAAAAAGGAGAATAAGGGAATTGGGGCTAAGGAGCACAGCCTAAAGATGAAAGAAAATGGTGGCTTAAGAAGGGAATATAGATGACGGAAGAAAAGAGGAAATACCATAACTTCGGAATGATGGGTCATCTAGAAAATGGTTGCAGAAAGAGAAAAGGGGAAGCTAATGTTCTCATAGCTAGTGGACAGGATAGGGGTAGGAAAGTTTCCATCGAAGGATTGATTTCTATTTCTGACCATCCTGTTAGGATTCTTTTTCTAGCGCCTTGCATTCTTTTATATCTGATCCTTTAGTTGATTCTCTGCACCTATATACTATGCAAGTTCGACTTGCATACTTGGATCGTAGGTTAAGAAACTATGCAACAAAGAAGTGAAGCTAGTAAAAGTGCAATGGGGAGAGGACCGCGAGGATGCTACTTGGGAGGCGGAAGACAATATTCGCGCTTCATATCCTTTCCTTTTCAAGAGTATGTTCTTAACTTCTTTTTCCAAGCTTTGAATTAATACTTGTATCTATCTTTTGAATATCTCCTGTCGATCGAGTCTTTAGGTAGAAAACTAATGTATGTAAACATGTGTTTGAGACATGTTATGTTTGATGGATGCAAGTATTTGCTAGTGATTGCACATGGATGCATAGACACACACAATAAGCACTAGATCAGCTCAATCACTTACATATTGCATATTGATGTGTGTACATTCTAAATTTTTATGGATGAAGATAGGATTATTGTTACATTGATGCCGCATTTGGATAAATGATTGTGCACACATATAGAACTTACATGTATTAGGGTGACTTGCATACATTTTGGTTGCATGGCACAAACATACATTGCATTAAGGAGGTCAACTGAATCAGTAGACCGCCTGATCTTTCGCATTAGTTTATGGACATATACACACACTATTGCGTATGTTCGTAAAAGCATTTGAAATTCCTTAAGGACAATGGATGCCTGTGATTGCTAAATGGATGTATGATTGTTGGATGTTAGGATATACGTTCTTGTTAACTTAGAGATTTCGGGGACGAAATACTTTAAGTAGGGGAGAATGTAAAACCCCGAAAATTTAACAACATTAAGAGGATAAATTAGAGAATAATTAATTTAATATTCAGAATTAAGGAAAAAGGACTGCGTCATTGCGTCCGCCCCGGAATTCTGGTTCAGATGGACACCAAGTTTGCGTAAAACGGATAACGTATGAAGAAGTTATAAGCTGTAGAAGTTTGTATACGCGCAAGGAAGTATATATATAAACAAAATCATCTCCAGAATTCAAACCGATTTAAAAGCAGTCAAAAGCGGTTAGTGGGAAAAATCCCGTTCGAAGGGTATCGACCCCCTTAAGGGGTGACGACATAGGTGTTGACCCCCCTCCAGTGGCTCCAGAACCTTCTTCTGACGTGGACGATTTTGATGGTTTCTAGTCCGATCTGATGGCCTTGGTTGCTCCGCTACTCCTATATAAAGAACCCTAAACCTAGGTTTTGTTCATAGAAAAATAATGGTGACGGCGAAGCCTTGATGCGATGGAAATTAAAATGGTTCTTCTCCTTCTTCTTTTTGTAAATCAATTCAAAGAAGATTATACATATTCGAAGATTTCGAAGATTGCTACAACAAATTTAGCGATGGCTACAACAACATATTCAACATGTTCTTCGCAGCAAATTCACTGTGAGTTCATCTTACTTTTAGATCTAAATATCTAAATAGTGATCTTGATATGTATATAATAATTGGATCTTGAATCGGTGCCTAATCAATTATATTATGACATATTCCATTGATCTGTTCTTATATGTTTATATCATCACTAAGTCTAATCTTGTCATAATATGTCAATTCAGTTTATGCCTATTTCTATCGTTATGTTGTTGATTCGTTATTATGCCTATTCTGATTCTCTTCTCTCCTTCTTTTCCTTTTTATTTTTATATAGCCAGGCTTCCTTTGAGCCTAGGCCTAACGCTGAAAAATGCGAACGTGCGAAATTGGAAATAATGGGAAAAGACATAATTTGGGATATAATTGGTGTTGGAAAATATGGGTCTAAATTTGGGCATACAATTGGAAATTTACGAAGATGGGTTTGGGGGCATATGTCTTGTTGGATAATATGAATTTAGGCATGCACTGGAATATATGTAAATGCAGAATTGGGTATAAAATGGACATGTCTAAATATTGATTTGGAACGTAAATTTGAACATATGTGAATATGAATTTTTGGCATAAATTATGTGAAGGTGGATTTGGGTATAAGTTGCATTGAAAGGGGTGAATATGGACTTGGGGCATAAGTTGGAATATATGTGGGTTTGGGTTTGTGCAATACACACACACACACACACACACACACACACATATATATATATATACCTTAATTTATGATAAAGGGGCATATGGTGCAAAATTAAAAGGAGAATTAAAAAGAGGCATAAAGGTCTATAATTTAAATAGTGAACTAGACATAATTCAAATGGGGAAAACATAGAATAATTACCTATAATGACATAGGTAGATTTGAATAAAAATAGAATGTTTAGTAATCGCAATTAGGAATTGTAATTGTACTTATGACATGAGGTTAGTACATTAGTGGTGGAAGTCTGCCCGGACCCGACCGGCATATCCAGCAGCCACTAATGTTGAACCTAATGTGGGAGGTCTAAGTACGTAAATACGAATCGGGCTAAGACACGAGGTTAGACCAAACTGTGGAATAAGACTGCCCAGACCCGACCGGCATATCCAGCATCCACATGTTGTAGGCCTAATGTGGGAGGTCTAGCCCATTATAACCATAATTGGACATGGTAATGAATTGGACTATTTAACCTGATTTAATCCATAAGGGTTGTGTGATTACGAACTTAAGTTAGGGTTAAGTAAAATTGGATGGGTAGCGGGGGGTTAAGTAAAATAGAGGGGGTAGGTAATATACGCATATAGGACCATAAACTTAACCCGATGAGGTTATGTAATTAAAGGAACCTAGTGGTATACATAACCGGTAGAAACAATAAAGTTATGTAATTAAAAGGACACCTTTTGGGGTAAGCATAACTTTTAAGGAAATGAGACAACCTGAGTAATAAAATAAGAGGTACTTAATTATAAATTAAGTAATCTAGAAGTCTGGAACTCGCTGATGTGAACAACATGCTTAGGCTTGTCCTAGGGACAAGAGGAAATTATAACATAGGTTATAATTAATGGGTTGGGAAACTTGTTAATGGGCCTCAGTTAATAGAACTAAGTTAACAAGTAAGCAAGGAAAAGTTGTATTGACAATGTAAAAAGGAATTATGATTAAATAAGAAAGAACGAGGATAACTTATAAGATAAATTATATTTAATTTTAAATAATGACTGACATGTTAAAAAGAAACATGTAAAATGAGACGTACTTAATTACACATTAAATAAAAACATGTTATTGTAATGACGTAACCAAGTAAAAATATAAAATAGATTGTGGATTTCTGACATTGGGCCACAATCTAGAGAATAACATATTGTGGGCTTATTAATAAACTTGAATGGATTAAGTTATATGATTGAAATTAATAAGCAAGAGAAGCTTGGTAATTTGAATAAGAATTCAATATGAATGGTAATAACCAAGTTAGATGAAAACCCGGTGAAGTAAGGCAAGCGCGTAATAGAATGTTTAGACATAGGGTCTAATAACATATTAAAATGAGGCGCTTGGACCAGTCCGTACGGTTGAGGGTGAATAACCCAACGGGGCAGATCATCGAGGTGTTATAAGGCACGATGGGAGCTCACTTTAATCTGATTTTTATGACAACTCCGAAGGACTGCACGGGGAAGCACGCGGCTTCCTGAGACGTTGCAGGTGCTCCTGGTAGTCCTCTGTGGTGGAGTAGTCTCGGACTATGCTCACAGAGGTTGGGTATGCGCGTAACTACCAGATTGGCGGGCCTTGACTGCAGAGGTAGCTATACAGTCAGAAAGATGTGACGAGGTGAGATCAGGGTGATTCGACGGTTACCTCACGAGGAGGTGGAAGGTCGGACCAACAAGGATAGTAGATCGTCGGATATCCGTCATTGGCAGCCAGCGGGATGCAAAAAAACTAGAGATAACCCCATGATATCATTTCACCATTCACTATCGAGGTACGGGGTTGAGGGGAGACACCACATGAATGTTTAGATTGGTTGTTTTTGGGGCGGTCGCTTAGCTCTGTAGTCTTTACTAGTTGAGGGAGGGGCCGAGGTGGGGCCATAGCCACCATGGAAAACAGATCCGGGGATTATCTTTATTTGAAGGCTCTTAAAGATAGGCCTGTACAGATATGGAAAAGCTCCCGACCGAGTTCCGTGTTTAGCCCTGTCACGGAACTCGGTGCACATTTGAGGACGTGCGATTGAGGCATCGAGCTACAATTATAGTACATACGTGGGACAGTCTAGATACATGCACATCAGCTCTGGGTGATGTATCGTAGACTTGAGGGCGTTAGTCCGATCTGGAGTCTGATTCGATCGATGGTGGCAGTCCGTACGCTTACATCGCATAATAACGGCAGATCTATGCGAAACGTAACACTATTATATATGGATCCGTACGTCACTCCGGCGTAGGGTGAGGGACTGCGTTCATTTTGGTGGAGACCGTGCGAGTGGGGTACCATGGGATGTATCTCAATATTGAGAGATAGCTACATATATTATATTAGGTAAATCCTTGGAAAAGTAAATTGGTACGATGCGCATGTAAGTCTTCAGTGTTATTAACCCAAGTAACCTAATAATCAAGAAAATGTAATGGAATGATATTAGTATGGATCATTCTACTTCTGATATACTAGTATCTGCACGGTGCAGAGAAATGTATTCGAGACGTGTAATATATCATGTTCATCTTATCTTGCTTTGTTCACACTTGTTATTGTTATCTTATTCTTCCAGTTTTTTTTATATATCTACCATTATACTTTTATTTATTTACATTTAAATGTAACCGGACTCGCCTGACTTCCGTTTCCCCTCCCTCCCCCCCCCCCCCCCCGGGTTCTCAGGGTGGAAGTGCTTAGAGTTGATTTGGATTCTTTCGGCTTATCTTGGATTTTGGATATTGATGTACAACTTTGACTTATTGTCAACTGTCTTATGGCTTTGCTTGGGAAATATGGTTTATGCTTTTGTAATCTGATATTTTTGGCAAGACAGTTTATTAAACGTGTAATTGGTTATTTCAAACCTATGATGTAAACTCAGTATTTGGGACTATGATGTTATGATTTAAATAAAGTTTTAATTCCGCTGCTATTTTACATGTCTGCCTTGTGATATTATGTTCTTATTTACCTATAACGCTTCACGAAAGTTAATGCATTCCCTTAGTGAGTGACATTAATGGACGTGGGGTGTCACAATATTGCTCAAGTTTTGAGGACGATGTTAATATCGAGGAAGAACCGAATGTGGAAGTGAATTTTGTTATGATTTGTTGGATATATCTAAGAGTTGGTTGAATGGTTATGAAAATGGAACTGAATTATTTGTAACCACAAGAAACATCACAATAAAATCAAAATTTAACTTTTCAAAAGCCGGATTTACAATAGCTATATAAGCTGCAAAATGACATATATCACCTAATAACCTAATGTATGACAGTCATTATAAAATGAAAACACTTATATTGGCTTTCAGCTTGTTATACCAAAAGATGGATACAAGTATAAAAAGTTTCATGTTGTATTCAAAATATTACATTAATATTAGAAAATGCAAAATCTGCAATAAGGAAAGATTTAAAAACAAGAAAAAAGAAAGAAAAGAAAGTTCCGTACAAGAAAATGCATTATTTATCCATCATTTCTGTATTTTAAAAGTTATATGCGTCTTCAACCATAGCATGTTATATGCGATGACGCAATATGAAAACATAGGGAAATGAAACTTTAACACATTCATCAAATGGAGAAGCATGAAAACGTTATGATAAGACGTTTTCCACATTTGTTGTAGAGAGCAGTAACCTCACACTTGGTTTATGTACGGATAATTTTCACCATTCTCTCTACTTGGTAGTAGATATTCATCTTGGCTTATTATCTTTGCTCCTTATAATTTACCTCCGTAAATATGAATGAAAACTCTCTATATATTTCTCACTATTTTCGTTCCTAGTTCTGATGATCAGACATAAGAATTCGATGTTTATCTGCAGCATTAGTCGAACAATTTAAAATATCGTGGCCTGAAGGAATGGAATCATATGACGTTACAAAAATAAATTCCATTTGATTGCTTCTTTATTATGGATTATTGGTGATATTTTTTCAGATGAGATGCATTTCGATTGATGTACGATCGATCGTGTAGCTATTCCATATTGTGTTGAAAAAACATGAGCATTTTCTTTATAATATGGAAGGGAAAATTTGTTTTAATTGTCACTGGTGTTTTCTTTATTCCAACTAAACCTTAAGAAGTGATTAAAAAAACTTCAAAGCTGATAGAGAAATTTCAAGTAAATCAGGTTTTCATAATTGGTGCAAAAAGTGTATATTTTAGGATTTATCTTATTGGAAAGATCTCCTACTTCAACAGAATACCGACGTGAGGCACAACAAAAAACGTGCTTGATAATGTTATTAATACAGTCTTAAATGTTAATGGGAAAACCAAGTACATTCAGAATTCAAGGCTTGATATAGAATTATTTTGTAGATGTTCCGAACTTCATACGAAGTCCCATGAAAATAAAAGAAAACCAAAATATGGTATGAGCTAGAGAAATAATACTCCTGCTAAAGCGGGTGAAAGGACTAAAATGTCTTCTAATCTCTGTAAATGTGTTGACTTTAAAAACGATAAATTGACTACAATGAAAAATCACGATTGTCACATCATAATAGAATACTTAGTACTAGTGGTTTTCAAAGGATTATTACCTATGAAAGTGTCTAGTTTTATAAAATAATTAAGTTTGTTTTGAAAATATCTTTGTTCGACAATGTTGAAAATCGATCGTTTATATTAACTTGAACTAGAAATTCGTAATTGCTCCATGAACTAGGGAAAATATTTTTGTCAGGCTCCTTTAATGTAATGGAGAATTTACCTATCCATTTCCCATCTTCCATCTTCCATCTGAAGCACTTTTTTGTTGTCCTATTCAATATGGGTAGATGTTCCAGATAGAGGTAATACTAAATATCCATAAAACTTATGTTAGTTTAAAATGTAGTTTTACATAAGCATATTTAAATTGAATTAATTTCAAATAGTTACATGAATCATATAAAGAAAATAACTAGACAAAATGCACAAGTTGAAGGTTCGATTTGCAAATTATATCTTGAGGAAGAAGTTTCATTCTTTTTCTCTTATTACATCAGTGATCATTTGAACTTATCATTTATAAGTGTTCATTTTAAGATGAAGCCATTAAACAAGATTTTCTCAAACAATATTATCTAATTTTAGACATCATGGCCGATCTGCTAGAAAATGCACACCTAAGATTAGGTAGTCAAGATCAAGTTTATGGTTATAACCCCAAAGTGTTATATACTATTTTTGGCTTAACAAAGTAAATTAGGCTCGGTATGTTTTTGAACAAATAAAAAAATTTCTGACTCTTATTCGTTAATGATTATCTACCCTATATTATGCAAATTCTCAAAGAAAATAATGTACCTTCATATTTGTCAAAATATGAAGAAACAAAGGTTAAGGAAAGCGGAATTCATTTCTTTCCCTTAATGCATCTTCCTGAATCTCCACCAAGAATTCAAACTTTTGATCAATGGGTACAACAACAACGACAACAACAAAAACAACGAGCTACTCCAACACCTATCGCTGAAACTGGGCCTTCGGAACCAGCAAAATATTATTCTGTCCCGGAAATTCTACAACCATGTGTTGTACATAATAATTCTATGATTTTGGTTTGATGATAACATACATATATATTATTACAAATGTGTTTGTTTAAATTAATATTCTACTACATCACAGACAGAATTAAATATTTATATTTAAATTGAATACTACCGCACAAGAATTTAAATATTCAAACAGTATTTTATTTAAATATAATATTTCATTTAATACTTGAATAGTATAAACTTCATAACTTCACTATTTGTACATCTCACTGTAACACAATTTTCAATTTCATATACACTTTTCCTCACTACAACTCTCAAACTCGGTTATATTTCACTCTGTTACACATTTACATTCACTCCCTTTGTTATACATACATTAACACAGTTTTATTTTCAAATTTATTTGCCTTAGAATTTTGGTGTGTTTCTCATAATATTTAATGACTTGATCTGATGTGTATAATCATCCATCTGTGTCTAGATAGCTTGTGATATTCACAATGATTCACTACAAATACCACATGGTAGACAATATCTCTACTGCTCACATTTATATATATTCTGCACACATACATGTGTGTGTTTAGATACATTTTTTGTGCAGGGGCAATACGATCAAATATAAGTGAGTGGGCATGAACCAAGAAATTTAGTGCAAGCGCAGACACAAATATATATATATATATACACACACAAACACACATTTGTGCATATATATACATATATATATGGGGGAGTTCAACAACATAGACACACAACAATGAAAAACACAACATACTCAATGATAACACAACAAGTATGAACAGCTCGAGGCAGATACAAAATGACACATATAATATATATATATATATATATATATATGAAAATTGGTACACTTTTATTACTAATACATATATATATACATGTTATGTATTTATAAACACATATATATTCAAGGAACTCGAGCAGGTGCATCGATTAACAACAAGGCACTAGAAGCATGAAGACAATTCAAGCCAAAATGGAACAGCAAAGACCAAGTTTTTGAACATATATATATATATATATGGACCAAGGAAAATCAACTTGATTGGTTCCAAGCGTGCAACCAATTCCAGAATACAACAGTGGGGAATTATTGATGAGTTTACGAATGCAAGAATACATGTTCGAGGCAATTCACAACAAAATGGCAAAACGCAACATTTCAGACTGAAATGAAACAGAAATGGTAAATGGGTACTGCCATAAACATGGCATGCATATGTAACAAGGGACAGTACAATATCAATGAGTGCATGAATAAGTTTGTATATGGAAAGACCAAAATACACATAATATACACAACGGTTGCAAGTATCAGGTGATCACACAGTCGAGCCAGTTTGGCATCACATATGCATGGATATGCATAGCATGGCCAAGCTAAGTTACAAGGTATGCATGGCCATAACTCAAAAAAGCATGTGGTACGAAAACTAGCTAAAATAAGGTGCCAAAAAAACATGGAACTGGATGCAACAAGCTCGACCATGTACACAAGTACATGCTAATTATGGACCAATAAACAAAGACAAATAATGGAGCCAGTCAAGATGTACACAACAAACCATGTAGCAAGTCAATTACAACCAAATGTACTTGTTTAAAAAACACACAAAATGGTGCAAGAATATAGGGGACAAAGCACAATAATGTAGCTCAGAAGTGCACAAGTTGACAAACACAAATAGGTGCAAACTGTATCAAACATGTTTAATACAAATGTCGAAATAGTGCAAGCTAAACATTTCAAACCCGTGGCAAAACACGATGAAGATCTCAATTGTTCAAGCAAGTGGAGGCAAACAAATATGTATATGGGTATAATCTCAAAAAATACAAATATGTATATATATATATACACATTTGTGCATATATATATATATATATATGTATGTATGTATGTATGTATGTATACCATATATATGTTGTATTGACCAATGCAACACTACAGATACATGTTTACATGCAACAGAGATGAGAGAATCAACCAGGATTTAAAGTTTCATTTTATTCACAAATTCGAAGAAATGGAAAGGATTAAGTTTTGCATTGGTGGCACAAATTATTGTTGGCAAATGATTATTGCAAATCAATTCAAGCATCCCAAAATGTTTCTAGATACATATATGTATTTTTAGAGCAGTGGAAATCTATTCAAATTGTTTCCAGGTCATTAGTCACACATGAATCTTTCCAGAAAAGTTCAAAGACATTTTTTTAGCATGAATATAAATTAAAGTGTTTCCAAATATATCTGCAATAATTTTTAGAGGACAGAAGTTCATAGGGAATTTTTAAAAGGCAAGAATCAATTATTTCGTGAAATTAACAATGTAAAACTTGGCAAGATTCATTCCAAGTTTACAGAAAATCGAAAAGGAGATTCACGGCATGTAAATCACAATATTGGGCAAGAAACTCACGTGTGCACAAATTTTATAAACCAATATTAGGAATAAAATCATTCGAGCATTTCCAGAATTCAGTCAATGAATCACGGCAAGGGAAAAATCATGGTTTTCCAATCAAGGCAACAAACTTGCACAAATCAGAACATGTCATTTTTAAATCATAGGGAGTTTAGGATTTTGTAAAACCTATAAATATCACATATTTATCATCGGCAATACTATCGAAAATCAAAGTCACACTTCGAAGAGCAAACATAGAAATCAAATTAGATTACTCACAATTGATTTTGACCAGAAGCCCAAGTCGTATCAACCGACCATGGACAACTACACTCGAAGTTCATCCGAGAATCAAAACTCATCAACGATTAAGTCGCGATTTGGAGCAAGGAGAAAAACCCTAGTTTTTTGGTATCGGGCGACATTTTTTAGGACAAAGCATTTCAAAGGAAATTAGAGTGGTCGGCTTATTCAATTTAGAAAGGTTTTTTTTCTTGGTTTTATTTTATGGTATTGTTTTTTTTCATTTCATTTGTAATCGTCTATTGGTTTTCTAGTTTGTTTGTAAAACTAGGGGTTTTCTAGTTTGTATGTAAAACTAGGGGTTTTCTAGTTTGTCTGTAAAACTAAGGGTTTATTAGCTATAGGATTTGTAGTAAGGGTTTACGAGTTACAGGTTTGTAATTCGGGGAAAATCTGATCTTGGGGATAAAGATCAATTCAGGATTTTGAGCTTAGGATTAGAGCAGGAGCAGGGTTTGCGAGTTTACATGGTTTTGTAAGCGGGATCTGTTTTAATACCGAGTAGAAATCTTGGGACTGCAGTAGTAGGCAGGGTTTGCCGAAGCTAGGTAAAATCTATGTTAAATATTTCTTGCATTTATTTTCTCTACTGCTATCTGTGCTATGATATTTTTAATACCTCGTAAAACTCCAATAAACCATATTTACCCCCTCTAGGGTTAATCTAGATCCAACAAGTGGAATTAGAGCCTACTATTTCATTAACTCTAGAGTCATGTTTTACCCAAGTTGTCGGTCCATCGGGAGTCAGTTCAGTCATATTTCAAATATTTTTGATGGTACAATTTTTTTAAAATTGGAAATCTGAAATGGAATCCTATTCAAAATCTCTTAATATTAAAAATTGGGATATTATTGTGAATGGAGGTAATAATGCAGATAGGAATGACATTGCAATGTATATTATTTATTCTTACATTAGCATTGATCAGTTTAACCTTATTTCTCATTGCTCATCTGCTCATGATATTAGGATGACTCTCGATGCTTTGCGTGGAAGAGATGACAACTGCTCAAATCCCCAGATTATCAAATTTGATTCAGTTTTGTGCTTAACAGGTCTTACAAATGAAAACTCAGATAGATCTATCGATGGAGACTCAACAGACAAAAAGAGACAACAAATTTCTCTAATGAAGATTTAGTTTATATGTGTATTGATTTACCCAAATCTGTTGATAAATTCCAACGGAAAAACAAACTTCTGATATCTGAAAATCGTGAATTAATTCACAAAAATAATATGTTGGAATTAAAACATGAAAACTTTGATTGCAAGAATTGTTTCAATTTGAAAAATGTTTTAGCTCATCTCAATAAAAAAATTCAGAAACTTGAAAAAGAAATATTGAGCTTAAAACAAAATGAAGATGAGCTAATTTATAAAAATAATACTTTGCAAAAGGAGTTGGATAAGCTTAATTTCAAACATAAAATTTTTGAAAATCAAAATTTGCAGAAAACTGAATTAGTGTTAACTGAACCTGAAAAAGAGATTGAAAATTTTAAGGAATTTGAATAACATCAATTTGAAAAACAAATTCAATTTGAATCTGAAATCTTTGAGTCCAAGACCAAAATCAAACTGCTTGAAAACAAAATTTTATTTTTGAAATAAAATGATGTTGAAAGAAGAAAGATCAACATTAATCATTGTTCAAATCCGATGAAAGAAAATGGTTATCTTAAATCCAAAATCAACGATCTTGAATTGAGTTTAAAACATTTTTCAACCGGAGAAAAATCTTTGAATATGTTGTTCAAAAATCAATTTTCTGCTGGTAATAAGAATGGCCTCGGTTTTGGAAACGTTATCGAGTTTGAAAAACTGAATCCATATAATTTTAAAAATCCTTCAAATTTCTTTGAAAAGAATCAACTTGATAATTTAAACACTGATAATTTCAAAGGATTTTTGAATCATAAACGAAATGATAATTTATTTGCTAATAAACCTTTTAAACAATATTGGATCCCAAAAGGAAATAAAATGAGTTTGCTTAAATTCAAATAGATTTGGGTCCCGAAAGGTACTTTTGTAAATTTTGACGGATTTTTACACAAACAAGTTTGGGTACCTAAAGTCGTGAACACAGTTCAAAGCGATTTTACAAATTTTTGTAGACCACTCGACCCTCTAAACACTTAGGCAACAGAGGCTGGCGAGGAACAACCTTTTAGAAGAATCAATGTTTGTCCCATAACTGAATTGAAGCTATTAGATATAAGTTTCTCAGCCAAGATTGGTGAGTTAGAGGATCACCATAATCTACTGAAAATCAGGTTTGATCTCTAGACCCACATTTTTTTGTTTATGTTCTCCGTTTTTTATTCTACTATCTATTCCTCCTTCTACTCCTTCTTTTATTCTTCATTTTGTTTGTGTTGTTTTGATTTTCACTGCCACATATTTTTCTTGTTGAGATTCTTAACTTCAAATTGCGAAATTCTTGTTTTTATGGAAATTCGCTTCATTTTTATAAAACTCTCAAGTTTAAATAATTTCAAGATCTTGAATTCAAAATTGTAAATTTCTGCAATTATTTTGATGTTTCTTTTCATTTATGAATTCCTAACAGTGCTGAAGAATTCTTATTATATCTTGAACACAGTTATATTGAATTCTAAATTTTATGAAGATCCAAAATACTAATGAAATTTCACACATCTCTGCTGTTTTGAGTTTCTTCTAATTCATTTTTGAAAGACTTAAAAAATTATGCTCATTAAAACACACTACTATTTTTCAGTTCAGATAATTTCATTGGTTTGTGGATTGGCTTAGATATTTATGAATTGAATAACATTTGGCTTGGTTATTGTGAGTAGAAAATCATTTTGAATCAATCATTGTGATGCATCTTGAAATTCATTTTTATTCATGATCATTTAGGTTGGATATTTAATTTGTTTGAAATCATTTGAAATTGTGGATCTCGTGAATCTCACACACATCTTAGATTTAAAATTAACAATCTTGTGTGGTCGATTCATTGAATCCAGAAATTTAATTATCCGTTTACGTGATTTCAAATAAAATGTCTTTTCAATTTTTGATCATGAATCATCTCGTGCATTGGTTAGAAATATTCTGAAAAATTCTCTTGTGCATCTCTGGTCTGTCTACTGTGCTTGTTAGAAATAAATGTAAAAAAAAATCTTGAGAATCTTGGTTAGAAACTTATTATTCTACTGCTCTAATAAACGAATTTGATTTGTTATATTTTACTGCTAGGGCTTGGTGATTTTTTTTTTAAATTCACTTGAATGTCACTATGGATGACTAGGAGCCTTAAGTGGTATCAGTTCTAGAAGTGTTGTCACATTCATTTGATTTATTTATTTTTCCCATCTTGTAAAGATCATTCTGAATCCCTCTTGTAAATTTATTTTTCAATTTTAAAATTATTTATTGATTATTTATCCAGAAATTGAAATCAATAACTAAATTGAACTGTATTTAGCATTCATTAAAATTATTATTATTTTTTTTGAAATTGTGATGAGTTGTGACTATAGTATACTGCAAAGCAAGAGGAAATTTTATTTAAATTCCCATGATGTTTGAAAACTTTTTATAATATCTTTGGATTGGAGTTTATTTCATGACCATCTTCTTTTTTCTATCATCAATCTGTCATCCATCATGATTTTATATTAATGTGGAGAGTTTAATATTTTTAGAAATCATCTTAGGTATACAGTGTCAAAATCTGTGATGGAAATGTGACAGTATTATTTTTAAGAAATAGAGATAATTGAAATTTTTCAAAAATCCCGGTACAGTCGTAATATGGTTAATTTAGAAATTTATTTCACAACCATCTTTATACCTACCAAATTTCTATCATCCATATTGGTTTATATACTGAGGAGATGTTGAAAAAGAAAATGATAAATATATAATATAGATAAGTGTTTCTCTAACCTCATTTAAAAATCCAAGATCTGGTCATGCATGATTAAGAGATTACTTACATTTTAAGCTGCAACTGACCATATTTAAAAATCCAAGGTCTAGTTATGAGCGGTTAGTGTGCTCTTAAATTTTAAAAAGAAAAGAAAAAGGGAAATTAATAAATAAAAATATATATGAAATCCTCCTTGATGTATAAAACCAGCCTATCTATCCATTTTTTCTAATAAGTGAAATGTGTTAATATTTTATGATTTGTTGTGTTGATTGATAGTCATTGGGATTTGAGATTATCTGATTTCATCACTCGATTTGAATTTTGTAATCATAGTTCAAATCCATCATTCTTTTATGCTTAATTTTTAAAAATTTATTTGAAAATAATTGGAAATCATATGATTTAAAACTCTCTTCATTTTTATAAATTTCATCGTAAATCCATCATTCTAGAGTGTGAAATGTGCTTCTAGTTCTTAGAATATTACGATTTTTGTATGTTTGATTAAAATTTATGATGAACATTCTCTCTCTTAAGATGATTTTATATTTCTAGTCAATTTTTCATCACTATTTTAAGTTTGTATCCTTTTGATAATAACAAAAGGGGGGAAATGGGTTAAGATTTTGATTTATGAGTGAATATTCTATAAATATTTTGATTTTGACATTTCATTTGATTTATTCCTTTTAACTCATGCACATATCTAGGGGGAGTTTTGTTGTGGTGGGAGCACACATATAGGGGGAGTTCAAAAACTCACTGTCAAACACATTTACTATATTCAAAATCTTATTATATGTTTGTCATCATCAAAAGGGATAGATTGTTGTACATAAAAATTTAATGGTTTTTATTTGATGATAAAAAACATATATATATGTATATATATATATATGTGTGTGTGTGTGTGTGTGTGTGTGTATGTGTGTGTGTTTGTAATTGTACTATTCTACTGCATCATAGATAGAATTAAATATTTATGATTAAATAGAATACTACCGACAAGAACTTAAATATTCAAACAGTATTTTATTTAAATATAATAATTCATTTCAACACTTGAATAGGACATATTTCATAACTCCACTATTATTACATCTCACTGTAATACAATTTTCAATTTCATGTCCATTGTTCCTCACTACAACTCTCAGACCCGGTTATATTTCACTCCGTCACTCATTTACATTCACTCTCTCTGTTATACATACATTAACACAGTTTTATATACACACTCACTCACACTTGTCTTTTGCTTGCTTTAGTCAGTATAGTCACTTCTTACCTGTCATAGGAACACAAGTAGTAAACTAGAACAAAATTATTTTTAAATTCTAGAAGATATAAGTTTATTTTATTATTTATTTGCCTCAGAATTTTGGTTTGTTTCTCATCATATTTCATGACTTGATCTGATGTGTATATTCATCCATCTGTGTCTATACAGCTTGTGATATTCACAATGATTCACTGTAAATACCACAAGGTAGACAATATCTCTAGCGCCCAAATACATGTATACACATACATGTGTATGTATATATACATATTTTTTGTGCAGGGGCAATACGATCAAATAGCAAACACATACACATGCACACACACATATATATACACATATGTGCATATATATATATATATATATATATATATATATATCTGTGTGTCTGTGCATGCGTGCGTGTCTCTGTGTGTGTATACATGGGAGTTCAGCAACATATACACACAACAGTGAACAAGACAACATACTCAGTGATAACACAACAAGAATGCACAGCTCGAGTCAGACACTAAATCACACACACACACACATATATATACACACACACACATATACATGTTATGTATTTATATACACATATATATTCAAGGAACTCGAGTAGGTGCATGGCTCAACAAAAAGGCAGTAGAAGCATGAAGACAATTCAAGATAAAATGGAACAGCCAGGACCAAGTTTTTTACTACATATATATATATACATATGAACCCAGGAAAATCAATTTGACTGGTTCTAGGCATGCAACAAATTCCAGAATTCAACATCGAGGAATTCTTGAAAAGTTTACAAGGGCAAGAATAAATGGTTGAGCCAATTCATAACATAATGGAAAAACACAACATTTTAGCCTTAAGTGAAATAGAAATGGTAAATGGGTAAAACTTGGCAAGATTCATTCCAACTTTACAGAAAATCAAACAAAAGATTCACGACATGTAAATCACAATATTGGGTAAGAAATTTACGTGTGCACAAATTCCATAAACCAATATTAGGAATAAAATCATTCAAGCACTTCCGGAATTCACTCAATGAATCACGACAAGGGGAAAATCATGGTTTTTCAATTATGGCAACAAACTCGCACAAATTAGAACAAGTCATTGTGAAATCAGTGGGGTTTAGAGTTTTGTAAAAACGTATACATATATAACCTATTCATCATTGGCAATCCTATCAAAAATCAAAGCAACAATTTGAAGAGAAAACGGAGAAATCAAATTAGATTACTTACAATTGATTTCGATCGAAAGCAGAAGCCAAATCAACCGACCGTGGACAACTACACTCGAAGTTCATCAGAGAATCAAAACTCATCAACAATAAATTCGCGATTTGGAGCAAGGAGGAAAACGCTAGTTTTTGGGTATCGGACGACATTTTTTAGGACAAAGCATTTCAAAGGAAATTAGAGTGGTCGGCTTGTTTAATTTAAAAAGAGGGTTTTTCTAGTTTTTACTTTGTTGTATTGTTTTTTATTTCATTTGTAATCATCTATTGGTTTTCTAGTTTGTCTGTAAAACTAGGAGTTTACTAGCTATAGGATTTATAGTTAGAGTTTACGAGTTTCGGGTTTGTAATTTGGGGAAAATCTGATTTTAGGGATAAAGATCAATCCAGGGTTTTATGCGTAGCATTAGAGCAGGAGCAGATTTGCAAGTTTATAGGGTTTTGTAAGCGGGATCTATTTTACTACCTAATAGAAATCTTAGGAATGCAGCAGTAGGCAGGGTTTGCTGAAGCTGGGTAAAATCTGCATTATTTATTTCACAGGGTTTTGTAAGCGGGATCTATTTTACTACCTAATAGAAATCTTGGGAATGCAGCAGTAGGCAGGGTTTGCTGAAGCTGGGTAAAATCTGCATTATTTATTTCCTGCATTTATTTTCTCTACTGCTATCTGTGCTGTGATATTTTTAATATCTCGTAAAAATCCAATAAACCCTATTCACCCCTCTATAAGGTTAATCTAGATCCAATAGCACTCATTGCGGCTAAACCTGGAGAGAACATTCGAGATATTACACTTCAAAACCAATGGCTTCTCTCCTTTAACCAAAAAGAATAGGATAAAAAAGTCACACATTTCAAACGATCCTTATTCACTAGAATAGCCTAAATGGAAGAGACTTCAGAAAAAATTATTTCCACTCTTGTTAAGATGATGAGAAAATTAAGAGGTCGTTCATCTTCTAAATCTTCCTCAGCTTCTTCCACACCATACCTCTAGCTCTCACAACCCATGAGTATGCTCCAGGACCAAGCATAACTTCAGATCCTTTAGAATACCATGCTCCTGGAAAAGAATCTGAGAATATTGAGGAAGAAGAAAGCTCGTAGCCTCCATAAGATGCCCTTCATTATGGATATTATCCAGCATTTCATGGTCTTTAAATTCAAGAAGACATTGAATATCATGACCAGTCCAAGTGGCATAACAACGATTATGAGGACTAATTGTTAATCCCTCTAAAATCGTGATTTAGATGATGGGTCGTTTAGCGTTTTTATGGAATGGGTCGATTGTAGAAAAGTCGGGTCGTGGACTAATGGGTTGGCATTTAGTCATATGTGGCTGAAACGACCCGCAAATCTGAGCTATCTGAGTTGACTAAATACACCACACGTCCAACCCAAATAACACAGAAATACAAACCATTAATAGAAAGAAGTTAGAAGATGAGAAATAGAAAGAAAGAAATGTTAGAATAGAAGAAAACAAATATCACAAACTCACAGCGGAACGAATAAAATATATTATATAACATAACTTTCGAAATACAAATCAGTAACTTTATATACATACCATCATCAGAGCACAATAGTCATTTCTGGAACAGTTATAAACACCTGTTTCCAAATACAACGTAGTACACAGCGGAATATATGATAGTCTATATCTAACTGGTGAAGCCTCCTGCTTCCAGCTCTTCCAAGGGAATCTGAAAAATCCTAACTACTTGACTGCCCGTACAAATTTGGGCACCCAAGAGTTTAAGGAAAACAAAACAAAATAAACTCTGGGTCAGTCATGGGACTGGTGTGAGTAAACTCCAACCACTTGTTTAACTTTCAAAACCCTTTCGAAAGAAAAGATAATAGTAAGACCAACCCACACATAAACACGGACGGTTTTTACCTTACTATAACCCAAAACACTTTGATACAAAAATCCAGTGATATTATATTAATGTCTACATCAAGTAAATAACCAAATAGCAGAGCGCTTGCATCTCACGCTCCACATATATAGTATAAAATCAAAAAAAACCGCATGGCGCTTATTGGAGATTGGATTTCCAACGTGACAAGGTATGGAACCACCTTCCGCTAGTGTATCTCTAGAGAGGAATACACTGGGTTCAACAAGAACATCTTGTAACCCGGCCCACACATGACCGACCACTCATTTCGCTTGAGTGTATCGAATGTATATCACCAACGGTTAGGATCAGCAACCGTCTCCCGACTGGGACAGCATCGAATAGAATAAGAAATTAAATGAACCTCTAGATAGGTGATTATACACCATAATGGGTGCGACCCACATAGCCATGCTGCCTTCCCGATTTTTGCCCTTTCCTGGTTGTTGAGGCCTGAGGCTACGAATACTTACCATTCATTGATAGCACAATCACTTTGAATGCCACATTGTCAGATCCGTTAATCACTAGTTGAGTTTGCACAAATATTCTGGATGTTATGCTAAGGGATAAATCCGTTGCAACCATATATATTCATACAGACCAACCCATTTGATCATTGGAAATACTTTGTCAGACATTCGTCCATTTACGTTCGTTCTGGGATTGAACGAAACCGAAGGCACAATTTCTATAAATAGAAAAGCCCTTGCACTTTACTCCGTCTTCAATATAATCAGCATACTTGGTTCGCAACGCTTATGCCGATACGGAGTGGTTCTTCGGATAATAATCCAACCGGTCTCTCCATATTGACAACGATGGTCAAAAACTTCGATAGTCTGTGATTTAACTATCGAATAAAACAAGTGTTCATCCAAACATATCAAACAAATCACTGGGTTCTTTAATTAATATTTCATTAATTAAATCTCTTCTCCATTTCCTTATCAATATTTGTTACCCAAATATTTTCAATAACCATATTGGCCCTTTACGCTATTTGGGAAGCATTTCCCAATATCAACTCCTTTTATTTTCTATATATTAGAAAATATCTCTATTTGCGATTGGAAACAATTCCAATCACTTATCTCTATCCCGACTGTTTTAATTATACTCAGGAAATATTTACTTGTTATATTTCCAAAATTCCATCACTTGGGTTTAAAACGAATGTTGTGTAAAACATTGTTACAACAACCCACAATATTTTATTCAACTAACTCTTTTCAAACACTTCTCTTCGAGACTGGATCTTGCTATTTATCCATTAAAAATGAAATCAATCAAGTTGGGGTAAAATTACCTCTCAGACCTTAACTGAAAAACATCCTCAACTTCAAAACGGCAAAACCACTTACCTCGAATAAACACATTATACAATCCAATTATTCATTTTTAAAAACATGTATAAAGTTCTATTTCTATTTCTAATTTATAGATTTCCCTTTTTGTTTACAATATTCGATTTTTATATTCACTTACCTATCGAATTCTATACGTCCATACAATGATTTCTAACTATCAAAATATCTTAAAAATATTCTAACTCCTTAAATTTCCGGAAAATTTCGCCATAACCTCCCCTGTATCGGGAGCATCGGGAAATTTCAAATAGCTTTCCCGGTCCTTCTAATCTCAAAAAGAAAAAGGAAAAGCCAAGCGGCTTGCCGATACGGCGCATAAAACCCATATATGAATTTAAACATGTACCTTTTTGTCGGGCACATAAATAAAAATCTTCATATACTCCATTCCTTATCTGTTTAACACCTGTTCACCTGTTTCCAATTCAATTCAACTCAATCCATTCGTTTGAATTCAATTTTGAATCATTTGAATTCAGTTTCGCTCAATTATTCTTTAATTAGCCCTTTTGCCTATTTCACTTCTTTGTTTGAACATAACATGTTCAAACAAAATATTTAATTAGCTTATATCCAAATTGAATTTCAAGATTCCAATTCTAGCTTCTCTTTCGATTTCGAATATAAATTTTCAAATCGAATTCACTTATTCAAAGCCCAATATCAATTCAAAATCCCATTTAACTAATTACTATTCAAATTAGTTAGTTCTATTCAAAGTCAAAAATCTGATTTCTGTTTCAAAATCAAATTCATTACTTCACTTGAGTTCACATATAATTACAACTCAGAATCTGAAATTTTCTAAATAGAAATTCGAATTTTATTCGTTTAAAATCCTTTTATAAAATGAAATAAACCGTTATGGTTTTTAAATAGTTCTGGCGCTGTTTTTCTGAAAATTTGATTTTGACATAACTCAAAATCTATACGACGAAATTCATATTTTTCTCTTTTATTAGAAAACTATTATCAAACCGGTCCTGACGTTTCTTGTTTCAAAGAGATCCGACTCCAATTGAGTCCTGTATACTCGATTGAAGTTCGAATCGCTATTTTACGAACTGCAGCGCTGCGGCGAGTTCGTTTTATTTATATTTATATATATATATATACTTTTAAACTTCTTTAAAATGAATTCAACTCCATTTTAACTCTATTTGAATTTCTTGATTCAAATTCAAATCTCACTTTTATTTGAATTCTATATTCAAATTCAAATTCCAATTCCTTTTCTATTTGATATTCAAATTCAATACTTGAATTTCTATTTCAATTCCATATTCAAATTCAATACTTGAATTCATTTGAATTCTCTTATTCAAACTCTATATTTAAATTCCATTTGAACTTCTATATTCCAATTTCTATATTTGAATTCTATTGAAATTCAAATATTCAAACTCCTTTTTAAATTCTATATTCAAAATTCCATAGTTTAAAACCCCTTTGAATTTCATATTCAAATTCCATAGATTAAATCCTATTTGAATTCAATTTGAATTTCTTATATTCAAATTTCATTTTCCATTTCCATTTGAATTCTAATATTCAAATTCATTTCCAACACCATTTGAATTCTAATATTCAAACTTTTTTTTTTACACCATTTGAATTCCTTTACTCAAATCCATTTGAATTCCCTTGAATCCAAATTCCATTTCAAAACCATTTGGATTTCCTATTTTGAAATCCTATTTGAAATTCTATTCCCAATTCTACTTTGAAAAATCCTATTTCAAAGTTTATTTCAAATTCTATTTTTGAAATTCTACATTCAAATCTGTATTTGAATTTCTTTATTCGAATTCCTTTGAATTCAAATTTTATTTTAATTCCTTGAATTCAAATTCTATTTTCCATTCCAATTTCGTCTATTCAAATTCTATTTGAACTTTTATTTGAATTTCTAATATTCAATCCCCTTTTAAAATTCAAATATTTAAATTCCTTTTAAAATTCAAATGTTATACTCAAATTTCATTTGAGTTATATATTTAAAAATTTCATTTCACATCCTATTTTGAAATTTCATTTCAAATCCCAATTTCACGCTTGTATTTCTATTTCTGAATTATCAAATGATAATTCTTTTCACTTCATTTATAACTTCGTTATAAAAGAACTATTTATAAACTTCATTTATAAAGAAACCACTTGTTTTATTTTTCAAAAACAAGTTTATATTTTATTTCCATTAAAAATTCAAATTCTATTTAAAAATTGAATTTTTCCTTTTTAAATCTCCAATATCCTTCCACGATATTTTAGCCCAGTGATATTTTAAACAACCAAATCAATCAATTTCAAATCATTTGATTTTAACACATCATATATGAATATATATGAAATCAAACAGAACAAACAAACAAATAGATAATATATTTTTGAGGAATCCAGTTGGATTCCTCCAACTTGTTTTCCTGCATCCACAGATGTTAGCACATAAATAATACCCATTCTGCTTCGTGGAAGAATATCGCGGTATAGAAGGTCATCCACTAATCATAGCATGGGGCGTATAGGGTAATCATCCGCTATGAAACTGCGGGCATCCGCTAATGAGACTGCGGGAATCCAACCAATCAATCAACCCAATATATATATATATATATATATATATATATATATAATAGCCTAAATAACTAATATATATAAAACAACCATAAAGCATTCATACAAGCAACAAACAATTATTTTTAATGAAATGAAATATTTCTAAAGGTGAGTGAGATTTACTCACCGTGATTTTTCTTCTTTGTTGGATATCCTGTTTTAAATTCCAATGTTACAGCTTCAAATCTACTTGACGAATCTCGAAAAAAATCACTACCTATAATTTATTTATTTTTTCGATTAAACACTAATTTAATTTAAGTTAGCTACTAACATAAATGATTTATTTTATGTAATATAAACTTCTAATTAGCATGTACCTTATTGCCTCGATCAACAATGAAGTAAACTCAATTATTCATCGATCCACTATCACCGCATACAACCCCAAAATGTTGCTTCATTCATTACGGCATATCATCGAACACCATACCGTCATCAACAATTTCCACCCCTCCGAACTATTGCAGCAGCTTCCTATGACAAAAACTTGTCTACACAGTTTACTGGCCCTCTTTTAACAATAGTACAGTATCACCATTTTAACACAGTTAACCACATCAGCTCTCAGATGTCGACTTCCTCAATCACACAGTCCCCTTGGACCTCATCATCGCACCCTTACAGCTCGTCTTCCCCAACTCACAGAGACCGAGCCCCTCATGTCTTCCAAGTCGCACAACAAAGTTCACCCTCGTACTCCCCCTCTGTTCAACATCGCGATCTCCATTTCAGTGCAAAAATCGAACTGGAGTTCGTACCTTAGCTTAATCCATAACCGAGTCCCCCTTTCTCTCTACACGCGAGCGCCGGTTTCGAGTTCCAGGCAATTGATCGGAACCTATAGCGATTCCGATTTCATCACCCCCCCCTTTTTTTTCTATTTGCTGAATCGATTTTGAAAGACTCGGAAGAACGGGAAAAATGAGATAAAGATTTAAGAATGGAAATGGACGGAGGTGAGGGATTAATTTATAGAGCGAGCGAGAGGAAACAGTAAGTACGTCGCCAGTAATCTGCTGTCTCCTTGATACTAAAGGTTAGAGACATTTTCTACAGCTCGAGGAGAGTATATAGGTCTGCGAAATGAAAGGAGTTGAAGCTAAGAGTAGGCTCAACGTTTAAAAATATAGGTCGGCTCTTCTCCTCTTTTATATAAACATTGATTTGAAATTATTTATATTAAATAATTAAAATATCTATTGGTCCTTAAATTCGAAATCCTGAACCAATATTTTAACGTAACGACATATGTTTCCACGTTTATACAATACTCCGAAACTTTATTTGACTACATATGGGAGATAACAATTCAAATTAAATTCGATTTAAAATCTGAATCGATTTCAAATGAATAAATAATAATTATTGTTCTAATTCACATAGAGTTTATATTAATCGACTGAAACGTTTCAATTTAGTTTTAACTGCTAATTTGATTATTATCGTATTACGATAATTCTGTATATATATAAAAAAATTAAATCGTATATCGATTATTTGATCGATAATTCACTATAAAAATTCTTTTATATGGTTAATTTAATATTTAAACGATACTAAATATTTAAAATACTATTCGAAAAATCCGGGTCGTTACATTCTTCCCCCCTTAAAATAATTTCGTCCTCGAAATTGCTCAGTTAGGAAAAATGATACAAATCCATTACCTTTCAACAATCCACTTATGTGGAAACTCAACTCCTCATATTTCAACAAATTTAATTCCACCAAAATGATCTATGATCAATCCATTTATATCCAAACTATATTCCATTAAACCTATTCAAATTGGTTCACTTCAATCCATTTAACTAGTTTAAGTTAAATTTCAATTCCAGAATTCAAATTCCCGGGTTTCTATTCCAAATCCTTTTGAAATCACTTAAACATGTACATATATTTATAATCTTTTCAAATTCAAAATATTTGAATTTTTCAACTAAACTTGTTTTCTTTTAAACAAATCCCCATCAAAAATTTTCTAAGGTAGCAATCCATCACTTAGAAACTCGAAAATGAACACTGATGAGGCTGCAGTCATCATCAGAATTATTTCCCAGCGACTGAAGTGAGTTCAGTGCTTAACAATTTCAAAATCCATTTAAAATCCTTTTAAAACAAAGCTATATTGTTCTAATATACTTCCAAAAATATTTCAAACTTCCCAGGATTTAAATTTCAAATTCTGGTTTGAATTCAATTTTTATTTCATCCCATCTTATTCATATACAAGTTCTATTTGGTTCTATATAACCATTTCATCTTTTATAATCTCAATGGATTATAATAACAACTAACACATCCATATATTATAATAAATTTCGGAAAATTATTCCTTCTATATTAAAATATAGTTTTGGGTTAAATTATTTCATTCACCCACTTTAAAACAATATCATGTCAAATTTTTCTGTTTAAGTACTTAGAAACTCCTATCGACGTCGTGGCGTCCCACGGTTCGACCAGAATTCATAAACCACTCACAGACTAGCCAACACAATATAAAACAATTTTTATATTAATAACAAATACGCGCTCTCGTATATATATACTGAACTCATTCTAGGGTACTGCTGACCCTATCTCTAATGAGCACATCCCACCAAAGCCTAGGTATTCGCTCAACCTAAGCTCTGATACCAACTGAAACGACCCGCAAATCTGAGCTATCTGAGTTGACTAAATACACCACACGTCCAACCCAAATAACACAGAAATACGAACCATTAATAGAAAGAAGTTAGAAGATGAGAAATAGAAAGAAAGAAATGTTAGAATAGAAGAAAACGAAGATCACAAACTCACAGCGGAACGAATAAAATATATTATATAACATAACTTTCGAAATACAAATCAGTAACTTTATATACATACCATCATCAGAGCACAATAGTCATTTCTGGAACAGTTATAAACACCTGTTTCCAAATACAACGTAGTACACAGCGGAATATATGATAGTCTATATCTAACTGGTGAAGCCTCCTGCTTCCAGCTCTTCCAAGGGAATCTGAAAAATCCTAACTACTTGACTGCCCGTACAAATTTGGGCACCCAAGAGTTTAGGGAAAACAAAACAAAATAAACTCTGGGTCAGTCATGGGACTGGTGTGAGTAAACTCCAACCACTTGTTTAACTTTCAAAACCCTTTCGAAAGAAAAGATAATAGTAAGACCAGCCCACACATAAACACGGACGGTTTTTACCTTACTATAACCCAAAACACTTTGATACGAAAATCCAGTGATATTATATTAATGTCTACATCAAGTAAATAACCAAATAGCAGAGCGCTTGCATCTCACGCTCCACATATATAGTATAAAATCAAAAAAACCACATGGAGCTTATTGGAGATTGGATTTCCAACGTGACAAGGTATGGAACCACCTTCCGCTAGTGTATCTCTAGAGAGGAATACACTGGGTTCAACAAGAACATCTTGTAACCCGGCCCACACATGACCGACCACTCATTTCGCTTGAGTGTATCGAATGTATATCACCAACGGTTGGGATCAGCAACCGTCTCCCGACTGGGACAGCATCGAATAGAATAAGAAATTAAATGAACCTCTAGATAGGTGATTATACTCCCTAATGGGTGCGACCCACATAGCCATGCTGCCTGCCCGATTTTTGCCCTTTCCTGGTTGTTGAGGCCTGAGGCTACGAATACTTACCATTCATTGATAGCACAATCACTTTGAATGCCACATTGTCAGATCCGTTAATCACTAGTTGAGTTTGCACAAATATTCTGGATGTTATGCTAAGGGATAAATCCGTTGCAACCATATATATTCATACAGACCAACCCATTTGATCATTGGAAATACTTTGTCAGACATTCGTCCATTTACGTTCGTTCTGGGATTGAACGAAACCAAAGGCAAAATTTCTATAAATAGAAAAGCCCTTGCACTTTACTCCGTCTTCAATATAATCAGCATACTTGGTTCGCAACGCTTATGCCGATACGGAGTGGTTCTTCGGATAATAATCCAACCGGTCTCTCCATATTGACAACGATGGTCAAAAACTTCGATAGTCTGTGATTTAACTATCGAATAAAACAAGTGTTCATCCAAACATATCAAACAAATCACTGGGCTCTTTAATTAATATTTCATTAATTAAATATCTTCTCCATTTCCTTATCAATATTTGATACCCAAATATTTTCAATAACCATATTGGCCCTTTACGCTATTTGGGAAGCATTTTCCAATATCAACTCCTTTTATTTTCTATATATTAGAAAATATCTCTATTTGCGATTGGAAACAATTCCAATCACTTATCTCTATCCCGACTGTTTTAATTATACTCAGGAAATATTTACTTGTTATATTTCCAAAATTCCATCACTTGGGTTTAAAGCGAATGTTGTGTAAAACATTGTTACAACAACCCAAAATATTTTATTCAACTAACTCTTTTCAAACACTTCTCTTCGAGACTGGATCTTGCTATTTATCCATTAAAAATGAAATCAATCAAGTTGGGGTAAAATTACCTCTCAGACCTTAACTGAAAAACATCCTCAACTTCAAAACGGCAAAACCACTTACCTCGAATAAACACATTATACAATCCAATTATTCATTTTTAAAAACATGTATAAAGTTCTATTTCTATTTCTAATTTATAGATTTCCCTTTTTGTTTACAATATTCGATTTTTATATTCACTTACCTATCGAATTCTATACGTCCATACAATGATTTCTAACTATCAAAATATCTTAAAAATATTCTAACTCCTTAAATTTCCGGAAAATTTCGCCATAACCTCCCCTGTATCGGGAGCATCGGGAAATTTCAAATAGCTTTCCCGGTCCTTCTAATCTCAAAAAGAAAAAGGAAAAGCCAAGCGGCTTGCCGATACGGCGCATAAAACCCATATATGAATTTAAACATGTACCTTTTTGTCGGGCACATAAATAAAAATCTTCATATACTCCATTCCTTATCTGTTTAACACCTGTTCACCTGTTTCCAATTCAATTCAACTCAATCCATTCGTTTGAATTCAATTTTGAATCATTTGAATTCAGTTTCGCTCAATTATTCTTTAATTAGCCCTTTTGCCTATTTCACTTCTTTGTTTGAACATAACATGTTCAAAAAAAATATTTAATTAGCTTATATCCAAATTGAATTTCAAGTTTCCAATTCTAGCTTCCCTTTCGATTTCGAATATAAATTTTCAAATCGAATTCACTTATTCAAAGCCCAATATCAATTCAAAATCCCATTTAACTAATTACTATTCAAATTAGTTAGTTCTATTCAAAGTCAAAAATCTGATTTCTGTTTCAAAATCAAATTCATTACTTCACTTGAGTTCACATATAATTACAACTCAGAATCTGAAATTTTCTAAATAGAAATTCGAATTTTATTCGTTTAAAATCCTTTTATAAAATGAAATAAACCGTTATGGTTTTTAAATAGTTCTGGCGCTGTTTTTCTGAAAATTTGATTTTGACATAACTCAAAATCTATACGACGAAATTCATATTTTTCTCTTTTATTAGAAAACTATTATCAAACCGGTCCTGACGTTTCTTGTTTCAAAGAGATCCGACTCCAATTGAGTCCTGTATACTCGATTGAAGTTCGAATCGCTATTTTACGAACTGCAGCGCTGCGGCGAGTTCGTTTTATTTATATTTATATATATATACTTTTAAACTTCTTTAAAATGAATTCAACTCCATTTTAACTCTATTTGAATTTCTTGATTCAAATTCAAATCTCACTTTTATTTGAATTCTATATTCAAATTCCAATTCCTTTTCTATTTGATATTCAAATTCAATACTTGAATTTCTATTTCAATTCCATATTCAAATTCAATACTTGAATTCATTTGAATTCTCTTATTCAAACTCTATATTTAAATTCCATTTGAACTTCTATATTCCAATTTCTATATTTGAATTCTATTGAAATTCAAATATTCAAACTCCTTTTTAAATTCTATATTCAAAATTCCATAGTTTAAAACCCCTTTGAATTTCATATTCAAATTCCATAGATTAAATCCTATTTGAATTCAATTTGAATTTCTTATATTCAAATTTCATTTTCCATTTCCATTTGAATTCTAATATTCAAATTCATTTCCAACACCATTTGAATTCTAATATTCAAACTTTTTTTTTTACACCATTTGAATTCCTTTACTCAAATCCATTTGAATTCCCTTGAATCCAAATTCCATTTCAAAACCATTTGGATTTCCTATTTTGAAATCCTATTTGAAATTCTATTCCCAATTCTACTTTGAAAAATCCTATTTCAAAGTTTATTTCAAATTCTATTTTTGAAATTCTACATTCAAATCTCTATTTGAATTTCTTTATTCGAATTCCTTTGAATTCAAATTTTATTTTAATTCCTTGAATTCAAATTCTATTTTCCATTCCAATTTCGTCTACTCAAATTCTATTTGAACTTTTATTTGAATTTCTAATATTCAATCCCCTTTTAAAATTCAAATATTTAAATTCCTTTTAAAATTCAAATGTTATACTCAAATTTCATTTGAGTTATATATTTAAAAATTTCATTTCACATCCTATTTTGAAATTTCATTTCAAATCCCAATTTCACGCTTGTATTTCTATTTCTGAATTATCAAATGATAATTCTTTTCACTTCATTTATAACTTCGTTATAAAAGAACTATTTATAAACTTCATTTATAAAGAAACCACTTGTTTTATTTTTCAAAAACAAGTTTATATTTTATTTCCATTAAAAATTCAAATTCTATTTAAAAATTGAATTTTTCCTTTTTAAATCTCCAATATCCTTCCACGATATTTTAGCCCAGTGATATTTTAAACAACCAAATCAATCAATTTCAAATCATTTGATTTTAACACATCATATATGAATATATATGAAATCAAACAGAACAAACAAACAAATAGATAATATATTTTTGAGGAATCCAGTTGGATTCCTCCAACTTGTTTTCCTGCATCCACAGATGTTAGCACATAAATAATACCCATTCTGCTTCGTGGCAGAATATCGCGGTATAGAAGGTCATCCACTAATCATAGCGTGGGGCGTATAGGGTAATCATCCGCTATGAAACTGCGGGCATCCGCTAATGAGACTGCGGGAATCCAACCAATCAATCAACCCAATATATATATAATAGCCTAAATAACTAATATATATAAAACAACCAGAAAGCATTCACACAAGCAACAAACAATTATTTTTAATGAAATAAAATATTTCTAAAGGTGAGTGAGATTTACTCACCGTGATTTTTCTTCTTTGTTGGATATCTTGTTTTAAATTCCAATGTTACAGCTTCAAATCTACTTGACAAATCTCGAAAAAAAATCACTACCTATGATTTATTTATTTTTTCGATTAAACACTAATTTAATTTAAGTTAGCTACTAACATAAATGATTTATTTTATGTAATATAAACTTCTAAATAGCATGTACCTTATTGCCTCAATCAACAATGAAGTAAACTCAATCATTCATCGATCCACTATCACCGCATACGACCCCAAAATGTTGCTTCATTCATTACGGCATATCATCGAACACCATACCGTCATCAACAATTTCCACCCCTCCGAACTGTTGCAGCAGCTTCCTATGACAAAAACTTGTCTACACAGTTTACTGGCCCTCTTTTAACAACAGTACAGTATCACCATTTTAACACAGTTAACCACATCAGCTCTCAGATGTCGACTTCCTCAATCACACAGTCCCCTTGGACCTCATCATCGCACCCTTACAGCTCGTCTTCCCCAACTCACAGAGACCGAGCCCCTCATGTCTTCCAAGTCGCACAACAAAGTTCACCCTCGTACTCCCCCTCTGTTCAACATCGCGATCTCCATTTCAGTGCAAAAATCAAACTGGAGTTCGTACCTTAGCTTAATCCATAACCGAGTCCCCCTTTCTCTCTACACGCGAGCGCCGGTTTCGAGTTCCAGGCAATTGATCGGAACCTATAGCGATTCCGATTTCAACACCCCCCTTTTTTTTCTATTTGCTGAATCGATTTTGAAAGACTCGGAAGAACGGGAAAAATGAGATAAAGATTTAAGAATGGAAATGGACGGAGGTGAGGGATTAATTTATAGAGCGAGCGAGAGGAAACAGTAAGTACGTCGCCAGTAATCTGCTGTCTCCTTGATACTAAAGGTTAGAGACATTTTCTATAGCTCGAGGAGAGTATATAGGTCTGCGAAATGAAAGGAGCTAAAGCTAAGAGTAGGCTCAACGTTTAAAAATATAGGTCGGCTCTTCTCCTCTTTTATATAAACATTGATTTGAAATTATTTATATTAAATAATTAAAATATCTATTGGTCCTTAAATTCGAAATCCTGAACCAATATTTTAACGTAACGACATATGTTTCCACGTTTATACAATACTCCGAAACTTTATTTGACTACATATGGGAGATAACAATTCAAATTAAATTCGATTTAAAATCTGAATCGATTTCAAATGAATAAATAATAATTATTGTTCTAATTCACATAGAGTTTATATTAATCGACTGAAACGTTTCAATTTAGTTTTAACTGCTAATTTGATTATTATCGTATCACGATAATTCTGTATATATATAAAAAAATTAAATCGTATATCGATTATTTGATCGATAATTCACTATAAAAATTCTTTTATATGGTTAATTTAATATTTAAACGATACTAAATATTTAAAATACTATTCGAAAAATCCGGGTCGTTACAGTGGCATTCGAAGTCAGGTCATTAGCTATCAGGTCGTTCACATCGGTTTGTAGGCAGTTGTTGTATATGGGTCGTTCAATAATAGGTCAGCCATATGAAGGTCATAGAACATCATTTGGTTCAGTTTAAGTAAAGGCAGGTCGCCAAGACACGAAGTAAGTTAGGTCATTTGCATGTGTACGCTTCATTTGAAGGCAGTTCGTTCAAGAAAAAGTTGCATATGACCCATGGAGTTGGGTCGTCCAACGACCTGAATTATTGAACCATGCACAAACTATTTTCTGTCCTTGTCCACACTTTAGTCTACATCTATAAATACCCAACCACTTCATACACGAAAGGGATGGGATTTCTCTACCCCGAAGGGCTGCCATTTTCATTTCTCAACCTTGCTACAACATTTTAAACTCTATCAAAGCAACATCAAGTTTCAATCAACAATCTCCATCATCATTGTGAAATCTTCAAAGATCATCAAAGTGCTCAATTATCGAAGATCTACCTCAATAATCTCCGCAACTAAAGATATCTAAGCATCTCTACGGTGAATTCAGGAGATCAAAGAGGAGAGATAGAGATTTGTAAAAGAAATAAAAGATGTATAAAGTGAAAATGATTATGTACCTTGTAATGATGAGAATCGTAATGGAATCCCTGATTAAAGTGGAAGTAGGCCAGATCTGAGACCGAACCACTATAAGCGCTCTCTACTTTACCTTTTCCTGCACTTATTTTCTTTTAACTTTGTTTTGATCTTTTGTCAAGCGTCGGAACACACCTTGGGGTGTTAGTGGTATTTTTGGCATTAACCTTTTTGGTGCCCACTGTGGGACTCGAACCCCTGACCACAAGGCAAAGAGCCTGGTGGATTTTTGTGGATTGTGAAGATTGAAAGCTACGATAGATCCACATGATCTAGAAGTTAGGCCTAGTGGAAGAATTTCTATGAAGTTTGTCTGAAATCATGGCACCGTCGAAGAAAGGTGGTACTAGGTCTGCTAGAGGTTCAAATAATGCTGCCAATGTTGCTCTAACTCCTAAAACCAATCATCCAACTGATTCTCATACTCTGGGAGTTGGTGTATCTCGAGAAGAGTTTAATATTGTCGTTTCTAGCTTGACTCAGTAAATGGAGGCTTCGAACAAAGCCATGATGGATAGGCTAGAAGCTCTTTTCGCTACTCAAGCCAATGCGGCAAATCAGAAAGTTGAAATTAATATCGAAGAGATTGTTAACTCTTCCGCCTCAGATCACAACCGTTAGTTCATTGTTAAAGAGGTTGATGATTCGGATGATGATATTGAAGATTCTATACCTAATGCCAAGAGTCATTCTGAGAGATGTACTTCACGTAAAGTGGCTAGTCCCACGAAAGGGGCACCTTCCCAAGCGGGAGGCCCAGGGCCCCGGATCCCTAACCGCGATCACTTTCCCTAGCGAGCATCTGGTAAAGGAGATGGCATCCGCCCCATGGGTCGACACAACGACGATGGATATATCTCGGACATGATTGGGCAGATTATAAAGGAGAGTATGGAAAGGAACGACGATGAAAAAGAATGGGACTGCGCTCCAAGCAAGACTCCGCTAACTGAGAGAATTCAAAAGGTTGGATTTACGAAGAAATATACTCCTCCAACCATGCTAGCTTATAGTGGAACTGGTGACCCTAACTGTTCCTGTACGAGTATGACCTGCATATGAATACTGCACGGGACATGGATGAGATAAACTGCTTGTATTTCGCTATTTACTTGGAGGGAGTAGCATCACTTTGGTTCACCAAATTGCCGCTAAAGACCGTGGATAATTTCTCTATTCTGGCAGAGAAATTCAGGGACCATTTTAGACTGTATACAACAAAAATCAAAGATATAATGTCATTGAACGACGTGGAGCAAATACCGGATGAGTCAGTTAGAGCCTTTCTTACTCGCTTCAATGCTGTTGTAACTAAAGTGGGTAATTTAGAGCTCCGTATGGTGTTGATGGCATTATACAAAGCTATGGATAAGAAGTCTAAGCTCGGAAGATGGATGAAAATGAAGGAGCCTAATACACTTGAAAAGTTCTATAAGAAGGCTAAGGAATTTATCAGAGTAGAAGATGACTCTTCTCCTGCTTAGACTGTTGATGAAAGTAGTGTTGTGCCAGAGAAGAAGGATAATGGTTCTCAAAGTGGTAAAAAGAGTAATGAGGAACAAAAGAGAGGAAATGATGGGAAGGATAATAGGAATGGCAAGAAGCTCCGATTCGTCAGCCTCTCAGAATTGAATCCTTTGAAAACACCCCATAAAATATCTTCACTGCTGTAACACCCCACCTCCGCCAGGGTCACTCACAAGGGAATGCACTAGCTTTGGAGGGGCGTTGTCTAGGTAAACATGCACAGAAATATTACAAGACAGAACATATAAAACAGCGGAAGAAAAACCAAATTTCATTACCTCATAAAATTATAAGGTCTAAAGCCTTTTACATCAAAATGCCTTTAAAAGCCATTACATTGGAAACCTATCTTGCAATAGTTAAAGAAGCATAAAACCACAGTCATAAAATATTCCCCAAGAAAAATGATAAAGCAGCCATAGCCAAGAAAAATCCAAGCCATACATGATGACCTTGGAGCAGAAGAAGTCCGAGCTAAATAACAGTATTTCCTCCCTGAAAACCTGGGGGGGAACGGAAGACAAAGAGGCGAAAGAAAACGGGGTCAGTCATAAAGACTGGTAAGTCCTATCTACTTCCAGCATAAAAACAGGTAAAAGTAACATGACATGCATAAACTGAAAGTAAACATAAGGATGATGACAAGATAGACAAGTTAAACAAAGGTAACAGGATGAACTACTGTATCAAGATAAACTACGGTCACTATGAATCAAGTATAACATCCCAAGGTTCTATCGAGTATAACATCCCAAGGTTCTATCGAGTATAACACCCCAAGGTTCTATCGAGTATAACACCCCAAGGTTCTATCGAGTATAACATCCCAAGGTTCTATCGAGTATAATACCCCAAGGTTCTATCAAGTATATTTGCCCTGCACCTTCCGTACTAGTATCCCAACCCGTGTCATGTGTTAGCTACAAAATGTCCCTTGCCCAATGAAATGGTCCCTGTCAACATAATGTAGGTTTTCCCAACTCGTATGTTTCTTTCCATGTATATGTTTAGTCCTACGGGCTTCCTCACGTAGTTCTATACTACTTCAACGTAGTTCCATTATCCTTGAAATCGTTTGGACTGTCACCCTTGATCTAGCTGTATTTTCTTACCATGCATTCTCGAATGTTCGGCTAGGATTTATGCCACCTAGGACCACTAGGGATTACGCTACCTACTACACGTTTTCGTAACTCGGTTTGGGTTTAAGCCACCTAGGACCGCTAGGGATTACGCTACCCGTCAACCACGCCCCTTTTTCCCACGTATGTATCGTGAATCGTTTTCCATGTCTAGATGCACATGTATCTCAATGTGCCATCCGAGTCCCGTGACAGGGCTAATTAAGAAATAAAGGACTTGGTCGGGAGCTTTAGGTTATCTGTTGATGCAGATATCAAGGTCTGTTTTTCTACCGGTGGTTATGGTCCCACGTGACCCCTCCCTCAACTACTGAAAGGCAATCCAAGAAAATCATGCACGAGAACTATACTCCGGCCATCCATGCCCCACTTTTCTTTTGGCCAACCTCACCCATAACTAGATAGCAAGTATATGGTCTGTTGGGAGTTCTCTGCCTTTCCGCATACGTACACGATTGACTAAAGATGGTAGGTAGTCGACGACATGCTATCACAGGGCTAAACTAAGTATCGCCGACTCCACGCTAATCCACCCCAGTCTTTAGGTTGCTCGCACAGCAACCAAGGCATACCCTTGGTTCTTCTACCGCAGACCTCAACCTCTGTGAGCTTAGGAGGATCATCTGCTACCTCACAGAGGGATACCAAGAGTACCCTCACGTCCCCCGAAGCTACTACTTCGTCACCCAGTTCGCTGGAGCCTTTATCTAAGTCAGATAGACATTCGCTCCTCCTCGCGTGTTTGTTTAAACGATGACCCACCGTATCAAGTTACTCATCTATTTGTGAACTGGTCCAATTCTCTTGACTAAGAATTATTACTTAGTTATCCTTAACTAAGGTTTATCACTTAGTTTTCCCTTCCCGTTATCCTTATTAACTACGATTTTCCACTAAGTCCCCTGAACTAGGGTTTTGTCTAATGGGTTAAGTGTTGTCCTTCGCGTTCATGACTTACCCCGCCTACAAATCATGTCAAAATTGGCTAAGTATTCAAGTTCAAGACTTAGCCCTACAAAACATGTATCAAGTTGGTTAAGTATATCAAGAAGTTCATGACTTAACCCTAGATTATCATGTCAGATTGGTTAAGTATAGGTTAACTTAACCCTATAAAATTACCGTGTCAGATTGATTAAGTATAGGTTATATTAACCTAATCAAGCTACCGCGTCAGATTGGTTAAGTATAGGTTGTCTTAACCTCATTAAATCATCGAGTAAAATTGGTTAAGTGTAGGTTAACTTAACCCCATTACATTATCGAGTCGGATTGGTTAAGTATATTTAAGAGGTTCGTGACTTAACCCTATCAAATTATCAAGTCAGATTGGTTAAGTGTAAGTTAACTTAACCCCATCAAATTACCAAGACGGATTGGTTAAGTGTAGGTTAACTTAACCCCATCCACTAGTCGTATTTATAATGGTTAAGTATCATTCTTGTGGGTTTTCTTAACTCTACCACGCATCGCGTTATCCCAGTCAGGTGTTATCAACCCATTTAGGTTAAACTAACCCATCCGCTAATCATGTTATATGGTTAAGTGTCTTTAATAATCAAGTCCGGTCTTACTTAACCTACCCATCCATGTCATATCGGTTAAGTGCCATTAGTCAAACTATCTTAACCTTATCATGTGGCATTAAGTAAATTAATGCACCCCAACCTCTTACATTAGACTTTGTTGTGGTTACTGGTTACGCTGGGCGGGTCCGGGCAGCTTTACACCACAACCTAGTCTAACCTCGGGTTTTGAGCGTGATATGACCAACTTCTCACATTGGGTCCTATTGTCTGTAGCTATTGGATTTTCCGGGCGGTTCCGGGCAGATTTATGCTACAAACTCAACCCAACCTCGAGTTGGCCACTTTCGTGTTTTTCTACTTGTCATGTTCATGTCAAATTTAGGCTACGACAAAGTCCACGTTTTCCACTTATGCCCATTGTCCCATTACTTAATTCATGTTAAGTTTCATAGCCCATCTCAAGTTTGCCTAAACTACCCAAGGCGTATTCCCAACGCAAGTGAAAGCGAGTCAACATATTAGGAATAATATGACAACATATTGACCCAAACATATATGATAGCATAAAGGGATTGGCCTCAAACATATATGATAGCATAAAGGGATTGGCCTCAAACATTTATGATAGCATAACACTAGGTTCATCATCATAGGCATGTAAATGGTCATGAGGGGTTTAGGTTCTTTTACATGCATAAGCCCCAAGTCAAGTTCATATGAATGTTCCACAAGTCAAATTGTTTTAAGGGTTCATGCCAACATTCCACAAGTCAAGATTCAATCTTGCATGATAAACTAAGTCAAACACAACATGAGTGGCATGATTTAATCACTAAGAATTAGCCCAAAGTCATAGGTTCAAGAGAGAGGCAAGACTAGATTCACATAGACTAACATGCTTAGGTTTTCATCTCATTTTATTCCATGTCAACATTAGAACTACCGTTTAGATCTAAAAGTAGCTAGAACTTACAAAGCGTGGCTAGAGATTTATGAACAAGAATTTGTCGTAGAACGGTGTAGGAATGATGCTCTACTCCCTTGATTTGATGTAGAAAGCTTGCTCCTTTGACATGGATCTAGTTTGAATGCTCAAGCCTTTGAAGTTGGAGATGGGGGCCATGATCAAGAAATATTTGGGCAGCACTTTGTTGTTAGAGTGAATTGTAGTGAATTAGGCTAGGTCTTAAGGTGTTTTTATCGGAGTAGGAACAAGTTTAGGCCATAGGATCAACCCTAGAACAGATCTAAGCCATCAAAAATCGTCACAGGCCAACAAACCAGACCACAAGACCCTGCAGGTGCACACAGGCCGACCTGGTCCGACCAGGGAAGTCGACCCCCAGGTCGACTGCGCAGTCGACCTGGTCCCTGGGGGGTCGACTCCCCAGTCGACCTGGGGCTGGGCGGGAAATTTCCCGCCCAGTCAGTTTGGGGCTAAATTTGAAATTCGAAAAATCTGTTTTCTTTTTCTGATTTTTCGTGAAACTTCTAGAGGCCATATCTCGGTCATACGGACTCCGATTTACGAAATTTCGGACTCATTTCCAACCAGAATTCCGAGACGAACGCAACGGTGCAACCCGTTTCTCTTGATTCTTATTTTAAAATTTAATTCTGCCCTGATTTCTTGTTTTAACATGTTATAAAAATTCGGGTTGTTACAACTGCCACTAAAGACATAGAAAACTATCTAAATCCGAGACTGTAGGAGATAGGGAAAACTAGTTGAAGTCAGGAAGGTTTTGTTGTTTCCATAATTAGCCTGGCCACAACACAAACAAATGCGAACATCTCAAGAGTTTGACTGAAGAGTTGATAAGGAAGAACAGGCTTAAAAAAAATGTGAAAAAGCCGTAGACTGCGGATCCTTCCTCGAATTCTTAGGGGCAGAGTGCACCTACTAACTAGCCTAGTTCAAGTAGTGGTGCTCCAGTGCATGCTAACCAAAGGCCGGTGATTAATACCATATCTAGAGGTCTTCATCCGACAGGTAACAACTCGGGAGATATTGAAAGATACACACACGCTTTGAAGTATATCCCGAAGGAAGAGCGGTGCTTGATCCTAAGCAATACTATTCCTGTGAAGCAACAGAAGATCTCTTATGAAAACATTGTGTTCAGAGAGAAGGGTGCAGAAGGTGTGATAACTCCTATTCTCGATCCGATGGTTGTGACAGTCGGGATAGACCAAGCAATGGTTAAGATGGTGCTTGTTGATTGCGGCGCCTATGTTAATGTTTTGTTACAAAACACTTTTAACCAGATGAAGCTTTCAATGGTTGACATGCGAGATTGTCAAACAAAGATCCATGGGTTCACGGATGAACCAAAAAAATCAATCAGGTTTATTGATTTGCTTGTAGAATTGGGAGTAGGAGAAAGGAGAGCTATTATGATGCAAACTTTTCACCTTGTTGACGAACTTTTTGAAAGTTTTTTCATGGATCAATACGCAATGGAATTTAAAATAAATAGCCTAGATAAGCAATCGAATTCAAAATTGGATTAAAACAATATACCTTTTGATGCTATCGTGAACACACGAATTCGAATCTGATGGTGGAGGCATGGAATCATCAGCTCAACAATAACTGCTGGCCTCTATGAGTTATCCACACGAACGTTTCTCATCTCGATCAAATCAAGAAGAAAGGAAAAATTAGGTGCCAGCCGCCATAAATTAGGTTTTCGTGAAAGGTTGAAAAGGGTTTTTTATTTTGGATCTAATGTCACTTAATAAAATGACAGTTCCTCTTATCTTATAAAGGGAACGGTCAAAACCCTATAAAATCAGGTGTACTCCATCAATTAAGGGAACCACTTATTTAACATTTCAACGCAGTAAAAAATATCAAAAAATTTGATATTTTATTTACCCAATTTATGTTCTTTCTTTATAACGTTCTAAGTGTGTGACGCGATAGGTTATTATAATTTTGGCAATAATTTAAATTGTATTTAAATTATAAATAGTGATTTGCATCTAGCAATACGTCGCTGCTACACAAGTTATAATAAGATCAATGATTCGATACAATTTTTGTGACCAGTGTATCAATGTAATATAATCCTTTTAACCAATATATCCATGATTAAACTCGAGACATGGATCGTATCATTTTCTTTATGATTTAATCCGTTTATCTTGATCGATGACTAGAATGTTTAAAACAAATCAATATTTTAGCACGACCATGCATTTCACAGTCTCACTAAATCAAGAGGCCCATGGATATCACTATGAATATATCGTAAGGTTAAATTCCATCTAGATCATTCATAATTTTCATTCAATTCGAGATGTATCTAATAATCACCATTATCGTGACTCTGTTACGAATAACTTTAGATGTTATCAAAACACAAATGTACTCAAACAAAATTATAATGATTTCTGGTTTGAGGACCATTACATCACTGTCACTATGAGAATAACTTATAATACTGTTAATTATATTCCATGTAGTTATCTCACGGTGGGCCAGCCAAATATAATATCCTCCAATACGTATTTATATTTTGATATTAATATCATATATATTAATGATCAATAAGATGTGATCATCAGTCAATCAACATACTAGTCTCAACGCTTTATTGTTGACCTATATATACAATAAAACTTGACTAGGGACATTTAAGAATTATAATACTTATCATATTATATAATCTCAAATTCAAGTCTTACTCGAACTATATAATTCCGTATTATAATTCTAAGGACTTCTATTATATTAATATTTATATTACGCAGTAAATATAACATAATAGAATATTATTTTATTCCAAATAAAACAATAACATCAATAGTGTTATCAATCTCTTCAAATGAATTGCCTCTAGGGAATAAACTCCAACACATTCTACATGTAGTGCTTTCTTAGGCCGACCTGCTCTAGCAGATTTTAGAATTGCCTTGGGACCTTGGGGTTTAAATATGAAGTTTCTTACTGATAAGGGTGTTGGTGTGATCAAGGAAGACCGGGATACTGCTAGAGAATGTTATCTCACAAAGTTGTGTAAAGAAAAGAAGAAGGATATGGGTAAGAATGTGGAGGCTCCTCTCCGCATTTGTGACCCCATCTTATAGCAATTAGGGAATGGCCCCCGAACTGGAGTGCATAGAGGGGCTCAAATAGAGATGGATCCTGGAAAAACCAGTGAAGGGGATAATCAAGTAGTGCCAATTGAGGTAACATTTTCTATATCAATTCATCCAAAAGATCTTGATCGAGTGTTGAAGATAGGATCTCAGTTGGGCCAGAACTTGCAGAAAGGATTAATTGTTTTCCTGAAAGCTAATCTGAACGTGTTCGCTTGGAACCGTTCTGATATGTGCGGAATTTCACCCAAATTGGCAGTTCATGCGTTGAATATTGATACAGGCGTCTCACCCGTGAAACAGAAGAGAAGGATTCAAGGCTTCGAAAGATCGATGGCTCTCAAGGAATAACTGGATATGATGATGGAAAATCGATTTATCTGAGAGTCAACGTATCCGGATTGGGTATCAAATCCTATGTTAGTGAAGAAACCCAATGGAAAATGGGGTGTATACATCGATTATTCAGACCTTAATAAAACATGTTCGGAAGATAGTTTCCTGTTGCCCGGAATCGATCAGCTTATAGATGCGACACCGAGGCATGAGCTATTATCATTCATGGATGCTTATTCAGGCTACAACCAGATAATGATACACGAGCTGGACCAAGAGAATACAAGCTTCATTACAGATGTTGGTTTGTACTGCTATAAAGTAATGCCATTTAGGTTAAAGAATGCTGGAGCGACTTATCAGCGTCTCGTCAATGTGATGTTCAAGTCTCAGATTAGAAGGACTATGGAAGTCTATGTGGACGACATGCTGGTAAAGTCGAAGAGAGCAGATGATCATTTAGAGAATCTGGCTGAGATGTTTCATATCTTAAGGAAGTACGACATGAAGTTGAATCCTCTTAAGTGTTCAATCGGAGTCGCATATGGGAAATTCCTTCGGTTTAGGGTCAGTGCCAGGGGCATCATGGCCAACCATACTCAGATTTCAGTGTTAAGAGACATGAGGGCTCCTAAGACAAAGAAAGAGCTTGAAAGGGAAGGTTTCTTCCTTAAGTTGCTTCATTTCAAAGGAAACAGATAGGTGTATTCCACCTTTTGATGCATTAAGAAAAGGGATGAGGACTTCCAATGGACCCCGGAATGTCGGATGGCTTTTGAGTAGTTAGGCAAGCATATGGATATAGCCCCGATGTTGTCAAAGCCTAAAGATGGAGAAGATTTGTTCATATATTTTGCCTTAAGTGCAACTTTGGTTAGAGAGGATTCAAAGGTTCAACGACCAGTCTACTACATCAACAAAAGGCTTACCGGGGCAGAGTTGAATTATCCAACGCCAGAGAAGCTCGCATATTGTCTACTTATTGCCATGAATAAGCTCAGGTTGTACTTTCAATCTCATTCTATCAAGATGCTCATGGACCAGCCGTTGAAGCAAGTCTTGTTCCGTCCAGAGACTTTGGGGAGATTACTGAAGTGGAATATTGAACTCAGTCTATATGATATCACTTATCATTCGTGAAGAGCAATCGATGGGAAAGCATTGGCAGATTTCATTGCAGAATTCACTAAAAGAGGCGACGAGAAGGAAGAGACTGTGCAGGTGGTGGTTCAATGGAAGCTGTTTGTTTATGGGGCTATGAATGAGTATTGTTCCGCCGTAGAAGTGTTGTTAGAAACTCCCAAAGGATGCTCAGTATGCTATGCATTGAGGCTCGAATTTCCATCAATAAACAATGAAGCAGAGTATGAGGCTTTTAACGCTGGATTGAGGATAGCGAATGAGCTCAACTTGAAAGCTTTGCAGATTTTCAGTGAGTCTCAATTGGTGCTGTGTCAAGTCAAAAGAGAGTTTCAACCTGAAGGAGGAAATTTCCCAGCTTATTTGTCTAAAGCTCGGGAACTGCTCAGCAATTTGGACTATTACACCATTACTCATATCTCGAGGGAGGAGAACATGAAGGCAGATTCACTTGCCAATCTGCTAGCTCAGAAGATGCTCAGTTGTTGGGGTTAGTTCCCGTCGAAGTTCTCTCCCATACAAGTACTGAAGACGTTGATATTGGTTGGGCCATGGAAACTGCCAAAGAGACGGATTCGTGGATGACCCCAATCAAGGACTATCTTCTCAATGGGACACTTCACATAGATCAGAAGAAGCGAAGAAAGTTGTTATGGAAGGCACCTCTATTTCTTATGCAGGATGGTGGGTTATACAAAAGGGGTTTCACTATGCCTCTACTTAGATGTGTTACCAAAGAGGAATCCAAGGCAAGTCTGGCAGAATTACATGGTGGAGAGTGTGGACATTCAGTGGACAAAAATTGGCCAAGAATATTCTACGATATGGTTACTTCTAGCCCAACTTGAACCGTCACTCTACAACATATGCCAGGAAGTGTGACAGATGTCATAGATTCGCCATGATTTCTAGAGCACCGTACACAGAGTTGACTCAAATGGTCAGTCCATGGTCATTTGTTGTCTGGGGCATCGATTTGATTGGAGCGTTGCCTAGTGCCAAACCCAGCATAAAGTATGCCATTATTGTTGTCAATTACTTCATGAAGCGAGCTGAAACAGAGCCAGTGGCCACCACTACCTCAAAGAAAGTCATCAATTTTTTCTTGAAGAATATCATTTGCAGGTTTGGTGTTCCGCAAGATAATCACAGACAATGGGACACATTTCGAAAGTGAAGAGTTTAAAGGTTTTTGTGCCAAGCATAAGATCTAGAAGATTTTTGTAGCTTTAGCCCATCCGCAGACAAATGGGCAGGTGGAAACAATGAACAAGATCATAATTAAACCATCAAGAAGCGTCTTGAGAAAGTAAAAGGTGGTTGGGTGGACGAGCTCGCTCTTGCACTATGGGTGTACCGAACGACTCACAAATCTGCGACTAGGCACACTCCTTTTTCCTTGGCATTTGGTTCTGAAACGATGATTCTGGTAGAGCTAGAGGTTCCTACTCACCGTGGAATTCACTTTGACCAAGCACAGAATGATTAGCTACAACTTGAAGCACTCGTTCAACTTGAAGAAAGGAGGAATGAAGTAGAGCTCTGAATCGCAGCACACCAAAGGATTATAGCTAGGCATTTCAATAGCAAAGTACGCCAAAGAAATTTCAAAGTTGGTGACCTTGTGCTAAAAAGGGTGATGACTGCCACAGGTCAAATTGGGAAGGGCTATATGTGATCAGTCAGAAGCTTCTGGATGACACCTTCAACTCTCCACAGTTGATGGAATTCCAATCCCGCGAGCATGGAATTAAGACCACTTGCGTCGTTATTTTACATAGTTGCTTTGTTCAATTTCTTGTATAACTAATGACTGTAAATATTTTTGTAAGTCTTGTAATTGAACATCATCATGAATGAAAAGCATGCCTGCTTATGTCGAAAATATTTTTGCCAATTTTTGTCAAATAGTTCAAAAATAGCTTAACTTCGATTTAATATTACAAGTCATCAAAAGAGCGCTTACTTACTCAAAGTATGCATCCCGACAAAGATAAGCCAAGTGTCGAGTGCCACCAATGTCCATCCGCACATATGTGAGGATGTGGAGCACCACCTTGAGGATTAAAAAGAGGGAATCAAGGATTCAAATCGCTAGGGGTCCAACGATGAGAAGTCCGACAAGTGGATGAAAAGACACAGGTTGCTAGTTCCACCGAAGGGGCACCTCTCCTAATAAGAGGCACAGGACCCTGGTTCCCCAACCCAGATAGTTTGCTAAGACAAGCGTCCGGTTAAAATACCAACTTCTGCCCCGTGGAACTATGCAACATCCAAGTCATCTACGAGGGCAGCCTATCTTCGTTTGTTGACGCTTGGATTAATCAGTTTAATTGATTGACGAAAGTATTCAATGCCTATATTAACCTGCTGGATAGCAAACGAAGTTGGTCTTTAACCCAAGACCTCTACGAGGACACCCTCTTTGAGTCTGCTAATGCTTGGATTAATCAGCATAATTGATTGATGAAAGTCTTAGACGAAGTTAGGCTTTAACTCAAGTCCTCTACAGGAGTACCCTCTCCGAGTCTCTGACGCTTAAGTTGATTAGCTGGCAGTAGACGAAAGTCTTCGATGCATGAATTAACTAAGTTGGGTAATATACGAAGTTGGGCTTTAACCCAAGTCCTCTGTGGGGGAACCCTCTCTGAGTCTTCGACACTTAAGTTGATCGAGTGGATGTAGAAAAGTCTTCGACATTTGAATTATTTAAGTTGGAAGTAGACGAAGTTGGGCTTTTACCCAAGACCTCTACGTGGGCACCCTCTCTAGGTCTCCGACGCTCAAGTTGATCGGCTGGCAGTAGACGAAAGTCTTCGATGCATGAATTAACTAAGCTGGATAGTAGACGAACATTAGGCCCAGAATATATGATCTTCCATGCAAGGGCACAGGTACTAAAGAATTCGCTAAGAAGAAGCACAGAGTCAATCAACAAAGGCAGCTTTCCTAGATGAAGTGGCAAGCTCAGAAGCTCTCAATATACTGGCAAAAGAAAAGAAAGTTCGCCGGCAAATTGGAAGCTTCGAGCATATTAGCCAAAATCGAGGAAAACTCAGCAAAGTTGACCACACCCAGCATATGGAATTCGCAATGACCTATGGTATGGGGGCAATACAACCACATTGAAATGAAACAATTCTCTGAAAGCATACAACAACTCATCATGACATCACAACAAATAAAAGACTTGTATCCTACAGATAGATGAATATGCAAAAGCAAACCAAAGCTGAAGAAAAAAAGCTAAAGCACAGCAAACCAAAAGCATTATCATTACATCAAAGTAGGTTTTAGAATAAAGTCTCACAAACTCAAAAGCGAGGGCCGACACTCGCATAAACGTCCGATCAAAGAAAATTTCAACTAACAAAGCTACATAAAGAAAAACAAATATCCAAAAGCTCTAATCTTCCTTCTTTCGGCCCTTAAAAGAGATGCCAGAACATAGTGTGAGCTTTGGAAATCTAGTAGGAGGAGGTGTAGTAATAGGCTAGCTTCCACCCTTAACTTCCTCATCATCCTTTGGATCATCGGAGGAAGAAATCACAAGTGTCTTCTTGCGAACATTGCGCTTCCCCTTGCGGCACTATGATGAAGATTTACTCTTTTTCCCTGAGCGGCCCTACCACCCTTTGTCGGGCTCTCCTCTGCATCTTCAAGGTCTTCTACTCCTTATAGCGAGAAGTTCACGTCATCCAGATCAGCAACTGCATCAATATTTTTTACTTATGACCCGGGTTGAGTAGCGGAAGCGGAGTAGAGGTCATAGCCAAAGAAGAATCGCCCTGAGGAGGAGTATTGGTCGAAGCAGTTTTTGCCAGCAGGGTTGAAGGAGTAAAGATGGTTGTAATTCCCATCACTTCAGCATTAGAGGGAGAAGGATTCGGAGTAATAAGCCTAATGTAAATGACTGCTAAGCAAGAAGCTCATTATACCATTGTGGAGTGATAAAGTAATCCAAGTCCGATAAGACTTGTTCAATGTTAACTTTACCTGAGGCGTGAGTGCTTTTATGATCCACTTCATAGTCATCCGAGTTATCATCATTGCCCTCATCATCTCTTTCATGCTCCTTAATAGCTTCTTTACTTTCTTCATGGTTGGCAGAGGGATCAATGGAAAACGTAATGAGAGCCTGGGGATAAAAAACATGGATGCCAGTGGAAGTATTGTGAGTAGCGGTGGTAGTTGTGTCTAGGGTTTGCTCCCCATGAGGTCCAACTCCATCTAATAAACCACGCTCTCTCACGAGTTATTCTTTTCCCTTAGCTAAAGCATTGCGGGACTCATCATCTAGAAGGTTATCTAGGAGTTCCTCTTCAGAATAGTCACTGTTTTCAATTTGTGCAAGCATTGATTCCCAAACTTTTGCCAAAGTAATTAGGAATGCATCCCCCAAGAAAAATAAGATGCCTCGTCCCATAATGCTGAGAGAATAGAAAATGAACAAAGTAGAATTAGCATCAGCTTCAGCATATGCTTGTTCGACAGTTGTCTTGCCTAATAGAGCTTGATATTTCTCTTACTCAAGAGCCTCTTCTTTAGCTTTCCACAAAGTAATCTCTAACTCGTGTGAAGTGTTCTTTTCACGCAAGCTAGCATTATCCTACTGATAAGTCTTGTCGGTTTGCTGCTCTGCGACCAGTTTATCCTCGTTGGTCTTTTGGCAGAGTGGGAATCTTTTACTTGAGAACTTAGCAAAGTTTCCCTTACCTTGGTAGCAGCAAGTTCCTCTCTAAGTCTTTTGTTCTCATCTTCCAGTTCCTGGTTCTTCTGGGAAAGATATGAAATACTAGCATCACGTACCCATAAGGTTCTTTTTCACTCTTCTTTATCATTCTCTATTGTAAGCATGGCCATGCAATTAAGTTTGTTCACTCATTGAAGTTTGTCAGCCAGCTTATGCCATATGGATATCTTCTCGACATGATCCTTAACCACGTATAGTTGCTTCTCAGTATGACCTTTCATTGTATCCATGTCCTTAAGCATCTCTTCCTTTTCTGTTGGCCTGATATCTAGATTAAAGCAGGCTCCTTTTAAGAACCAAGTAGAAAACCACTCAACAAGTGTGTGTTTCGGCCTCTAGATTATATTATGTATATCGGCAGGAGTAGGGGTAACTGATGGAGGTAGAAGAGGCATAAGGCTGGTAGAAGGTTGAGCAGCAGAGGAGTGACCTTTGTCAGTCTTGGACCATTTATGTGAGCTACTTCCACTATGATCCTTGCTTTTGTCCTATATATCCCTCTTCTTATGACGATCATCCCTCTCTCGCCTATCCCGGTCATAGCAATTGTCACGATCTTTCCTGTTCTGCTCATACTCATAGCGATGGTCACGATCTTTTATGTTCTGGTCATACTCATCCTGACGATCCCGGGCCACTTGAGCTTTTCTCAATCTTCTCTGCTCTACGGTCTCTCTGTGATAGCGGGACTTCATATAAGGTCGCGACTAATAAGAGCTTGTGCGATGTTTGAACTCTTTCATATACGATCGGCTCATGATTGGACCTGAAATAGGAAAAAGCAAGACTTCAGTATTTAATGCAGAAAGTACTGGGGCAGGATAAAAAATGCATGCAAGATATCAAAAAATTTGAGTGTGTGTGGTGTGTGATCTAAAATGCGTATAGCAACGAACCGCTCTTCGTTTTTGGTGTTAACACAGCTCTAACCTCGGAAACAGGTTTCCGGGAAGGAGGAGTTAAAGCCAATCTTTGTAGCCACCTTTGTCACTAATGCATAGTGTTAAGAAGTAATAATACCACTCGTAGTAAGCTCGCCTGTCATGGCATTGAAATCGCCTGAGTCCTTATATAAATTCATAAAGTCATCCTTAGTAGTGATCGGAAATGTGGGGTCATTATCAACTCTTTTAGCAGTGCCATAACTCTATTCACAATCTTTCCTTCCTCAACCTATCCCTCGGTCGTCGCAGGATCTTTACCCTCACGATGTAGAAATTCCTCCTCTTCAGTAGAGGGCAATTGAGGCTAGGATGAAGACTTAACTCCAGTGGCAGGATTCGTGCACTTCTTTAAAGAAGATTCCTCAAAGGGATCTTTTAAAGCGATATCCTTTCCGGAGGCTGAGGCACCCGATGCTTCAGGTGTAGAGTGAGGAGTAATCTCTTTAGAAATAAAAAAATCACGAAGGGTTTAGAAAGTTACATTGGTGAATAAATCTTTCTATGATTAGAAATTTCTTAGTCCTCTCCTCTTCTTTGACGGCCCTTAAGGACTCGAGAGTGGTCTTATATGCAGTAGTGTCTTTAGAATCTTTGATAAGAGATGGAATTTCTGCAAAAGAAGAGAAGAAGTTTCAATGATCAAGACTTATAGAAAAATTAGACAAAGAGTTCCAAACAAATACGTTCCCCTTTTTCCATCCAAATTCCTTGGAAACTCTCTGGAAACCGACCAAAGAAGAACCGATTCAAAAATTCTGAAGCGCTGTCCGGTAAATCAAGTATAAGCTTGTGTTTTCGCGTGCCTTCAACAACAACGATAGAAGGTTGGTCATTCTTCCTTTTAAACGAGCATAAGTAACAGATATCCAAGAAAGTAGGCATACAGTTCCTTGTCCTCATAAAAAGTATGCAAAGCCCTAATACAATTGCATAGCCATTCGGGTGTAGCTGGAATGGGGCAATGGCCAAGTGTTAGAGGATCATTTGTAAAAATGAATTAAAAGAAAGGGCGGCTCCACTCGTCAACATTTGACGGTTAACCGCTACATAGCCAAAGGGAGGTCGGTCAACAGGCACATCTTTCTCTAATAGTATCGCATTAGCCTTGGGGATGCCAAATTGAGTACACAGCTATTTAAAAACACGTGGAATAATTGACATAGTGCATCTCTTCGATGGCGGAATGCTGAGAGGACGAGGGCCAGGAATAGGCTGATTTGCACCCAATCCTAGAGTTGTAGTTGTTGTAGTCTCCAAAGCAAAAGCAAAAGCTTCCACTTGACCAGAAGTGGATGTCTCCTCGGATTAAACACGAGCCTTCTGTCTGGTAGTCATTCTACACAAATAATATTATTTTAAATCACTTACACGCGCGCATTTCCTAAGTGTGAAGTATTGTGCAGAATTATATAAATCATTAAATGAAAGCGAAGCTTGAAATCTATGGTCGAAATGCATCGATTAGTTGATATCAAGTGTCATAGAAAATTCAAACTAGAGTGTCGTATCTATGCAGGCAAAGTTTGACAAGTTAAAAATTGTGGAATGAAACAGTCTTCTTTAGGAACGTCATTTAGTTAAGTCTAAAGATTCATTGTAGTTCATATTTTATTGATTAACTAATCTGCTATCGGTGTGAGCGATCGATGGAAAAGTATAAGTCCAAAAATCGTGCAAGTGTTTGTTGCTGTTACAGAACAGGTGGCATAAAAAGTAAATATTCACTTTTCAAGTTGTATGCTTGGGTCGATTAAAGCTCGGGCCGTGAAAAAATTGGGTCGTTTAAAGGATGTGGGTCATGTTTACATATGGATCACTAGATTGTCATAGATCAGAAAGTGTGCTCCAACGGTCAGAAGTATGGATTGCTCACCGACCCAAATCCATGGATCGTTTAACAACCCAGACTCATGGATCGTTCAATGACCAAGTACATAGGTCATTCAATGACCTAAAGCTTGGGTCGTTTTACAACCTAAAGACATGGGTCGGTCAGATGACCTGGGATCGCAAGCTCGTTTAGCAACCCGAAAAGAGTGACCATCCACAATCGATGTGAACACCAAATAGCAAGCCCGATCCACACTTGCAAATAATCTAGATACAAATAGTGGAGATTAACATATACATCAATAACAAGATTCATGCGTTGTCATCAAATCTTAATTTTTTAAACACATCAGAACTGCGAGTCAATTGTGAGCAGATTTTAACATCTACGCCTAAATTTGACAAAATCCAACAGAGAATGGTTCAACGTAGGCAGAAATTTATCAAAACAAAGGTTCCTGTAAAAGTTAATCCATCTATCAAAATATAGATAACCAAACACGAGAATAAAAATTCAATTCAACTACAACAAACATCAAGATATCAGATTCAGTTCTAAGTACAAACTCGTGGAAATACAAGATGACACAAAAGTTTACAAACAACAAGCAATGTCGCTACACTCAACTTGATGCATGGATCATCAGCAACCAAAAATAAGAAGAAATTCACATGAGATTTCAAAATCATACTATAACCAAATACAACATACGATTCATAATCAAGTTATAATCGAGATCTGCATCAAAAAAGTTCGGCGTTGTCAAACCAAATTAAAGCTAAAAACTGTAATTTCAAATGAAAATCATCGAGTCAATCAAAATTGAAACACCCTACCTCCATTAATGTCACTCACAAAGGGAATGCATTAACTTCAGTGAAGCGTTATAGGTAAAAGATGCAGATAAATTACAAGACAGACAAATAAAGCAGTGGAAAACAAAGTCATTTTATAAGCAACGTAGTTCAGTCAAGCATTTACAACAATTGACTCAATCATACTTAAAAGTACTACATAAAACTTCGGTCTTGATTCAAAAACTTCCAAGTATATAAGAAGCATAAAACATAGCAAAGTAGCATAAGTCCCCAAATTAACGTGCAAACACAGCCATAGCCAAAGATAAGAGGATCTAAGCAATACATCAAAGGATCTTCAAGCTTGGAAAGAGAAATGGTCCAAACTAAGCTGAGCTATTCCCTCCCTGACTACCTGGGGGGAGAAACGGAAGAAAAGAAGACGAAAGAAAACGGGTCAAACATAAAGCCTGGTAAGTCCAATGATTTCAGTATGTAAACAGGTAAAAGTAACATGACATGAATAAACTGAATATAAGACAAAACTGTGATAACAGGGATAACAAGATAAGATTATCATAAGATATGATAAGGCAAGATAAACTGAATGCGCTTCTACTCTTTCGTTGCTTCGCTAATACCCTGTTATTATGACTTTTATATCTCTGCACCACCTAACTAGTGTCCCAACTAGAATCTGAATAAAATGATAATGTGATCCCAATCCCCGCAATTGTGGTAGCCTTTAGGTGTAAATCTATTATGAGGATCCCACCTATATTTGCCCAATTGCCATGGAGATGTTTGATGTACCCTTACTACCATACAGATCGGCTCCCTACTTGTATTAATTTATTACTTGTGCCATTCGACCTCGCTTGTATGTATTCATTACTTGTGTCATTTGACCTCGCTTGTATGTATTCATTACTTGTGTCATTCGACCTCGCTTGTATGTATTCATTACTTGTGTCATTCGACCTCGCTTGTATGTATTCATTACTTGTGTCATTCGGCCCCGATTGTATGTAGATACCTGTGCTGGCCCCATCATGTAGTGTATCAATTCCCATGACGGCAACCCAACACGATTCAAGATGCACAGTGTATACTACTAATGCCTAGTGCCTGCTTTTTCCACTCCGGAGCACGTGCATGCCCATACTCCGTCAGAACCAACACTGCTGCACCACTCGCCACTATTTTGACCGCTTATAATCAGCCCAGTAATCGTGCCCCACCCTGCCTAGCTCAGGGTACCATGATACATCTATGTGGGTTACTGCTGAAATGGGTCCCCGTTAGTAGGGTTTCCTAATCAACATGTTATAATGGTTGAGTGTTCTCAATTTAACTTAACCCCACCCATTTGCTTAATTAACATGTTGTACTGGTTAAGTGTTGCCTATTCATATGTTACTTAACCTTCTCACTGATTCATGCATGTTTATTTAACGGTTAAGTTTGTGGGCCTATATATACTAATATTACCCACTTACCCAAGATTTACTTAACCCTTCCCCTTATCAAGTCCATATGTATTATTGGTTAAGCTTGCCTTAACCCTATCCACCTTGTTCATGTAATATTGGTTAAGTTGTCTTCTTGTCCATGTTAACTTAACCCACCCACCTAACATGTCATATTGGTTAAGTGTTTCTTATTAACTTAACACTTCCCATTCGTCATGTTGTATTGGTTAAGTGTTTCCTATTAACTTAACCATGTTCATTCATCATGTTATATTGGTTAAGTGTTTCCCCTTAACTTAACCCCACTCGTTCACCATGTTATGTTGGTTAACTTAACCCTACTCATTCATCATGTTGAATTTGGTTAAGTGTTTCCTATTAACATAACCCTGTTCATTAGCATTAGTTCATTCATTAATGCCTTAACCTCTCACATTAGAACTGTTGTTTGCGGTTGTTGGATGTGCCGGGCAGTTCCGGCCAGACTTCTACTGCAAACTCATTCTAACCTTGGGTTTTGGGCTTTATGCGCTAACCTCTCACAATAGACTTGTTGTTGCGGTTGCTGGATGTGCCGGGTAGTTCCGGGAAAACTTACACCGCAACTCAATCTATCCTCGGGTTAGGCATGTTCAACTTCTATCCAATTTACCTATTTACCATACATGTCTAAGTCTAGATTTTATATGCTAATTATCCCAAATTCACAAGACTAGTCATGTTCCAATTCTCAAGTTATGCCTAACCAAGCCAATTGCAAGTCATGCCCCACAAATTCAATTACAAGTTATTGCTCAAAATAGGTTACACCCAATCTTCCCAAATTTGCAATAATAGTCATGCCCCAAAATCACAATGTACATTATGCTTGGCGTCCCAATCTAGATTTAATAAACCAATTTACAGATTACGCCCAATCTAGATTTAATATTTCAATTTACTCCAAGTTCGCAATAATAACAATTATGCCCCAAATCACAAGTTACAAATTATGTTCCACCATTACCATATAGATTATTCCCCAATATCCCCGCATTCCAATCACATGTATAACAAGATTCAGTCTAGATTTTAGGTTAATCTAGGTTCATAAAATAATGGGGAGGAAAGAAGGAACATAAATGAGAGTAGGCATAAAAACTGGCATTATAATGATAGATCTATCAAATATAACATTATGGGCCTAAGAGGGTTACAGATTCGTTAGAATTGAGGTATAACAAAGATAGATCTGAAATAAACTAATATAAATAACCTCGTAGACATATAAATCTAATATGAATAACATCATGAACCTAAAAGGATTATATATCTGATGTTCAACAAAGATAGTCATTATTGAATCGATATAATAACTTCTTAGGCATGTAAAATCATAGATTCAATAGAAAGATAGGGATAAATCTGAAAAGATTGTCTCGTTATCAAGCATGGACTTAGATTCATTTTATTACATGCCAAGATTACTATTAGGTATTTAAATCTGAAAAAAACCTGAACTTACCTTGCTAGGATTAGGAAAAGATAATTGAATCGTTGTTGTTGTAGCAAAACAAATCTTCTAATTTGATTTGAGGCTCTCAAATTTTCTTCTTGAATTTAGGTTGAAGAATGACAGCTAGGCTAGTTTAGAGATGGACAGCATGGTGGCAATAAATAATAGGGTTGTGCGGTTAGGGTTTAGGTTTAGAGATGTATATATAGGAGTATAGGATCAATTTGAGCCTTTAGATCAACCTAGGAGTCATCAGAGCCATCCAAACCAAAGAGATACATCACCCAGCCAACCACAGCGCAACAAATAAGCCCTAATACCTCAGAATTCGTCACTGCTATGTCAGCCAGGTACAAAAGAAGTATTTCGCCCAAATCTAGGGGTGTCAACACCGGGGTCGACACCCCTATAGGGGGGTCGACACCTATGTCGACACCCCTTAAGGGGGTCAACACCCTCTGGCGGGAATTTTCCCGCCCAGCCTGTTTTGGCTGATTTTGAACCCATTTTTGACTTTCTGGACCTATTTCTGAAGTTCTAAACCTAACATATATATATTCTCCCTACGCTTATACAAACTTCAACACTTAATAACTTCTTCATACGGTGTCCGATTTACGCAAACTCGGATTCTATCCCAAGCAGAATTCCGAGACGAACGCAATGGCACAACCAATTTCCTCTAATTCTTGCTTTAATAATTAATTAATTATATTTTAATTATCTCTGATGTCATGTTTTAGAATTACGGGGTGTTACATTCCCCCCCACTTAAAGGATTTCGTCCCTAAAATCTCCAAGTCAAGAAGAATGTGTATCCTACCATCCAACATCCATCTACTCAACCATTCAATCACAGGCATCCATTGTCCTTAAAAAAAGGTTTCTAATGATTTTCATGAACATATGCATAGTGTTTGTATATGTCCTTATCTAATGCAAAATCAGGCGGTCTACTGATTCAGTTGACCTCCTTAATGTGAATTATGTCAGTGCCATGAGTCCATCATGTATGCAATTACTCCAAATCGTATTTTATAACTTCTACATGAGTGCATAATCATTCATACAAATGCAACATTCATATGATAACACATCAATTTTCAATCCATATACAAATACATATATACATATGCAATATGAAAGTGGCTGAGCCGATCTAGTATCTAATGTGTGTGTGTGTATATGCATCCACGAGCAACTACTAGTAACCACTTGCAACCACTTGCAATCATCAATCATAACATGTTTCAAATACATGTTTACATTCATGGGTTTCTACTTAAGGATCAAGAACAGGACCGAGGAGATATATTTAAAAGATAAATACAAGCATGCATGAACTTATGGAAAAAGAGATCAAGGATGTACCCTCAAAAAGAAAAGGGTAGGATGCACATATCTTGTCTTTAGTCTCCCAAGTCGCATCTTCTTCAGCGTCACCCCATTGTACTTTAACTAGCTTGACCTCACGATTTCGAAGCTTCTTGACCTCCATTTCCAAAACTCACTAGTAAAGATAGGATCTCGATCACTTACTATGCTAGAGGGTATCCCATGTAGTTGGACTATCTTTCCAAGATAAACAGATGTTAACCATTACACCAAGTGTATATACTAAGATGACTAGAGGTCTCTCCTCTACTTAGCTTATCCATCATGTCACAAATATGAGGGTCTTCATGTTACGCCGCCCCTATCCGATCAAAAAGTGTGGGCCGCTCTTCTAGCGATGTTAACAAACCAGGTACAAACTTGACTGAGGGTATAAAGCTGAAGGTTGCTATGTACTTCAAACTTTACCCCTCTTAAGGTCAGTCTTTTTCTACTTAGGGCGCCTGCCACAACATTACCCTTGCTAAGGGTATAAGCAATCTCAAAGTCGTATGAGGCAAGAAATTCCATCTATCGTTGTTGCCTCAATTTCAAATCTTTTTGCGAGAACAAATATTTTAAGGACTTATGATTCGTATATAGTTCAAACTTTCTCTCTTAAAACATAATGATGCCATGACTTAGGAGCGAACACTATAACAGATAATTCCAAGTCGTGGGTAGGATAGTTTTTCCTCATGTACTTTCAGTTGTCTTCCTCCATAACAAACTACCCTCTCTTCTAGCATTAAAACAGCGCCTAGCCCTGTCCTGCATGCGTCCATATAAACTGTAAATGTCTTGTTCCCTTTGGGCAATGTCAAGACTAGGGTTGTCGTCAAGGTTCTCTTCATTCATTGGAAAGCAACATCACGAATCAAATCCCAAGCAAAAGTTAGATTCTTCTTTGTCAATCTAGTAAGTAGGGCTGATACCTTCACAAAGTCCTTAATTAACTTCCTATACAGCCCGCTAATCCAAAAAAACTTCTTATCCCGTTGCATTCTTTAGGACCTTCTAATCTGGCACCGCAACTACTTTTGCGGGATCTACTGTCAACCCTTCCTTGGATATCACATGTCTTACAAACCTTCCTTCTTCTCTCCAAAAATAATATTTGGAGAATCTAGGCTTAAGCTGATGCGCTTGGAGGGTATCCGAGATTTCTCTTAGATACAAAGCATGTTCTTCCCCACTCTTAGAGAAAACCAAAATATCATCTATGCACAAGAAAAGTGAACCATCCGCCTTTATAGCGAAAACAACTGGAGCACCCCATTCAGAAATACTTCGCCTTATGAACCCTTTCTCAAGTAACTCTTTTACTTGTTTACTTAGCCCTTCCTTTCCCTTGGAGTCATGTGTCGTACAGGTAACGCAACTGGCTTTGCATTGTCAACTATATATATGAGGAAATCTATCTCGTCTTTTAGGGGACAAACCCCTAACCTAATCAAAAACATCTGCGTACTGATGGACTACTCTAATGGATTGCAAATCGTCGATAGATCTATCAAGTGATTCTAGGTAGCTAGGCCAAACTGATCCCTTAGGATCACACGAAATCTTGAGGGTATTCCCGAGGCAAGTCAAAAGTCTAACTACCCTCCTTTCACAATTACTAGCTAACCAATCCATGCCTAGAATCAACCCACATCCCATGAAACCAAAACATAAGCATTACACTTAAACTCAATACTTAATATAGATATTCTCAAATCCTTACAAACCAAAGATAAATGAGCCGAACCACCAATTGGCTTTGAGACAATAATGGGATCTTCTACTGTACAAGTACTAAGGTGCAGAGACTCAACTATGGAAGCAGATATAACCAAATGTGAAGCGCTAAAATCAAAAAGAGTACTAACAGGATGATCAAAAAGAAAAACTAAAATTTCTCAATAGAAACTTTACTACCTCTCTCTCTGGTACGTTGGCGTTGAGAGCATGCACTTGCCCTCCTGAAAATCCTATCCATTGTTCTTGCCCTTGTCCTTAATTATATGACCCGTTATACCATAGTAAAGACACTTCCTCTTGTCTTAGGTTTCACTATTCTTTCCTCCCTTCTTGTCCTGTGATTCTTCCACTTACACCGCTTTCTTTTTACCTCCTTTGTGAATCAAGTCCGTACCCATGAGTTTCTCATCCTTGGGTTGTGCTCCTTAGCCAGAATCCCTCATTCTCATCTTTACCATCCTTGTGTAACATGTTGACAAGTCTCTCGAAAGTTGCCTCCATCGCACGGAAAACCCTACAAAGTTTAAAGAAAATTAGCCATAGGTGAAACTACTGCGGCTATATATGGATGTTGGGCACTACTTCGCCCTTTGACAGGTGTTGTAGTCTCATCAAGCCTACAGAACCATGCCGCGATGAGGTTACCTCCCAGAAAGCCAGGAGCCCGGGAGACTCAGAAAAGAAGGAAACAAGGATTCAAACAGAGGATCAAAAGTTAGTGCATATGGCTTTGGGGAATATGACTTTAAAACAAAACTTTTCTATTGGAAATGATTCTTTTAAAACCATTTTGAAAATAATTTTTTAAATCTTTTATCTGATCCGGTAACCTGCAGCTCTGATACTAAGTGAAACACCCCACCTCCATTAATGTCACTCACAAAGGGAATGCATTAACTTCAGTGAAGCGTTATAGGTAAAAGATGCAGATAAATTACAAGATAGACAAATAAAGCAGCGGAAAACAAAGTCATTTTATAAGCAACGTAGTTCAGTTAAGCTTTTACAACAATTGACTCAATCATACTTAAAAGTACTACATAAAATTTCCGTCTTGATTCAAAAACTTCCAAGTATATAAGAAGCATAAAACATAGAAAAGTAGCATAAGTCACCAAATTAAAGTGCAAACACAACCATAGCCAAAGATAAGAGGATCCAAGCAATACATCAAAGGATCTTCAAGCTTGGAAAGAGAAATAGTCCAAACTAAGCTGAGCTATTCACTCACCGACTACCTGGGGTGAGAAATGGAAGAAAAGAAGACGAAAGGAAACGGGTCAGACATAAAGCCTGGTAAGTCCAGTGATTTTCAGTATGTAAACAGCTAAAAGTAACTTGACATGAATAAACTGAACATAAGACAAAACCGTGATAACAAGATAAGATTAGCATAAGATATGATAAGGCAAGATAAACTGAATGCGCTTCTACTCTTTCTCTGCTTCGCTACTACCCTGTTATTATGATTTCTATATCTCTGCACCACTTAACTTGTGTCCCAACTAGAAATCTGCCTAAAATGATAATGCGATCCCAATCCCTGCAATTGTTGTAGCCTTTAGGTGTACATCTATTATGAGGATCCCACATTTATCTGCCCAATTTCCATGGATATGTTAGATGCACCCTTACTACCCTACCGATCGGCTCCCTACTTGTATTAATTTATTAATTGTGTCATTCGACCTCGCTTTTATGTATTCATTACTTGTGTCATTCGATCTCCCTTGTATGTATTCATTACTTGTGTCATTCGACCTCGCTTGTATGTATTCATTACTTGTGTCATTCGACCTCGCCGGTATGTATTCATTACTTGTGTCATTCGGTCCCGCTTGTATGTAGATACATGTGCTGACCCCATCATGGGGTGTATCAATTCCCATGATGGCAACCTAACACGATTCATGATGCACAGTGTAAACTACTGATGCCCAGTGCCTGTTTTTCCACTCTGGAGCACGTGCACGCCCATACTTCGTCGGAACCTACACTGCTGCACCACCCACCACTATTTTGACCGCTTATAATCAGCCCAGTAATCGTGCCCAACCATGCCTAGCTCAGGGTACCATGATTCGTCTATGTGGGTTACTGCTGAAATGGGTCCCCATTACTAGGGTTTCCTAATCAACATGTTATAATGGTTAAGTGTTCTAACCTCGGGTTAGGCATGTTCATCTTTTATCCAATTTACCTATTTACCTTGCATGTCCAAGTCTAGATTTTATATGCTAATTATCCCAAATTCACAAAACTAGTTATGTTCCAATTCTCAAGTTATGCCCAACCAAGACAATTGCAAGTTATGCCCCACAAGTTCAATTACAAGTTATTGCTCAAAATAGGTTACACCCAATCTTCCCAAATTTACAATAATAGTCATGCCCCAAAATCACAATATACATTATGCTTGGCGTCCCAACCAATAGTTATGCCCAATCTAGATTTAATACTCCAATTTACAGTTTACACCCAATCTAGATTTAATATTTCAATTTACGCTAAGTTCGCAATAATAACAATTATGCCCCAAATCACAAGTTAAAAATTATGTTCCACCATTACCAAATAGATTATTCCCCAATATCCCCGCATTCCAATCGCACGTATAACAAGATTCAGTCTAGATTCTAGGTTAGTCTAGGTTCATAAAATAAAGGGGAAGAAAGAAGGAATATAAATGAGAGTAGGCATAAAAACAGGCATTATAATGATAGATCTGTCAAATATAACATTATGGACCTAAGAGGATTCACTACAAGAAAAACACCTTTTGGTTACAAAAGTTAGTTGCGTTTATATGTAACTGCAAGTAACAACAATATTTCACCAGCATTTTACACAACCAAATATTAGCGGGACATCCCACCAAACAAAATTTCCGTGGTTTCAATTTAATTTTGCCTTTATTTGGTCACGTTTTCCTCCACGTCCTTTCTTTCATACTAAAACTTTACCCTTTTTACTTTAGTAAATTCATCTCATCCTACGATTTCTCCATTTTCATCATCCTCGTTCTAGCATTCTCTATCGTTATCATCATTATAGTCCTCTTCGTCGTTCTCAACTATTCCAATCAGATACGCTCGAGACTTCTGTGTAAACCCTAAATAGGTATGACTTCCGTATTTTAATTTATTTCGATCTGGTTTTGCGGTTCGATTATTTTGTGATTCGACTTATTGGGTTATGTAGATTTTTTCTGAATATATTTTCTACAGTGTAAACTTTCAAAAGTTTAAGTCAAAAGGGATTTAAATTATAGTTCAGATTTGAATTAGAGCAAGAATTTGAGAAGATTCAAGGAGGTATAGGCTTTTCATCTTTTTTGGTGATGTCATGTTTGAATGCTTTTGTTATAAGCCGTAATAAGTTCAAAACTTTCAATAACTTGCACTGCAAAAAGGCATGTGAAAACATGGGTTTTACATTTTTCACATAGATTAGGTAGTCTAATTGAAATAAAATTAGGCACTTTGTTAAAACAAATAAGATTATGTAGTCTAACTGAAATAAAAGCTGTGAAAATATGGGTTTTCACGTATTAAAATAAAATAGATTTGGTACTCTGTTGTAATGATGACTGTGAAAATTTGGAAGGGGTGCTTGTTGCAGTTTGTAGTTGTGTTAATGGTTAAGGCTGATGAATTGATTGTTGGTTGTAAGGAATCGGAGATATTGACAGAGGTAAATGATGATGGTGTTTCAATTTTTGTCGTTTGGAATTGATTCAAGGGGTCTACTGATTGAGTGACAGAAAGACAATCGTATAGGATATTTTGAAGTTGCAGGCTGATGTTTTCAGGTAAGTTTGGTGATACATGAACAACAGATTGTCTGGGGAGTAGAAGTTGGTCATTGGTGGATGTCGAGCGGATAGCGGTGGTTTGAAGAGTGTGGAATAGGGTTCGTGAGGACTGAGGAGCATCTTGATGGTTGGGAAAATGTTTGGTTGGAGCTGGAACCAGGATTTTAAGTTGTAGTTTGTGTTGGTGACAGAAGTTTAACCAAATGAGTGCACAAGTATTTATGATTTCTCAACATTGGATATGATTATTTTTGCCATTTAACAAAAATATCTTTTTAGTTTATGATTGCATTTCCCTGTATTTGCAAGATAATTCTACGATTAAGTTTAGATCAAGATTACGTTTAGTTTACCATGATAATAGAAGTATGCAACTTATCTTAAGCTTTCATGTAATAGAGACCGAAAATGCATGGTTATGGTACTATAAAACACAGATTGCATACAAGCTAACAAAAAATACATTTCAATAATTTTACCTATGGTGTGAGATGATAAAATAAATTAAGTGATAAAATGCAGAGAATGGGCATCAGGTGAGGACCACATTAACAGGAGTAACTGTGGATGAGGGTGTATTGGAAAGTGAAAATATATGGAGGACATGTCAAACCCTTGGTGATATCGCTTTTGCTTATTCTTACTCTAATGTCCCCATCGAAATTCAGGTATTTATCTTCCCTTTCTACGTTAAATGTGCATGTATGAATATTCTTAATCTACTATGATTTTTTCCTTTTTTCCTTTTTATAGTTGATAAAAGCATGATAATTTATCATTTCAAGCATACTTCAATAAGCAATGAACATATTTGTTTCAAAACTTTATTTTAAAAAATAGTTCTGGTTATGCCACGTTAGCGCATAATTAACAAATTGCATTGCCATTGTTTAAGTTTAGCAAGTGCATATTAAAAAAAATAGGAAGCACAAACTGATCCAATACTGCATTAAATTTTGGAGGAAAAGAAAAGGAAAGTTTTTTTTTTTAGAAAAAAGAGAGGATAAAGTAATTGCGCTGATTTTAAATGACATCAATGTATTATTTCTTCTGAAAACACTTAGGATGACTTCATCCTAAGTGTAACCAGTGCAAATCTGAAACATAATATAAATTGATAATGTCTGAAAGAACATTAGTGAAAATTGCTATGCACCAGCTTTTGCAGAAACATTTTCCACTAAGTTTTGCAGAAACATCAGTGTATTGTTTCTATAAAAATTAGGAGGCGCATTATGGGTTAGTATTTTGAGTTTCTCTTATTTTCCTATGTTGTTTCATAAATGATGCGTGGGTGCATTATTTTCTTATGCATTATGGGTGCATGGATGAATGGGTGCATTATGGGTTAGTATTTTGATTTCACTTATTTATACTAGTTCCTCAACCTATTATAAATATATGCAGAAATTTGGCAGCACTACATTACCGTATTAAAAATGACTGAAAACGATAACACTACTTCATTACCGTATTACAAGTTGAATGAGTGTGTAATGTAGACATGTTTTTCTTCGATGGCTGATTGCAAAACACTTAAGTAGTAAGAAGAAAAGTATGTTTATGTCCTAAACCTATTTGTGCTCATCATGGACCATCCAGAGCTCCTAGAGACTTGACCAGCATCAAGAATGACCACTCAAAAAAGCACTATGACAAAAAATGGAAGTGCCATAAATGCTCTGAAAAAAGTATGCAGTTCATTTTAACTAGAAGACACAATTTAAACCTGCGGCTCTCCAGAACATCATTGTGATTGTGGTACTCTTTTTTTGAGGTAATAGTTTGATTAGTTGTGCTTTTAATAAGTAGTAAATTCGAACAAGAAACAGGAGATAAATTATCAATAGAATATGAATATGATAGATTACCTATCTTGATTAATCGTGGTCAAAGTTGGCACGGACAGGCAATATAAGAATGATATGGAGGTAAGTTCTCATAAAGATTATATGTTCATCCTTTGCATTCCTTTTTTTGTGAGTCTAACAGGATCAGGTCGTTAGAATGATTTGATTATAAAGTATTGGTTTTTAAAAGACTTCACATTTTTGGGTTGAGTAACTTGAGTTCTTGTTTAAGCAATATGTACAATATCACGTTCAAACTATTTGCTAAGCTTAAGTGAGATTTCATTATTAGCTAAAGCGAACTTCTTTCTCTTCTCACTTATTTTTCTATCATTTTAGCCTTTTGCTGCAAGGTTACATGTCATTTTATGATTTTATTTCAGTAAACGTATGATGTGTTCTAGTTATAATGTATAATTCACTCTTGATTGGTGCATTTTCTACTTACACTAGTGTGAACCCGTGCTTCGCACACGGGTATAGCGAAAATATCATATTTGCAGTAAGAGAATTAAAATATATTTTTAATAATAAAAATGTTCTATTTACCGAAAGCAATGTGAAATGTAGTTATAATTATAATATAAATATTAGCATAAGTACACAATCCTGGTTGACAGCAATAGGAATGAATGTTCTCAAACATATGTATTGGTGAAAAGTTCGAAAGTTTACATTGTACATGTCATTAGTAAAAAAAAAGGCCAAATGCACTACGGTGAATTCGCAAATTCGGGTCCCCTAAAATATAAAGGCGTATCATGAAATAATGTTTCCGTTGCATGCTATATTGTTTGCTAAATAAAATCATATAAGTAGCAAACAAAAATGTGATATACATACGGTTGTGTTAACCTTAATTTTTGAATGAGTATGTGATACATTCGAAATATACGATTAAGTAGCAACAAAGAGCTGGGTCTACAGAACTAAAATATAGGTAAATATACTTACCATTGTAGTTACGACAAATATGCAGACTTTACCCATAGTTGTCTAGCTTTATGATGGAAGCGGTGATAATAAATGATTAACAAAATATATACCTTAATAAACTTTAACTAATAATAATATGGTCATGAATTCACACAATTGTTATTTATAATTGTAGATCACCAATAAGTTAGGAATTTTCTTTTGCAACCAAAGAAGAAATTTTAGGAGCTATGTTGATTGAACTCCAGTTAAAGAGAAAAGCAAAATTTTACTTACACCAATATAAAAAATAAATGAAGATCCTTAACAATGAACCAAGATCTAACATAACATTCATTGACTATATATGAAAAATAATAACATACTAAAAAATTAACAATTGCATATAATTACGTACATAGTTGGCCATAATATATATTTCTGTAATTATATAAAAATATAAATTTAATGCACCAAATTAATGTGAGCAAGTAAGTTACTAATAAATCATGCCAATAATCAAATTTGTTTCCACCATGTTTGTTAATATGCCAATATTTAGAGCTGTCAACGGATGCCTTCGGTGATGAATAGTGTCATATCCGTATCCGAAATTATTTTTCAATATCAGATATTCATATCCATTTAATTTTCAGATATCCGTATCCGCTTAATTTTCGGATATGGACGGATATTAGATATTTATCCGCTTCGCTTGTAATTAATAAATTTAAGAATATAAATAAAAAAGTTTGGATCAACATAAAATAATTTTTATGCTAATCTTTATAAAAATCTAGGAAATAAAGAAATGCGATGATGAAACATTGTTTTATACTAATATCCATAAGCATATCCAAAAATGTTTCAAAATGAAACACTAAAACAACCATTTTTCACTAAAAATGGACAGAAATTTGTATCATAGTAATATCCAACAGTTGCAAGAAAATTTATTAACTTTATTTTTCTATTTTGAGTTCGGACGGATATTTTTCGGATACGGATACCAGTATAACCATATCCGTATCCGAAAAGCTTTTCAGATATCGGATATCCGTATCTGCTTTTTGGATAATGTCGTAATGACGGATTTTTCGAATGCGAATTCAGACGGATATCGAATTTTTTGGGTATTCATTGACAACCCTACCAATATTTAGATTGTAATGCAAAATCTATAGCATAGATTGCTAAGAACATTTTTTGGTAATAAATTTGTGTTTCAAATTTGCAGTCTAAAGCTTGCTTGTTATAAAAAGTGCATTAATTGCTAAGATCAATTACGATTAGATAACCCATGGATAGTTCAATATGCATAGATAATACATCTTCTTTATGTATGTAAATAAAGGCATCATACACATTTGCTAATATCAATAAAGCATTAATGACTTGAGGAACTTTGACCGATTGTCAAACAAAAGAAACATTAACAGATGCTTAAAGCTGTATGTTACACGTGGCCTCTAAAGAGAAAGAATATCTTAAGTCAAATTGTAGAAAAACTAAAAATATTAAGGTGGAAGCTGTACAAAAGATTAATTCTCTTCACTGAATTCAACAACATTGCATATGGTGTAAATTTATATTACAATCTGAAGGACCTGCAATAATTGTTTCTAGATTATGTCTAAGAATAACCAAATTTGAAATTTTATTGAAAAATTAATTGCCTCAGTTCATCTTTTCAGCGTGCATACATTGTCATTTCAGCTTCCCTACTCAGTCTCAGTTCATCAGTTCACCAACTCTTCTACATCTGCACATTTTACCTTACGTTTGCTACAATGTCAACATGGGCACGAATCACCATTCTGCACTGTCCTTTGCATTTGCTTATCTCCTTGAATTCAATTCATGCAACATGAAACACCATAATGCATTTGTAAACCATTAACTGAATGTTCCTCCAGGCTTTTTCTATAAGACTGAAATGTTTCAAAATGGATTTTCTAACTTCAAATTTAAGAAGCATGCAACACCTTCTTTGCTCTTACTGAGCCATCTCCTGCTTTCGAATCTTCCCAATCTACTGCATATTGGCTATGATTTGTTTCCAAGACCGTTTGATCATGTTTTTGTATTTGGCTTTTATGGTTGGGCGAGGTTGCTAACGTCAATGATTGCAATATTATTAGTAATTTCCCTTTTTTCCTTTTCAGATTTAGTCAATCATCATGTTTTCAAGACGTTTGATCATGTTTTTGTATTTGGCTTTTATGGTTGGGCGAGGTTGTTATTAGTAATTTCTCTTTTTTCCTTTTCAGATTTAGTCAATCGTCATAGTGATGAACTACCATATTTGTATTAGCAAATTCCTATCAAACTCTTGCTCTTTTTTCTCTTTGCATAACAATATAAGAATGCTTTGCACTTAGGCGGCCCCACTCTTCCGGAAAAAATTACAATAAAAAGTTGAGCTCGATAAGGCATTGTTACGATATAGCAGCCCTAGTATGTTACTATGTATCAACGCAATGCTACACATTAGGATTGTAGCAGCTTGCATACATAAAATGGGAGCATTAACCAAAGTGTTATAGCTATAAATATACTGCTTGATGTGGACAGGTTACTTGTTTGTAAAATCCATGAATTAATGCACGTGTTGACATTGGACTTTTAAAATGGGTAAAAATCCCAAATTTCTGGATATTCTGCTAGCTATGATAATCATAAAACATCATAACAACAGATGAAATAATTTGGCTGATAAATGAAGGCATTACCAAAAGTTTAAAAAAAAAATCATAACGGAAATCTTTTATTTTTCTTATTCCAAATAGAAAATAGCTAGGTATACACACTTATGTATTTATTAGCGATAGTATGTATCAATACATTGTCACATATTAGGGCTGTAGCTCCATGCATCCGTAAAACGAAAGTAGAAACCCATGGGTTATAGCTACTAAAACATGGCTTGATGAGCGATAGCTTACTTATTTCAAAATTCCATCAATTACCGCAGGTGTTGACATTGTACTTTTAAAATGGTTGAAACTCCCTCATTTCTAAATATTCCGAAAATCATGATAACTATAAAACATCATAACGGCTAATTGAATAATTTTGTCTATTAAATGAAGGCCTTCGCAAATATTTAAAAAGAATCATAATAGGAAATCTCTTATTTTCCAATCTTCCCTTTTCACTTACTTGTTTCTTTTGATTCATGTCCTTAATACTTCCCTCTTGCTGCTTTATAAAAAGACAAATTCATAGTGCTCCTTCCTTCTGTCACTTAACTGATTTTGTCAATTATCTATTGTTTTATATTATGCATAACAAATTAAGTGAAATAAAACCCAAAAAACTATCAAATAAAAGCCAACTGATTTTAGTTTATCCTTTTGATTTCAAGCAGTTCTTTTGGTTTTAATATTTTCTAAATTAGCTGAAAATCGGTAGCTAAATTAAATGCATTCTTTGTCATGTTTGCTATTTATTTCTGGGTTTTTTTTGGTTTGTTCCAAAATAATCTTAAAATCAATTCAAGTCTATGTTTTTGTAAAGAACTAATTGAATGTTATACCAATACCATGCTCAAGCTGGTTGAATTTTCTCAAATTTGATTGTATATCATGCTTTGCTTGATAAATAAATACACTTATTTCTATATATTCAAACAATCGTGATAAAAGAAATCATAATTGGAAATCATAACAACATAATTAAGAACAGAATATTCTCATATAAGAGCTTCACAAACCAATAAGCAAGATGAGAATAAAATAAATTCAAGATAAACATTAACAGTCCATGGCTTTGTATTTCTAAACAAAGAGAAATATGTACAAACATAAATCAAATTAAGCTTTCATATGTTATCCATTGCGTGCCATAATAATGAATATACATAAAAAATATAATTTTAGGAAGCACAACATCCGTGAAATTCAAAATCAGTTTTTTAGTATAAATATGTATAGTAAATAAGATAGAAGTTTCGTGCAAAGTAAAATTGAATACACTATATATATTCCTTGCTATGTTTGTTATCTATTTCTGCTTTGTTTCATTCTTGTTCCAAAATAATTTTAAAATCAATTTGAGTCTGATGTGTTCGTGAAGAATTAATTGTATGTTATTTCAATATTGTCCTGAAACCAGTTGAACTTTCCTAAATTTGATTGTGTATCATTTTTTTCTTGATAATTAAATACTCTTATTTCTTGATATTCTGACAATCGTGACAAAAAATCACAATGGGAAATCAAAAACAATATAATTAAGAATAGAATACCCTCAAAAAAGAAATTTACAAATTAAATAGCAAGATGAGAATAAAAGAAATTTAAGATAAACACTGACAATCAACAGCCTTATAGTCCCAAACATAAGTCAAATTTTGCTTTAGTACTATCCATTGTGAACAATAAAGAAAATGAATGTAGCTTCAAAAAATAATTTTAGGTAACTACAAAATCTGTGAAATTCATAATCATTTTTTAAGTACAAACAGGATATTAGATAAGATAGAAATATTATTATTACATACAACCAAAAACAATTTTTGTTTATAGATTACGGTGTTAAATAGATTGAAATTGCAATAGAACATAATAACCAACAAAATTATAAAAAGTGGAGAGCCCAAAGCTGCTGAAAACAAAATATCAATGTGAAACTGAATTTTTTTCTTTGTGATAACTGCAAAATCCACGAATTCAGTAACGCTTTTTTTCTTATATATTTACCAATTTAATAGTCAATAAAGGTTGTTATTATCAGTGATTCATGTTTTTTTATTTGCCAATGGTGTATATTGTTTAAATGTCTTATGGTGCAGATCCATGTATATCTACTAAATATGTATACTTAATCAAACATTGTAATTAACTATTCAAAAGATAGGTGGTTGCATTCTTAGGACCTCCCCTTCCCTTATATTAGCACTTGACTCGAAGGACAATAAAAACATTAACACACAAAGTTCGATCCATATCTCGGTTACTGTCACGCATTTTTGATAGTAGGACTTGTTAAATTTGACTAACAATATGAACTCAACATGCACATGAGCTTTATGCATGCTGCATATGAACTACATGTTGTTAATATCCTTGTAAATGGTCTAACATAGGTTGCAATCAGACTTTCTTATCCCATTGTTGATGCATTATATGTTGTGCTTTTTCTAAATCTATTATTCTATCATCAAATCCAAATTCACATTTAACATTGCAACAAATGAATCAATACCACAACAACCAACTCAAATATTTCAACCAAGCAATTCAACTGCCAAAATATATAAATAACAAACGAAAAAGTAGATACAGTTGTGAGAAGGTAAAATCACCGAATTATGTGCGAAAATCTGTACTGCCGGTAACTTTGATAATTCGTCCTTAGCCACTTGTGACCAAAAATCAACACTCTGCATTTGGTTCATCATCTACGATAACTGTGTCGAGCACCCCTAACCTCTTCCTTGCACGTTGTTTGATCATACATAAGCACGTAACTCCACCATCCGCTACTATCATTATCCTAAATCCCTAAACCATTGTCGTTCATTTCCCAAGTGTACGCGATTGCACAAAGCGTCACCGCACCATGTCGCTAAACTCGCTCAGTCATTGGCCCTTCGCCAATTGAGATACCAAATCGCGCGTCAACTCCAGTCGCAACTTCATCTGCGAGCTCCCCTGCTGTCGATCGTTGCTTCAGGCTATAAACGCCTCGCGCTACTTTTCCAGTTTTGGTCGAGATTTTCTTTAGGGAAATTAGGGCATGAAAATTGGTTGTACGGTGCGGGCCTGCGAATAGCTAGCAATTATGATACGTTAGAAAAGGGTAAGCCCCCTAAACAGTGGGTAGAAGGAGAAGACGTGGACTGGGAAAGGCGGATAAGCTAGAAACTGGCGATGGCAAGATAGGAAAAAAAATAGGCGGACGACTGGGAGAATGGAGATCTAGGGCTTGATTGTGTATTAGTCGTGGCATGAGAAGGCATGCGAAAAGAAGATTAGAGAGGGAGAGCGTACAGACAGATAAGGATGGGAAGGAGTAGAGGATTGGAGCGTGGTTTGGGAAAAGCAAAAAGAACGATTGAACTTACACTCCACGTGTCACGCCAGGAAATATTATATTGTAGGAGGCTGAGAGCTCTTCAAATATAACTCAGCTTTAATAGTATAGTATAGATACTATTTATGTTAATTCACATATGTGGTATGAACCATTATTTGCACAAATTAAATGCACTTCTTGCATATAATGATAGCTTATTCCCTATCACATGCTCCTATAATTCCCGAATTTTTTGCCTTATAAACTTATTTTCTCACATTATGCAGAATTGGGAAATAGACAAATCATGGCTTCCTAAATCGACATTTGACAAGGTGCTTTTATTTTCCTTTCACCTTTTGAAGGGAACAAAATTCTGCTACTTAATTTATGTTCGTGCAAGTAGATTAAACTTGTCGATAATAGATGAATTTTCAGAACTCAATGTGAGTATTTCATGCTGGATGAGGAGGACGAAGAAGTGGCATTACAGGCACTTTCTCAAGGAGTTTGAGTTTTGATTTTGGTACAAATATTAAAATCTTAGACCTTTGGTTCATTTCCTGTTTAGATCGAGGTATTTGGTTAAATTTCCTGTTTTAAACTCTTAGTCGTGCATGCTTTTTTACATCATTTATTTCATGAGACTGTTTCATTTATCCATTATATTCATGGTCAGTTTACCACCTATTAGTTTTCACATGTTACGAATACCCATATCATCAAGGCCTTCCATTGTTCCATTATAGATGCTTCAAATCCTTTTGACATCATCGTCTCTGGTTTGGAAATCATAATCAAGTTAGTTATTGCAGTTCATCCAATAATATAATGGATTTAGGTAAATATTTAAATCTAGAAAAAAGCTGTAACATGATTCATTCATTGATGTATTATTCTTAATCCAATGTGAATTTTGTTGCCTATTCTCATCTGATTAACGTTCTTATGTTACCTGAAAACCAAATGTCACCTGGCTCTATATGACAGTATTTTACTGAAATATTTTCGATCTGGTAATCGGTTTTTAGGTCTTTTAGTTTCAGATATTCACTTAAACCACAGAAATGTAATATATAACCAATACCTTTGTAGAACAAACTTATCTTTCTTATATGTGCAAGCTGATCTATGTGGGCAGTGGATCTTAGTTCAAGTTAGTTATATATATATATATATATATATATATATATATATATATGTATGTATGTATGTGCTGAGTTTGTTTGGGCTAGTACAAATACAGGTACATAAATGGGTTGTTATAAAAAAAATATGTCTCTATATCATTTTGCTATAAGTTTAGCCCAGCTTGCACTTAGACCTATTGCATAGAGTACTATGCTAATAGTTGAAATAAAGTATAGTTGAAGTAGGGCATTTTTTTTATGATATAACCATGAAGTTTCAAAAACGAGAATATGACGGTTGGATGAGGTTATAAGCTTGAATCCTACTAATACTGTGAGTTAACATTTATTTCCATTTTAAAATTGTGATATACATATAAGGTCACAAAATCAACTTTTTTACTTCAACAAAAATAGTTATATTATTTTTCTTCATATTTTTTGACTTATGTTTATCATATTGGTTTACAAAATTAAACTAAGGCTTTAATATTTTTTGTTATAGTAGTTATAATTTTATTCCTAGATGCTTCAATACCCACGTTCGTGTCCCTCATACCAAAAATCTGTGTATATAGAAAACTTGCTTATTGCATTAGGTACGATTTATAGTTTAAATCAGACAGGGTTAACTTAGTGGATTCTAAGGGGTTGAAGTTGAGTATGAATTTTCCAGGTTTAAACATAATGGACGTTTGGTTTTTTTAGCTTTCCCTTGTCTATCAATAAGAATTTTCAGTCCCTCTATTTCAAGTAGTTTCCAATTGTATCTGCCAGCATTCCATTCCGTACATCTTGAAACAGCCAGCCTTCATAAAATTTGACTAAAATGTTTCGCTTGCCTGGTATTATAAGAACATCTTTATAATGGGTGCCCCAAGGGTACATGTTAAGGCTTAGACTGATGGTGATACTGTTCAAGTCTGAGTATGCAGCTTTGATCTATAGCATAAAGCTGCTTTGGAACTGAAGCCAGAGGAATGCAACAGAGGTTTGGACTGAAACTGCTCCCAAAATTTTGAAGTTATTGATGCATGCGCAACTGAGAAAGCAGGTCTATTTTTTTTATTGTCATATTTGTTTACATTACCTCTACTTATCCAGATGTATACATTCTGGTCTGAAAACTAACTTCATCCTCTTTTAAGTATCATATAGTTCAATACTGAATTATTTACATTGCTATGTTGGAGAATGCATTGTGAAAACAACGAAATAGCACCGAATGTATGTAAGACGTCAAAATTCATTTCGTTTAAGCCTGAGTTTTTTGACTTCATTTACTGCAGTTTAAGTTTGTATGTTTTAAAGAGAAATAATGACATTCAATAGTGAAATTTTGACATGTTAATCATGGCATAGATGTTTAATAACAATATTATTCGCCTTTTCTCACCGACTGCAATGGTGTTTATACTTTTGTGTTTGGACATCCGGGTGGGAATATAAGGGTTTGAAACTATACATGGTAACGTAGCATGTAATTTTAATTTTAAGAGTGGTTGCAAATGTTTGTACACATTTGCTTTGGAGATTAGTTAAAATTTTGATCCACGTGAACATGCACATTTCTCTCTCTCTCTCCCTCTCTCATTTGACTCAACCAAATAAACTAACTAGATCTATTTCTTTCGAACGGTTTGATTTGGTTTTAAACGAAGACCGGTTCATAATCAGTCCATAACAAAAGTTAGTTTGGTTATTAGTCTACATAATGCATAATTAACTAGATTTGCACTTTTTCGACTACTTTCATATTTTTTTCTTAAGCAGTGTTAATATTTTTTCATCGAAGTCATAATTAAAATAAATTTTATCGTTTTTTTCATTTTATATTATATACATTAACGGTCCGTTTTCCACCATTGTACGGTTATACTAGTTTATATAGCTATTATATAAACTTTCGCATTTTGCTCATCAAAAATTTCCATCGCTTTCATTTTTATGTCATCACTTTAATTCAGTTTTATGTTGTTTTGAGCTCTTGACGTTGTTATTCTTTTGGTTTGTAATCAAATGCGTTCTTATGCGTTCTTTCAGAACTGTATTTGTTGTTCATGAGTTAATAACTACAACCTAGTTTATTTATCATTTTTTAAATATTTATCATATTCTTTTAAAACATAACTTCCTCTATGTATATTTTTGTTTAGCATGCTTGATGTTCATTTCTTTATGGCTATATTATTCACTTGCAGTTGACCATATGAGTTGCTTCAGAAGTAACTAATAAATCAACAAATGAATGGGGTAATTTATCTGAATACAAAGGTTTGTTGTTGGTACATCCACGGGAACATGTTGCTTTTACAATCACTCAAGTAAGCTATTTTATTTCAGTTTGACAATCACAAGCTATTTTATTTCAGTTAGACAATCAACCTTGGGGGTCATTGTAAAACCTTACTGTTTTAGGATAATTAATACTACATATATTTTTATTAAAATATGGTCACCAGTAGTTCTAGTTAAATAGTTAATTTATGTGACCTAGTATCATGTTTTGTGAAATATTGTACATGGATATTAGTATGAACTTCCGACTTAATAAATGTTAAAATACTTCTTGACTTTTATCATGATAAGTGTAGGCTGGGTTTATGTGAAGTGAAAGGAGCACTGAGTTAATATTATCTATGTGTGGATCTGAGTTTTGTAGTGAAATAAATTATTCGTGGTCGAGTCCTATTAATATTGCTTATGTGTTTGTTTTAATAATAAGCAATTAATATTGTCTGCAGGTAATTAGGTTTTTTGGAGTGAAGACCATCAACAACAATAGACATGACTTTAATTATTGTATATTATGATATTTTGTTAGTACTTGTCTAAATTTGTTTCTAAATGCTTGTGTTGTGTGAATTTGTTGATTTTGTCAAATCACAATTATCTAAATGATTATGGAGAATACTTATATGATTAATTTGTCTCAGTTATTTGAATATAATGATTGATTGATTGTTGTTTTAAATCAAATTTTTATACGATTGTTGTTGATTTAATATGATTTATATTATTAGTTGTTGGAAATAGTATAAATCATGAACAGTATATAGTAGCCTTTAAAATAAGTTTCAAAACAATCAAATATCTTTTAGTAGCGTTTTAGAAACGCTACAGAAACAAATGTAATATACCATTTGAATTTTTAGTGGCATAACGTAAATGCAATGAGAAGTTTTCAGTTGCATAAAATAAATGCTACAGAAAATCAAAAAGTGACCATGTAAAGACCTTCAGTGGCGTTTGAAAAACGCAACCATGCTAATCATATGGTAGCGTTTATTAAAACGCAACCAAAGAAATCAGACTTTTAGTTGCGGGACCTGTAGTAGCGTTCATTAAAACGCTACCAAAAGCTTTGGTAGCGTTTTTCAAACGCTACCAAAGGTCTTTTTTGGTGTAGTGATTACAGATCCGTTAGAATTGAGGTATAACAAAGATAGATCTGAAATAAACTGATAAAAATAACCTCGTAGACATATAAATTTGATATGAATAACATCATAAACCTAAAAGGATTATATATCCGATGTTCAACAAAGATAGTCATGATTGAATCGATATAATAACTTCTTAGGCATGTAAAATCATAGATTCAATAGAAAGATAGGGATAAATCTGAAAAGATTGTCTCATTATCAAGCATGGACTTAAATTCATTTTATTACATGCCAAGATTACTATTAGGTATTTAAATCTGAAAATAACATGAACTTACCTTGCTAGGAATAAGAAAAGATAATTGAATCGTTGTTGTTGTAGCAAAACAAATCTTCTAATTTGATTTGAGGCTCTCAAATTTTCTTCTTGAATTTAGATTGAAGAATGATGGTTAGGATACTTTAGAGATAGACAGCATGGTGGCAATAGAGAATAGGGTTGTGTGGTTAGGGTTTAGGTGTAGAGATGTATATATAGGAGTATAGGATCAATTTGAGCCTTTAGATCAACCTAGGAGTCATCAGAGCCATCCAAACCAAAGAGATACATCATCCAGCCAACCACAGTGCGACACATAAGCCCTAATATCTCAGAATTCGTCACTGCCACATCAGCCAGGCACAAAACGAAGTACTTCGCCCAGATCTAGGGGGGTCAACATCGGGGTCGACACCCCTATAGGGGGTCGACACTGGGGTCGACACCGGGGTCGACGCCCCTATGGGCGGGTCGACACCTATGTCGACACCCCTTAAGGGGGTCAACACCCTCTGGCTGGAATTTTCCCGCCCAGCCTGTTTTAGCTGATTTTGAATTTTGAACCCATTTTTGACTTTCTGGACCTATTTCAGAAGTACCGAACCCAATATATATATTCTTCATGCGCGTATACAAACTTCAACCCGTAATAACTTTTTCATACGGTGTCTGATTTACGCAAACTTAGACTCTATCCCAAGCAGAATTCCGAGACGAACGCAATGGCGTAACCCATTTCCTCTAATTCTTCCTTTAATAATTAGTTATCTTTTAATTATCTCTGATGTCATGTTTTAGAATTATGGGGTGTTACACAAACCCTAAGTGCCTGAAATTGAATCAACAAGATAACCAGAGAATAAATTCGGCACCTACAAGGGTGTATAATCGCTTTGGATGATAAGAATTTGGTAGCGAAAGCCTCTGATAATTCAGCAGTGTCGGCGCAACTTAGATATGACAAAAATCAGTTGCAGATTGGGTGAGGATGGTCGTGGTCGAGATGGTAATGAAATTCAAGGGAGATTCGAGGTTCTGGTGAATGTTGGCAGCGTAGATCTGATCGGCGGTAACGAGTTTAGGCAGCGATTAGAAGTTGAAGTAGATTACCTCAATAACCGACCGCCATTGAAAAGCTTCTTCAGTAAAAAGAGTAAAGTAAAAATGATGACCTAAGGGAGTATATGAAAACAAGTATAGGCGGACCACATCTGATCCGCTTTAGGGCCCAAACGACTCGACGTTATGTACATATATCATTGCCTCAAATAAACAAATAACAACCCATTTAAAGAAGCATTAGATTTGTATAATTCAAAGCCCACACTATATTTCAATAATATCGGCTCCTAGGGGAGAATGTTAATCCCTCTAAAATCGTTATTTAGATGTTGGGTCATTTAGCATTTTTATGGCATGGGTCAATCGTAGAAAAGTAGGGTGGTGGACTAATCAGTTGTCATTGAGTCATATGTGACATTGGTAGTTAGGTCATTAGCTATCAGGTCGTTCACATCGGGTCATAGGTAGTTGTTGTATATGGGTCAATCAATGATAGGTCGGCCACATGAAGGTCATTCAACATCGGGTCGGTTCAGGTCAAGTAAAGGCGAGTCATTCAGCAGTTGGGTCGCCAAGACTTGAAGTAAGCCAGGTTGTTTGCATGGGTGCACTCCATTTAAAGGTTTGTTGTTTAAGAATAGGTTGCGTACGACCCATGGATTCGAGTCATCCAATGACCTGAATTCCTGAACCATGCACAAACCATTTTCAAGCCTCGTCCACAGTTCAATCCACACCTATAAATACCCCACCACTTCATACACGAAAGGGACGGGATTTCTCTACCTTGAAGGGCTGCCATTTTCATTTCTCAACCTTTCTACTACATCTCAAACTCCATCAAAGCAACATTAAGTTTCGATCAACCATCTCCATCATCATCGTGAAATCGTCCAAGATCATCGAAGTGTTCGATTATCGAAGATCTACTTAATAATCTCCACAACTAAAGAGATCTAAGCATCTCTACGACGAATTCAAGAGATCGAAGAGAAGAGATAGAGAACTGTAAAAGAAATAAAAGATGTATAAAGTGAAAATGATTATGTACCTTGTAATGGTGAGAATCATAGTGGAATCCCCGATTAAAGTGGATGTAGGCCAGATTTGAGGCTAAACCACTATAAACACTCTCTACTTTACTTTTTCCCGCACTTATTTTCTTTTAACTTTGTTTTGATCTTTTGTGAAGTGTCGAAACACACCTTAGGGTGTTAGTGCTATTTTTAGCATTAACACCAATCTTCAAATCTTTGGTGGTATTTTACCAATCACTAAGTTTGTTGTTCTAGACTCACATTACTACACTCCACATTATGAATTTAAGACATTAAATTTGTAATTTGTAATGATTTTTCTTTGTGGCTACTCTATTGTACTACCTGTTATGTGTTAACTATGTATTTCTGTCTTTTCTGATGTGACATTTGTGATTTGTTATAAAGCCACATCTCAGTCATTGTTTCAACTTTTTTACTTTATCACATATACTTTTCGATAATGACAAAGGGGAAGATAATTATGTATTATTATTATATGGGAAATCATTAACTCAGGGGAAGCATTCACATAAACTTAATTGTATAGTTGTCATCATCAAAAGGGGAAGAATGTTAGAACCTCTATTTTGTGTCATTAATGACAACAACCATACAATCATTATATGCAATATATATCATTCATATGTGCATGTGAACGATCGTGATCAAAGACTTAAAGACAGACACAAGAGCATAACGGTATTAGTAATTTTCAGTGTATTGCCTAAATAGTTGATTGGTACAATCTTCTTATATAGTATTCACATATATAATTATTTAGAAAACAGTTTTATGGACAAAAAATCAAATAGGACAACTGTGCAAGTGTCAGAAGGCTGACATTAGTCTATGGAAAAATTCCTGAACCACAAGTTAGACGTCTAACAATACTACCAGATGTCTAAGCCGAGTAAAGGAAAATTTCCAGAACATCAGTTCAAACGTCTGGCAATATTGACCGACGTCTGAGCTGAGCAACTGGAATTTTCTGGTAGGGTTTATTCTTCATTTCTGAAATGGTGCATTGTTTCTCCACTAACATCTTTTCATCTACGTAAAGTTGCAAACTTTAGAATGAAAGGTTTTATACCAAAAATTACTTTTCTTCAAAAATATATATTCAATTTCTACAAATAGTCTTGATCGAAGAGATTTTGTTTAACTTACTTCTCTGAACCTTTTCTATCTATATATTCTGTTTTATGCTATTTCAAAAGTATTCAAAAAGCATACTATCTTTCTCTTATATATGTCAAGTACTTCAAACTATATAAGAGAGGTTGTACAATTCAGTCAAAATCTATATTATCATGAACTCACCCTTGCCAATGAAAGCTACTTTATTGTAAGCCTATTCCTCTTGGGAAAGTTATGGTTTTTTGAGAGTTAGAAGGCTAAAGGGGATCTTAGGGACTGGACGCAGGACAAGAGTTTCGAACCAATATAAAACTCTAGTGTGATTGTTCCTCACTTTACTTATTTCATATTACTAGCTATTAGATACTATTAGTAACACTTGCTTATTGAATACACACACACGATCCTTATAGTTTGTCAACTGAGAGAACGGTCTTTTTCAAGCTATAGTAACACATACCTAAAACATTTTAATATGGAAGGTAAATTTCAAGAGGGCCAACCAACTGCACGTCCTCCACTATTCACAGGCTCAAACTATGCCTATTAGTCTGCATGTATGCATATTTTTATGGAAGCTAATGGTCTAGAAATTTGGCAAGCAACACAAGTTAGATATAAAGCATCTAACACTGACATAAGAACATGGAAAAATGCATAAAAGAACACTACTACTAACAATGAAAAAGCTATGAAAGTTCTCTTTTGCCACTAGACAAAAATGAATTTTTACGTGTCATGTTGTGCACTACTGCATATGATATTTGGCACCCTTAGGAAATCACACATAAGGCACTTGGAGTCTATAAGTGAGATGTACACTAGGTATTAAACTATTCAATGTGATCTCATTACACTTGGAGTCAAATTCACGGAGTTCGACTTAGTTACATAGATTTTGAAATCTTTAATGAATGATTGGAAAAGAAAAGTATTGGCTATTGAAGAGGCTAATAATCTTTCTCAACTTAAAGTTGAAGAGTTAATAGGAAACTTGATGTCATATGAATCTAACCTACAGGCTAGAAAGGAACAAAGTCATGAAAAGAAAAATATAGCATTTTTAGCAAGTAGTGTGCACTCAGACTTGGATGAAGAAGGGATTGTGTTTATTGCCAAGAATAACAACAAATTCAAGAAACTCAAAAAGATGACGAAATTTCAAAAAGATGGAAAATAGAACACGACTGATCAAACATCAATCGAATGTTATGAATGTGACGAATTTGGTCATATGAAGAAAGAATGCCCGAAATTCAACAACGAGAAGTAGAAAAACAAACATGAAAAGTTTAAAAAGAAGGCAAAATATTTCCATGTTACATGGGATGACTCAGATTCTTCCTCCTCATCAAATAGTAAAAGTGATAATGATGGTGAACAAGCTAATGTGTGTTTCATGAGAAGCACTGATGAGGTATGTCCTAATCTTACTTATGATGAAATTCTAGAAGTTAGCATGGAAATAATTGATAAATATAGAGAAACAAATAAGTTAAATAAAGAATATACTGCTAAAATGAATCGAATGGAACTTGAAATAGGACTTTCTATGGAAAATGATTTATTATCATGTTAAAAAGGAAAACTTAAACTAGAAAATAATGGAATTAGCAATAAGAATATTATCTTAGAAAGTAATCTTGAAGCATCACATTTTGAAAATTTAGAACTAAAGAATAAGTTAGAAAGGATTACTTCTAATGTTTCAAAATATAACAAAGGAAAACAAAATTTAGAAAACCTAATCAAAAATTCGAATCCATCTGGTAATCGGAATGGATTGGGATTCAAGAAAGAATCTATACATAAAAATTATAGTTTCCTTTATAAAAAAAGGTCAAAGAGTCGGCTTTCTAATAAAAAGATCTTATAACCTAAAGAAATAAAAATTTGTATTCCTAAGCCTAATAATAAGTTAATTAGACAAAAACATATAGATTTTTTTTTTGAAAAATGTTGTTCATTACAGAAATTATATTTTTAATGGCCCCAATCCCTATTGGGTAAAGATACCTTTTTTGTCTAACACTTAGGACCAAAATGTAATATTTTAAATACAAAGGGTAATCTATAAAAATTAAAATAGGCCAGGCAATTAATATACTAGGTCCCGAGGTTGGCATTTTCTTTCCTTTGATCCAAAAGACGACAAAGGTATCTTTGTCGGTTATTCGATCGTAGTAAAGCTTATAGAATTTTTAATATACATGCCAATACTATAGAAGAAAGCTCACTTGTCACATTTAATCAAAAAATTTATACTAACGAAATTAATGATGAAGTTGTAATACAACCTACAAAGAATAATGTAGTTTCAAATAATAATAATGAAACTTCAAATACATTAACCGCTTTATATTCTAAACGATCATCCTACTAATAATGTTATTGGTAACCAAAAACTCAAGAGTATCCACTAAACATCAACTAAATCAGATGAGTCATATTGTATTTATTTCATCTTTAGAACCAAAGAATTACAAAGAAGCTTCAAATGACGAATCATGGATTGTGGCAATGCAAGAAGAACTAAATTAATTCGAAAGAAACGAAGTATGAGAACTTGTTCCTAAACCTACGGATCAGTCCCCAATTGGAATAAAATAGGTCTATAAGAATAAAGTAGATGGAAATGGAAACATCATTCGAAATAAGGCTAGACTAGTTGGTCAAGGATACAATCAATAAGAAGCCATTAATTATGAAGTAACTTTTGCTCTAGTAGCACGACTAGAAGCCATCCGAACGTTACTTGTTTTTGCTTGTCATTACATTGTTAAACTTTTTCAAATGGATGTAAAAAGTGCTTTCTTAAATGGTTTCATTAAAGAACAAGTATATGTTGAAAAATCTCCGTTATTTATCCTTGGAAAATTTCCGGAACATGTGTATAAATTAAATAATGCTTTATATGGTTTAAAACAAGCACCTCATGCATTGTATGATAGACTAAAAACTCATTTAATTAATTTTGGTTTTTAGTTTGGTAAAATAGATATAACTTTATTTATTAAAAAAATCATAATAATATTTTAATTGTTCAAATATATGTAGATGACATAATTTTTGTATCAACTAATGAAGAATCATGTAATGATTTTTCGAATATTATGAAAAATGAATTTTAAATGTTTCATATTGGAGAATTAATTTTTTTTCTTGGGCTTACAAATTAAACAATTAAAATTTGGGATATTTATAAATCAAGAAAAATATTGTCATGAATTATTAAAACTTTTTGAAATGGAGAAAACATATGGTAAACTAACAGCAATAAATACTAGCATTCACTTAGATAAAGACAAAAACGAGAGGGATTTTGATCAAAAATTATTCGAAGTATAATAGGCTCCTTATTACATTTAATGGTAAGTAGACCTTATATTATGATGAGTGTATGCGTATGCGCAAGATTTCAAGCACGACTAAAAGAAGCACAATATAGAGCAGCAAAATGTATTTTGAAATACTTAACGAGCACCAGAGATTATAGTCTTTTCTATCTAAAGGAACCTTTTTTGAACTCGTATCATATAACGATGCAGATTTCAATGGTTGCAAAATAGATAGAAAAAGCACAAGTGGCACTTGTCATTTTTGTGACGGCCCGCCCTGCACCCACCGTCATTTACTCCAAAGGTGCGCTGTACACATGTCCAGTTAGCACGGAACGGGTCGTCAGAAGGAAAGGGGAGAAGGAAATGAACTAACGAAGAACCTGTAGAATGTCTCACAGCGCATAGAATAAAATATAATAAAAACATACTTGACATAAAACAGGTGAGACAGTGCATAAGCTGAAACAACTAATATAGCAGCGGAAAATCCAAGTGTAGCTTATGATCCAAAGTTAAACATTATTACAACTTTTCAAACTGTCTCAAAGCAAAAGCAAGATAAAGGAGGTACACTACTAATGCCCAAGTAGCGACCACCAACGACACAGGGAGAATATCTATATATCATACGTGGAAGCCTCATGCCCGCCTCTGAATCAGCTACTCGCGCATCACCAGCTAACCTGTCTCTAGTCTGCTCGTGTGAGCACCCAGAGTAATAAGAGGAGACATAAAACTCTGGGTCAGACATAAAGCCTGGTATGAGCGATAAGCATCTAAACAGAACAATAACAGGTAGACTAAAACATACCTGAACCTGGACCTGCAACCAAAGAGTTAGCACTACATACTGTACAACACTCTAAGGTGCCATATCAAATGGTGTAAAGATACGGAGGTGGGGGTGTGCATGTCATAGTGATGGCAAACAATCAAACATAGCATCCATTCTCACATCTCTCACTCAATGCGTAAAGCATACGATATTCACCACTTCGATCACCCAACATACCTTACTACGATCACTTTGCCCCCATGAAGTCATAAATGGCTTCACTACACTGATAACGTGGCCACAAATCCTTCGCTATGTCCACTTTGCCCCATGGAGTCGCAAGGACCCCACTGCACTGGCTCATAGCCTTTCTAATCCTTACTATGTCCACTCTGCCCCACGGAGTCGCAATGACCCCACTACACTGGCTCATAGTCTTACTACGCATCACTTTTCCCCTCAAATCACAATGACCCTACTGCACTGATAACGTAGTCTTGCTACCATCACCTTGCCCCTCGAGTCGCAATGACTCTACTGCACTGATAAGTAGCCCATCATCCATTTTCAGTTGTGAATCGAAGTTATGAACATCGACAACTCCTTAGCACACGTCCCGCAGCAAAGTCCAACCATTAAGTGAACTCATCGGTTCCCCAATTGGATCCTGAGCTCTAACTTCCCATATCGGACTACCTTTGCATCTCGGGTTATTGGTCAATACTGGGTCGGGTCGGATTCCCCTTCAAGCCATCGGTTCGGGTCGGGTCCACTACGTTGCGTCGGTTCATGGTCCTCCTCTGGTACGGTTCGATTCAGATCCACTCCATCGCGTCGGTTCGGGTCAGGTGTTCCACTTCGGGTCGGGTCAAGTTACCATCTCCCATTCAGTTCATGCTCCAGTTCCTGTGCCTCGTCTGGTCCCGTTCGCTATTCTAATCCGATCCGATCCCTTCATCATACTCCGGTCCGAGTCCTTCGTCCATAAGCCGATCTGATCCCCATCTTAACCAACATGGCCTTCCTTTTTGCCAGATTTCTCAAGTGTTAGGTTCCGATCCGATCGAATCCCTTGCCCAGTTTAACTTATCCGATCCGAGCCACCATATCCGATCCGATCTGATCCTGCACTGTTTCCTGAAACTTTTCCAGCAAGTGTTAACGCCATTCGACGACGTTTTCGACCAATCTAATTATTGAAATCAATCACAAAGCATATCATACAGTCATAACAACATGCATAATCAACCACAAACATCAAAACGTCAATATAGTAGGTTAAAAATGGATCAAGCATACCCAAAACCCCATATTTCCCCTTAAGCATGTTTAGGTGAAACTAATGATGGGATTAGCAAAACTTAACCAAATTAACCCAAATTCATATCAGAGGTCTAAAACATCATTTAAGAATTTATGAATATTTTTCCAAAATTTTATCATGTTTAATTTCGCTAATTAACACTAATTACCCTTAATTAGCCATAATTAGTGAGGAACTATGCAAATCACTCACCTTAGCCACAAATAAACTAAGATCTGAAATAAATCTCTGATTTGATGTGAATTCTAATGTTAAACAGCAGCTCCAATGTTGATTTGGTGTTGATCTGTCTTGATTAGATGTTGCTAAGCTTAATCCTTGATTAAAAGATGATTTGAAGGTGATTTAGAGGTTGGAGGCCATTTTTAGGGTTTCTTGGAGGTATTGGAGGCTAGAAAACTGAAATGGAATGATTCTCTAACTCATTTCAGCCTCCCCATAACCCTAATCCCGAAATGGGTTATGTGCCCATTCACTAATCACCCTATTTGGCCCGATTAAGCAGTTTTTCACCTTCCAAACCTTATTTCAGCCACATCTCCCAAATGGTAAGTCCGTTTGGTTATTATGACCACTCTACGGAAAGGTAAACCATCAAACGAATCTAACAGAAGTGGTTTCAGATCAAAATTCCTTTCCAATCAAAAGTTATGGCCAAAACGAGATCCGCTAGGGGCAAAACGGACATTTAAAAATCGACAAAAATCATGAACATGGGAAATGACTCCAATGGTTGTTTCCCAAAGTTACATGACCATACTACTTCATATGAGAAAGAAATGAATATTCTACGATCCTCCTATACGTAGAATGCGGGTTGTTACATTCTCCCCCCCTTAAGAAATTTCGCCCCCGAAATTCCCCAACCAAAACACACAAAGGGTCTCGCATGCCTATCAACCATAAAACAACAATCAAACATGCAAAACAAGCAAAACAAGTCTATCCTAGCATGCTAAATTACTAAATTATGAAGTAAGTCTTACCAGGCAAAGAGTTCTGGATACGTCTTTCTAATGCTCTCCTCTGTCTCCCAAGTACAGTCATTCTCGTTCTCGCCCCACTGAACCTTGACTAGCTTCACCGCCTTCCTTCGAAGTTGCTTCGTATCGTGCCCCATAGTACGAATCGGCTTGCGGTTTCCAACCGCCTCGGGTTCTACTTCAAAGTCCTCTAACTGATCAGGTGAAATAGTCGTATCTGAGTCATGAACGAACTTCCTTAATTGGGAAACATGAAATACATTGTGAACTCCCGCCATCTTCTCTGGTAAGTCAACTCTATACGCCAAATTCCCGACTAGTTCAAGAACAGGGAATGGGCCAACAAATCTTGGTGCTAACTTGCCTCTCCTGCCAAATCGTATCACGCTCTTCAACGGAGAAATCTTGACAAACACCAAGTCACCAATGGAGAATTTTAATTCTCTTCTCCTCTTATCAGCATAACTCTTCTGCCTATCTTGGGCAGCCTTCATTTGTTGTTGAATGGTCCTAATCTTATCTGAAGTTTCCCTCACCACATCTGGTCCAAGCATAAACTTCTCGCCAGTCTCTATCCAACATGATGGTGAGTTGCACGGTCTTCTGTACAAAGCTTCATATGGAGCCATACCGATACTGGATTGGTAGCTATTATTATATGCAAACTCTACTAGATGCAAATGGTCATCCCATGATCCACCAAAATCCAATATACAAGCTCTCAAGAGATCTTCCAATATACGATTCACCCTCTCCGTCTGACCGTCGGTCTGAGGATGATATGCGGTACTGGGAAGTAATCCTGACCCTAGAGCCTCTTGTAAGCTCTTCCAAAACCCACTAGTGAACAACGGTTCTCGGTCACTCACAATGCATTTAGGTACTCCATGAAATCTCACTACCCACTTCATATACAAATCTACTTACTTAGCTACCGTTCTGGTCGATTTGACTGGTATAAATCTTGCGCTCTAAGTCAATCGATCCACAATTACCCAAATGCTATCATATCCCGATCTAGTCCTTGGTAAACCATCGATGAAATCCATCGAGACTTGCTCCCATTTCCACTCGGGAATTTCTAATGGTTGCAACAACCCACTAGGCTTCTTTTGCTCGGCTTTAACTAGCTGGCAATTCATGCATTTGGATATAAACTTCCCAACGTCTCTTTTCATCTCTTCCCAGTAGTAAGTCTGTCTCATGTCTCGATACATCTTATTACCACCGGGATGTATAGTCAGTTTTGAGTGATGACATTCTCTAAGCATTTCATCTCTCAAACCATTCACATTGGGTACAACTAGCCTTCCATTCTTTCGAAGCCATCCATCTCGATCAAGCCCATACAAATTCATCTCCTCACCGTCGATGTTCATCTCTAACTTGGAGATGATTTCCAATAGATTAGGATCGTCCCTCTGGCTGGAACCAATCCGCTCTATCAAAGTGGGTCTGATCGCCAAACTAGCTAGCATGACTGGATCCAATTTGCACTTTGGTCTGAAATCAAACCCTGTGATATACTCCAGTTGCTTCCATTCAAGAAACATAGCCCCTAAACTGGCATGTCTCCTACTCAAGGCGTCGGCTACCACATTACCCTTCCCAAGCGTGTATGCGATATCAAAATCATACGAAGCCAAGAACTCTAACCATCTCTGCTAACGCAGATTTAGATCCTTCTGAGAGAAGAGATACTTTAACGATTTATGATTGGTAAACAACTCAAATCTTTCTCCCAAGAGATATTGTCTCCACATCTTCAGCGCAAACACGATCGCTGCTAGTTCCAAATCATGGGTAGGATACTTCTTCTCATGCGGCTTTAGCTGTCGACTAGCATAAGCTACAACCCTACCTCCTTGCATCAACACAGCACCTAGTCCGGTACCACAAGCATCTGTGTATACCGTCATCTCTTCGTACCCTTTAGGAATGACTAACACTGGCGCACGCGTCAGCTTTTCTTTTAGACTCTTGAATGCATTCTCACACACTCCGTCCCAGACGAAGGACTGATTCTTCTTAGTCAACTGAGTCAATGGTGCTGCTATCTTGGAGAAGTCCTGGATAAACTTACGATAATATCCAGCTAACCCCAAGAAACTTCTTACATATGTTGCATTCTTGGGCGTAGGCCAATCCTGTACCGTAGCCACCTTTGCAGGGTCCACGGCAATACCATTCTCGGAAACAACATGATCCAAGAATCTCACTTCCCTTCTCCAAAAATGACACTTAGAGAATTTCGCTTTCAATTGGTGTTTCCTCAACACCTCCATCACTATCCTCAAGTGTCCCTTGTGCTCCTCCTTTGTCCTTAAGTAAACAAGGATATCGTCCACGAACACAAGAACAAACTTATTCAACTGATCTCTGAATACTCGATTCATAAGATCCACAAAGTAGGCTGGTGCATTGGTCAACCCAAATGGCATGACCAACCACTCATAAAATCCAGACGGTGTCCTAAATGCCGTTTTCAAAACACTCTCATCCGCCACTCGGAGCTGATGAAATCCCGTCGCGAGGTCCAACTGGGAGAACACTCTTGCTCCTTCCAGTTGATCAAACAAATCATCTATCCGCGGTAGAGGATACTTATTCTTCCTCGTTACCTTATTCAACTCGCGATAGTCCACACACAAAGGAAGGGAACCATCTGCCTTAGTGGCAAACACAACTGGTGCTCCCCACTCGGAGACACTTCTTCTAATAAATTCCTTCTTCAAAAGATTGCTGACTTGCACCCCGAGCTCTCGCTGCTCCCTTGGTGCCATACGACGAAGTGGCATCACTATAGGTCTGGCATCTTTCACTAAATCAATACGGAACTCAATCTCTCGGTGTGGTGGAAGCCCGGTCACCTCCTCGAAGACGTCCGGATACTGGCCAACCACGGGCACATCTGACAGCTCATCCTGCGGGATGTCGAGGGAATTTATAAAACTAGCCATTACCCCATCACTAGGTAGACTACCAAACACTACCCTCCGCCCATCATCCGCCCTAACTGTCACCAAAAAGCCCTCACGGTCTACCACCACCCCGTATCTCTAGAACCAATCGACTCCCAATATAATGCCATACCCAGTAAAGCCCAAAACAAAGCAATCACAAACAAACATACATCCATGACTCGATAAGACCAAATTCCTGCAAATCATACTAAGGCTAGTCGAACCACCAATCGGATTCATCACAATCAATGGTCTATCGACTATCTCGGGTTCCAGTCCCAACCTATCTACCAGGTCACTAGATATGAAGGAACGGGAAGCCCCAGTATCAAACAAAACTCGAACTGGTACATCATAAATAGAAAGCATACCTTGAATAACGACATTCTTTCCTTTCTCCGCCGCAGTTGGGGCATTCGACGAAGAAGGAACAGCATCAATAGCATATGCTTTCACAATCTGCTTCTCCTTAAGAGGTTGTGGACACTTATCCTTATGATGTCCCACTTGACCACAGTTGTAGCACTTCCTTTCCGCTGGCTTGGCCCGACATTCTTTAGCATAATGGCCCTTTTTACCACAGCTGAAGCACTCAACATCCTTCTTGTTCTTATTCTGGCGACCCTTAGATTGGTCCTGCTTCCTCTTATTCTGAGAGTTATTCTTGCCTCCACCGCCTGATTGCTGCTTTGGCCCTTCTGCAAATGCAACCTCAGTCTTTTACTTGGGGTAAAGACTCTCTGATCTCAAAGCTTTCCCCACAATCGATTCAAAAGTCTCATCGATGTGGTTGATAAGCCTTTCCCCCAAGTATCCATCCAAACCAGTAATGAACTTCTCGTTCTTCTTCTCAGGAGTATCGATAAGAGATAGCCCATACTTCGACAAAGTTTCGAACTCGGCAATATAGTCAGAAACTGCCCTACCACTCTGCTTGAGTTCCAAGAATCTCTTAAACAACACTGACTTCTGGGCAGCTGGAATGAACTTCTCGCTAAAGTGAGCCTTGAACTGATCCCAAGTAACCTGATCTTCGGGAGTAGCTGTTCTAATGGCAATCCACCAATTCATCGCTCGCCCTTGCAGCTGACGAGATGCTAGCCTTCTCTTCATCGCATCCTCAAGACCCAAGTCATCGAAGATACGGTCACAGCTATCCATCCAATCTTGAACATCCGTGGCCGACTCTGTCCCGTGGAACGGCTTCCCACCAAGGTTAGTGTAATCCTTGCACAACTTGGCAAAATCGATCCTAGGCGCCTGCACTACCGGGCCAACACCAACTCCGGGATTGGGAACTGCCCCTTGCACTTCTCTAAGCATGTCTCTCATGAGGTCAGTAAACATCGCCCTCATGTCAGTGGCATTCCCATTATTGGCTCCTCTACCAGCACCTCTAGCATATCGGCTCATCGTCAATCTGAAAAAGGGAAACGATTAACGACCCCATAGTGGTGCTAGTGCAGTGCGACTTCATTCTTATACTACTAATAGTATATATATAGCTTTTGAAAACCAAAGTAATCACAAATACGCGCTCTCATATACGTACTATCTCTCCCTAGTGTCTTTCCCTAGGTTAACTACGCAACCTAGAGCTCTGATACCAAATGTGACGGCCCGCCCCGAACCAGCCGTCATTTACTCCAAAGGTGCGCTGTACACATGTCCAGTTAGCACAGAACGGGTCGTCAGAAGGAAAGGGAAGAAGGAAATGAACTAACGAAGAACCTGTAGAATGTCTCATAGCGCATAGAATAAAATATAATAATAACATACTTGACATAAAACAGGTGAGACAGTGCATAAGCTGAAACAACTAATATAGCAGCGGAAAATCCAAGTGTAGCTTACGATCCAAAGTTAAACATTATTACAACTTTTCAAACTGTCTCAAAGCAAAAGCAAGATAAAGGAGGTACACTACTAATGCCCAAGTAGCGACCACCAACGACACAGGGAGAATATCTATATATCATACGTGGAAGCCTCCTGCCCGCCTCCGAATCAGCTACTCGCGCATCACCAGCTAACCTGTCTATAGTCTGCTCGTGTGAGCACCCAGAGTAATAAGAGGAGACATAAAACTATGGGTCAAACATAAAGCCTGGTATGAGTGATAAGCATCTAAACAAAACAATAACAGGTAGACTAAAACATACCTGAACCTGGACCTGCAACCAAAGAGTTAGCACTACATACTGTACAACACTCTAAGGTGCCATATCAAACGGTGTAAAGATACGGAGGTGGGGGTGTGCATGTCGTAGTGATGGCAAACAATCAAACATAGCATTCATCCTCACATCTCTCACTCAGTGCGTAAAGCATACGATATTCACCACTTCGACACCCAACATACCTTGCTTCGATCACTTTGCCCCCATGAAGTCATAAATGACTTCACTGCACTGATAACGTAGCCACAAATCCTTCGCTATGTCCACTTTGCCCCATGGAGTTGCAAGGACCCCACTGCACTGGCTCATAGCCTTTCTAATCCTTACTATGTCCACTCTGCCCCATGGAGTCGCAATGACCCCACTACACTGGCTCATAGTCTTACTACGCATCACTTTGCCCCTCAAGTCACAATGACTCTACTGCACTGATAACGTAGTCTTGCTACCATCACCTTGCCCCTCGAGTCGCAATGACTCTACTGCACTGATAAGTAGCCCATCATCCATTTTCAGTAGTGAATCGAAGTTATGAACATCGACAACTCCTTAGCACACATCCCGCAGCAAAGCCCAACCATGAAGTGAACTCATCGGTTCCCAAATTTGATCCTGAGCTCTAACTTCCCATATCGGACTACCTTTGCATCTCGGGTTATTGGTCAATACTGGGTCGGGTCGGATTCCCCTTTAAGCGATCGGTTCGCGCCGGGTGCACTACGTTGCGTCGGTTCATGGTCCTCCTCTGGTACGGTTCGGTTCGGATCCACTCCATCGCGTCGGTTCGGTTCGGGTGTTCCACTTCGGGTCGGGTTACCATCTCCCATTCAGTTCGTGCTCCAGTTCCTGTGCCTTGTCTGGTCCCGTTCCCTATTCTAATCCGATCCGATCCCTTCATCATACTCCGGTCCGAGTCCTTCGTCCATAAGCCGATCCGATCCCCAGCTTAACCAACATTGCCTTACTTTTTGCCAGATTTCTCAAGTGTCAGGTTCCGATCTGATCGAATCCCTTGCCCAGTTCAACTTATCCGATCCGAGCCACCATATCCGATTCGATTCGATCCTGCACTGTTTCCTGAAACTTTTCCAGCAAGTGTTTACGCCATTCGACGACGTTTTCGACCATTCTAACTATTGAAATCAATCACAAAGCATATCATACAGTCATAGCAACATGCATAATCAACCACAAACATCAAAACATCAATATGGTAGGTTAAAAATGGATCAAACATACCCAAAACCCCATATTTCCCCTTAAGCATGTTTAGGTGAAACTAATGATGGGATTAGCAAAACTTAACCAAATTAACCCAAATTGATATAAGAAGTCTAAAACATCATTTAAGAATTTATGAAAATTTTTCCAAAATTTTATCATGTTTAATTTCGCTAATTCACACTAATTACCCTTAATTAGCCATAATTAGTGAGGAACTATGCAAATCACTCACCTTAGCCACAAATAAACTAAGATCTGAAATAAATCTCTGATTTGATGCGAATTCTAATGTTAAACAGCAGCTCCAATGTTGATTTGGTGTTGATCTCCCTTGATTAGATGTTGCTAAGCTTAATCCTTGATTAAAAGACGATTTGAAGGTGATTTAGAGGTTGGAGACCATTTTTAGGGTTTCTTGGAGGTAAGTAGAGGCTAGAAAACTGAAATGGAATGATTCTCTAACTCATTTCAGCCTCCCCATAACCCTAATCCCGAAATGGGTTATGGGCCCATTCACTAATCACCCTATTTGGCCCGGTTAAGCAGTTTTCACCTTCCAAACCTTATTTCAGCCACATCTCCCAAACGGTAAGTTCGTTTGGCTATTATGATCACTCTACGGAAAGGTAAACCATCAAACGAATCTAACAGAAGTGGTTTAAGGTCAAAATTCCTTTCCAATCAAAAGTTATGGCCAAAACAAGATCAGCTAGGGGCAAAACGGTCATTTAAAAATCGACAAAAATCATGAACATGGGAAATGACTCCAATGGTTGTTTCCCAAAGTTACATGACCAAACGACTTCATATGAGAAAGAAATAAATATTCTACGATCCTCCGATGCGTAGATTGCGGGTTGTTACAATTTTATTATTCAATCTCTTGTATCGTAGTTCAATAAAAAGCAAAATTCGGCTTCCCCCTCAACGTGTGAAGTAGAATATATATATATTTGCTGTTTTGGATATGCACAAGTAATATACGTGCAACAATAACTTAATGATTTTGGAAAAACTATAACAAGCTCACCAGTATATTGCGATAACACAAGTGCATTTAATCTTTCTAAAAATTTTATAAATCATTCTTGAACAAAACCTATTGACATTAGACATCAGCTTCTGTAGAAAAAGGAATAATACCATTATAAATTGTCAATACCCAAAAACACATAGCTGATATTTTTACAAAACCATTATGTGAAATATCTTTTATAAAATTAAGAAGAGATCTTGAAATATGTTCTTTATCATAACTATAAAAAGAAAATAAAAGTATTTCAATATCATAAATTAAGTCGACATTCAAATTTTGAACCTCTTTATTGATACACATATGTCATTTCCATTGGTCTATTTGATATTTCTTGTTCATCTTTACATTCTATTCTAACTTATATAAAGAAAATATTGCATTTGTTTTCCTATTTTTATTTCAACCATCTCTATCTGACGGATAAAAATGTAAACTAATTTATACCTTTAAAGAGCAGTTCCAAAAATTGTAAATACATTGTTATTTATTTCAAATAAAAATTATTTAAGCTTTCAAATCAAAAAATCTATTATAATCTAAAATCGATGTCTTCACATGAAAACGTTTCTTCCTATAATTACAGTTCACCTTCGTCAAACTCAACACCTACCTTGCCTGCTCCACCAACTCCTAGAGCTTATCCTAAGACTCAATGGGGATTCTCTCCTTTCCTTAAGAAACTGAAAAATGATAAATCTCCTACCGACAATGACTCCGTTCATGGAAAGCTAGAGGAAATATCACAATGTCAAAAAGAGATGATGGAATTACAAAGAGAGATGTATTACAAGCAAAAAGGACAGGGAATGCACTTATGTTTCCTTGAGAAAAGCTTGCACCTAATTCATGGAAAATCGCCAACTAAATATTGTATACATAAGAAGTTACACTACTAGGGATGAGAATCACGAATCTTAAGGAAAAACTAACACTCGAAGGGGTGAATAGTGTTTAAAGAGATTATGGAAAATCTAAACAATTAGCTATTACTTAAACAATTATATGAATCACAGAATGAATATCACAATAGAAAAAAATTACAGATGCAAATATAAACAGAAATAAAATGCAAAAAAGAAAGAACATACCGGATTTTATATTGGTTCGGATTACTCCTACGCCCACGCCCACTCCCACGCAACGCTAGATTGCACAGAGTTTTATTAATACTGGTTTCAATCTTACAACACCCTTGATTTCACGGCTACAAGGTTCACACCAATTCAACCCTTGATTTCACGGCTACAAGGTTCACACCGATTCAACACCCTTGATTTCACGGCTACAAGGTTCACACGGCTCCCTTTCCATGATTTACAGGTTACAAGGAACACACCCTTTCCTTAACAGATAAAACAACCCTAGAACTCTTGAATAGCACTTCCGAACAGAGAGTGTTTGATAGAGCTACAGAAGAGAAAGAGTGATATAATTTGTATTGAAAACGGTAGAGTATAAGTGTAGAGATCAAGAAATTAAGTTAGAATAATGGTGGTAAGTGTAAGAATGAAGAAGGAGAAGATCAGTTGGTTAAAAATTCGAAAATGTGCCCTTTATATAGACTTCCAAACATTGCAATGGCTCTGGAACGTTTCAAAGCATGAAAAGAAAATTCCTTTGAAATTTGAAAATATGAAGGTTATATGTCGACATGTAAATAATGGTCTGTCAACTTATGTTGATTTTTTAATTTTTTAATTATGTTTTAAACTATTTAAATCAATATATATATATATTGGAAATTCTTGAATTAAAATAAGTTGTTTAAAATATATTTTCTTAAATGTAAAAACATTTTAAACATATGATATAAAACTATATTATAGTTATAAACATATATATAATATATAAAAATTTATACTATATATAAACAATATAATAAACATATATATTTAAAAACATAAGTAAAACCTTTAATAATTTGAAATCATTTAGAAAGGAGTTTGAAATAATTTTGAAATCGAACTGAAAATAGTTTTAGATAATTTGAAATCAGATTTTGAAAGTGCTAACCGGAGTTTTACATACTAACTAGACTATATTACTTTGATAATCTTGAACTCTCGAAATATTTATATCTTAATTGGGTCTTCAATCTTCTTTTGAAATCTTGAATCATTATAAACTCTTAACTGTACAGTCTTTAGTATTTACTTCCAACATATGAATCATGTATGTACACACACACACACACACACACACACATATATATATATATGTATATTTTGGATAAAGATGTTAGTATATATTTTATAACCAATAATGATAATGATTGAAGGTTGTTGTCATCAAAACATCATCAACATTCCATTCTCCAACAATCTCCCCCTTTTTGATGATGACAACCTTGGTTTATAAAATATTCATACCTGATATTAACTGTTAATCTGATTCTTCGATTACTCCGCCTTCTCCATGAATTCCTTCTAACTCCCCTTAAACTATACCTATTTTATAATTTCTCCCCATTTGTCATCAACAAAAAGTATATCCATCTAAACTTGGAATAATCCTAGTGTATATTCTGTATATAACTCCCCCTAAATCTATAATTTTCCTATAACTCCCCCTAACACAAGACTAAACCTAGCCTAAACTCTAATACCCTTAAAACTAGAATAAGACTTTAGTTTAGACAAAGAAATAATAATATTTCCATAAAACTAGGATACAACTTAAATTAATATAAGTTAAGTAATGACAAGTCAATATTTAAGCAATTTAATCCAAACAATCAACCAATTTAAGTTTGTTGTCACAGAACATCAATTAAAATAAATTCCAACATAAAGGCAAATATTTCTTGTAACTTCTATTTATCCTAAAAAAATAAAGCTCTTACCAACCATAAACGCATAAGTATATTTCTAACAAACCTATCAAGTACTAATGAAATTCAACCATGTCAAGTAAGCCAATCAAGTTATTCAAGTCAAACAAATCTAACAAGTCAATTAAACAATTCAAATCAGTCAATCGAGTCAAATAAATCAATCAAGCTAAACAAGTCAATCGATTCAATCGATTCAATCAATCCAAACAAGTCAAACAAGTTACTCATGTCAAATTAAATATGTTATGTATTAAAAAAAAAGTTGCGCAATAATTATTTTAATGGCATCCTCCTCAATTAACGCACTACTATCTTCCTCCTCCCAACCTTCTACCACCGCCCAACCTTCACCTTCCGACCTCCCCCTTTCTTTAGATCCTCCACCGCCTCCTTCTCCAGCACCACAAGAGTCAAAACTGTCTTTCTCCACCGCTACACATCTTCCTCCAAATTCGACCGCAAATGATTCTTTTGAAATATTTCAACAAGCATCTCCTGCTCTCAATGAACAACCGCGTTGGACTTCAATGTTCCAACACCTACCTCGTAATGCTGGAAAATATAAACCAGTTTCTATGGTCCCCTCCTACTTGAATGGAGCAATGAAACATACTGGTGATGTAACACAAGCTGGTTATCATGTTTGGGATCAATCACTGGTTGGATTTTTCTTGGATGAGCCATTATCATATACAATAGTTAGTCAAAAAGTAAGTTCAACCTGGATGGTCAAAGGCTCATTGAGAGTTAAATCGGATGGTACACTCTTTCTCTTTCAATTTACTAACGAAGAGGATAGATAAAACGTTCTATTGGGAGATCCCATTATCATGAAAAACAAACTATTCATTATAAAGTCATACGACTCTCAAGTTAATAACGTTTGTGGGTCCGTCAAAGCTGCTCGTGTGTGGGTGCAGTTCTCCAACATCCCTCTATTTGCTTGGACTCATCCAGGAATCAATTGGTTAGCCTGTAGGCTTGGTCAACTCATCTGCCTTGATGAGATGACTGAGAAGCTTGAGTGTTTAGCTTATGCCAAATTTTTGATTGTAGTGAAACCTGATACTGAGCTAGTTAATGAATTCTTAGTTACAAATCTGGATGGTGAAACTTAAATAATCTATGTTAATTACCTATAGAGACCTCTGGTTTGCACAAAATGTAAGGTGTTTGGTCACACCTTGGGCAAATGTGAAAAAAGGGAAGTTATGAAAGCTGAGAAAAGTGATGAAGGAAAGAGAAAATCAAGAAACCATGGTATTTACAAAGTCCATAGTCAAGCAACCAACATCAATTAAAAACTAATGATGTCACTGTCACTAAGCAACAAGAAACAAGGATAGAGCCCTCAAGGCAGAGGAGAGAAAAAACTACTAATGTTCAGCCATGGAAGAAAGTGGAAAGACACAAAAAGACTATTGCTTTTAAACGTTAGAAAAACAAGTCTACTTTTGGAGATTTTTGGCCAACATCAGGTAAAGCTCAGTGGAAGAAGGAAGTAAACTGTGGTAACTCTAGATGATGAGACACTAGAGGAAGGGGAAATTGATAAAAGGACAACCCAATTGGTGAAATCATTACAACTTCCTGACAATAGCAATATGAAAGTCAATACCACCACTACAGTTTTAACTTATGCTTCTTTGCACATTCACAATAGTTTTGGTAGTTGATGGAACATCCAACTGAAGAACAAGGAAACAAAATGAATTTAAACAATAACAGTGATGTTGATAAGGTAACATAAACTATGGTTAAGGCAACTGAAGTTTCTTCTGCTGCTAAAGGAAGCAATAACAAAGTTAGAAATGAGGAAACTATGTGCGATGAAATAAATGTTTTGAAAATGGATGGTGCTTGTCAAGCTATATGCAACTTTAAAGGCAATGACATTGATTCATAAGTACATTATGTACTTTCTGAGGACAATGGCAAGCATGAGATGCAACCGACTTTACTCAATGTCATACCATTGGTAGCAGGAATGATTTCTATTGAAGGGGGTGATGTTGACAAACTGGTTTCTATTATTCAAGATGAACAACAAAATGAACATATTAATATTAAATCTCCAGCAAGCACTTGCAATGTAAGTGTGAAACAGAAGGGAAAATCGGTGGACAAAAACACAACATCACCGTATAGTGGTATTCCTCCACCACCAGGCCATAAAGAACCTTTTGCTTCTCATCTCTATGAACTAGAAAAAGAGAAAAAGATTTATCAAAGTGGCACAAAATTTAAACCAACAACTACTAATGCATCTAAGGTCGTTACGAGATCAATGGAAAATTTCAACAACTTACTCTCAGAGTCTCCCAATGTAACAAAACCTATGTGTATAGAACATTAGAGGTGCATGTCAATATGTGAAGCTTAATCAATGCAAACTGATCATCAAAAAATACCACCATAGCATTCTTTCAATTCTGGAAACAAAATTGGATTTGAAGCTTTCCTTGAGATCTGCAAGGTATGTTAATTCAAATTGTAATCATATACTTAATTTAGATGATGCTAGCTATGGTAGAATTCTTATTTTGTATCATCCTCTTATTCATAACCTTTCTACAATAGCTACATCAAGTCAACACATACATTGTCTCAATCAGCATATACCAACTGCCACAAATTACTTTATTACTTTTTTTATGCACTTAACTCTGCTAATGCTAGGAGTACACTTTTTGACACTTCCTGACTATAAACAACACACATATCCTTGGATTGTGTGTGAGGACTTTAACTCCGCCCTCAAACTCACTGATAGGACTAGAGGATCTACTATAACTCTTTTAGAAATTAATACTCTTAAGGCCGCAATTTCAGATTCTGAACGACTTGAAATTAACTCCTTTGGCATGCAGTTTACATGGAGCAATAGTAAAAGTGAGAGTGTCAGAACATTCACCAAGGTAGATCATTCTTTTTATAACTTTATTTCTCTATATTTTCGGCCGTCTTTGATGAATGAACTACCACTGCCTATTTTATTTGATCACTTCCCTCAAATTCTTCATTTGGGAGAGTGTATAATGCATAAAAAACCTAGTTTTTTTTAAATACTTGGGCGAATGATCACCAATTCAATGAAATTCTTCTTAATACATGGAGTGCTCCAGCTTTTGGAAATCCTATGCATATATTACATTAAAACTAAAGAATGCAAAAAAAGAACTTAAAAATTGGGCTAGTAATAAATTTGATAGTGGTAGTAGCCAGTTTAAGTACTAGACTCAAATGCTTGAGAGTATCCAAATCCATATGAATAGCAACCCTTCATATCGAGTCTTGCGGCTTTAGAATCTCAATATTCTTATAATCTTAAGGAAGCCCTTCATCTTGAATCCTTAATGAATAGGTAAAAAGCTAGAATTAAATGGGTTGATGATGGTGATAGGAACACCTCCTATTTCCATGCTATTCTCAAAGCTAAGCATAATAAACAAAACATTTTATTTATTACTGACCTCTCTGATAATATTTTTACTACACAATCTGACATTGAGAATGCTTTTGTTAACTATTTTGCTACCCTGATTGGCAATACTGATAACTTTGTGCCACGTATAAAGGATATTAATCATATGATTCTACCTAACCTCTCCGATGAGCAACAACAATTTTTGAGCAGCCCATTTACTGATATTGAGATCAAGAATGCAATGTTCTCGCTTAACTCTAACTCGTGTGGTGGCCTAGACGGTTTCAATGCCCTTTTCCATCAAAATTGCTGGAGCACGATAAGTTTTGAGATTAGTAAAGCCATAAAATAGTTTTTTGAAAGAGGTAATATGTTGGGCTCCTTTAACAATACCATCATTGCTTTAATTCCTAAAGTTCCCAATGCATGTATTGTAAATGCTTTTCGTCCTATTTGGTGTTGCAATACAATTTACAAGTGTATCACTAAAATTATTTCTAGTAGAATAAAGTTTGTTTTACCCACACACATATCCGAGAGTCAAGCTGCATTCCTCCTTGGCAGAAACATATTAGATAATGTTGTGTTAGCACATGAACTAATAAAGGGGTACAAGTCAAAATATCTGTCCCCTCATATTATGTTAAAACTTGATATAAGAAAAGCTTTGATACATTTCAGTGGTCCTCTGTGATAAGAACCATTAGCTACATGAAATTTCCTCCATGCCTTAATGCATGGGTTTATTCTTGTATCAATACTGCCCATTTTTCTGTTAATGTCAACGATTCAGCAGTTGGTTATTTCGCTAGTAAACAAGGTATACGACAATGGGACCCAATTCCAGCGTACTTATTTCTAATTGTTGTGGAGTTACTCACGAGAATGTTAAATTCCCTTATAGAGTCTAACCAATTAAGCTTACACCCTAAATGTAAGAATCTGGTTATCACCACTCTCATGTTTGCAGATGATTTAATTATTTTCTGCAAACCTGAAACCAATACACTTGCTAATATGATGTCTACCCTTGACAATTTTTATCTTTTTGCGTATTAACAATGAAAAGTCTGAATTTCTTGCATCTGATGTGAGTATTGATTAGACATCCCTAATTCATACACAAACTGGTCTGAGATATAGTGATGCTAATATTTCATATCTTGGGTTGCCTCTTGCAACTTCAAGAATTACAACTAGTCAATGTTATCCATTATATGCTAAAATCACGAAAAGACTTGATTGCTGGTCTTCAAGAATGCTTAGTCAAGTAGGTAGAATTACTCTAATTGAATCCGTAGTGATAATTATGCACGTTTACTAGGATCATGAATTCCTATTGCCACAGAAACTACTTAAAATGTGGAGAATTGCATTTATGAGATTTCTTTGGAAAGGCAATATTCATGTAAAATACCTTGTGCCTACCTCATTTGCTTTACTTGAGAACTCTATAAGCAAGGGTTGTCTTGGCATTATCAATATGTGTGCATGGAACAAGGTTGCTTCTGGTAGGCACTTCAATGACATTATCATTAGAAAGGAGAGTCTTTGGGTAGAATGCTCCTAAATATATATAATCAAGGACTATTCTTTCTGGACAATGAATATTAAAATTAATATGAGTTGGGCTTGGAAATTCCTGATTAAACTTAGACCGGTTTTCCTGCCTTTCATCAAATATGGGCAATATGCTTATAATGAAATCAATTTCTGGAATGACCCATGGACTGATTTCGATGTCATTCTCGGCAACTCTCTTCCTTACCTTGCCATTTTGCAATCGGCGATTAGCTTAACTAGCAATGTTACTAGTTATTTTCATGGAAACTTGCTGTGTCTTCCAGTTACATCAAATCATAATGTGAAGAACTTGTAGGATCAAATTAGACTACATTGGGTTCCAACTGTGGTGACAGCTAAAACTCTACGAATTTGGAAAGGCGCTAATTTTTCTATTAAAAACTTGTATCATAATATGCTTGGTACTGCTACTCTTCCTTTGTGCAAATGGTATAAGGCAGATTGGAGGAGAGATAATGTAGCGAGATAGAATTTATGTTTGTGGAAGATCATGCATAAGGTTATTTTGGCAAAGGACATACTACAAAGCCACGACATGACAATGCATATTCTCTACTCCTTCTACAGTTCCCACACTGAAACAAGAAGCCACTTGTACTTCAAATGCAACACTGTTCGTGCTATTTGGGATTAAAAATTGTAGCTGATTGGTTGCTCTAACATTCAGCATGATAGTGATCTCAAATGGGAAGAAATTAAAATCAAAATTAAAGGAAAAAGAAGGAATTCGAGGATGTACACTTATGTACTCAATAAGTTTGTCCGAAGTATATGGACTGAAAGAACAAACTAATGTTCAAACCTAACAGAGTTTGCAATTCTACTCAATTCAAGCATCAATTATGGCATGATCTACGAGATGGACTGAAATTTCTTAAATTCGCATACGATCCCTACATTTTTGGAAGCATTTAATCATGGCGGCTTGTAGATTTTGTAATTACTTATATTGTTTAGTCTCCTGTTAGTATTGATACGTTGTGTTGTCTTCATTCTCATTTTGTTTTTTTTATGTCTCTGTTAACTATGTAATCACCTCCGGTATATTAATAAAAGTGGTATGGGCCCACTAACCCCGTTGGCTTTGCTAAAAAAATGTTATGTATTTGATTAATAATCCTATATATTTCTACTTAGAAAAAACTCCTTATACAGTATACTTGTTTAAAAGTTAACATGTAATGCAGTGTGCGCAGTATGAACTATATGTCATATGCAAAGCAATATTAGATGATATATTGAATGATGTGCAACTTGTGATGTGATTGGTTTTATTTTGACATGCATTTTAATAAATGAGGTATGATATGAAAAAAGATGTGTAATAATATGCATAATGATTTGATGATGATATGTATTTCTATAAAAGATATTTAAAGTAATATCTAAATATTATGCATATACATATATTATAAATCATTTGAATCAAACAAAGGTAATATACATTAATTTTTATACTTAGATTAATGATACTAATAAAAGATTGAAAGGATAGTAAAGATAAAAGTCTTAAAATATATATAAGTTTGACTATGCATGTTTAAACTACATATAAAGATATATAAATTTATATTTTATAACAATATCAAATGTTTGAAAATTTTAAATTATTTCAAGCATATTAACATATCTATTACTATATATAATTTTATTGTTTATATAATTTCAATATATATTTTTGAAACAAAATATATGAAACATAAGTAGATAAACAAAATTAATAATTTGAGTTTGAACTGACATTTTCATATTAAAAAGATGTCTTTTCAAATTTTCAAAACCAAATCAAAGAGTAATGAAATTTAAATTTAGAATGAGAAAAGATTTTAATTAGATTAGTATATTGATATGTATATTATGGTGTATCAACATATGAACCAAAATGTCTAAAATTATAAAAGAGATAAATTTCTATTCCTAACTATGTGCATAGATGGATATTCCTAAATGTAATGATAATTATGAAAATATTGTGAAGCGCACCTCTTTTTGCAATCCTCCATTTTTTTTTTCATTGTCATGAACCATATATTCACATCTTTTAGAATTTGACGACAAGATCTGCTCAATTGCGACGGGCTCGTTTTTCTGATCAACATAGTATATTCATTTGCTGGGTTTGAAGACCGTATGAGAGATATACTGATGATTTAGTAGTTTAACCAACTTGCGCCAAAAATTTGAATTTGAATGAATGGACACATCAAATACTATAAATAGGTCCAATAGTCACGTCCCTTCACAAACATTTTCTCTTCTTCTTCTTCTTTCCATTTTTCCTCTTTCAATCAATTTTCTGAGAGGCATAACTTCTTCGTTTCTTAACAGAATTGGATGAAAATAGCGACAAATCAAAATGAAGGCAAGGGCTATGATTGAATAACAATTTGGTGAATAATTTGAATGGTATTATAGTGCAGTAGGCCGAATCAGTGAGAGGAAAGCAAAAAATCCTGTATATAATTTTCTGTTTTGGATAGTCAACTTCAAACTATATATCTCACTCAATTTTGATTGGAATTTGATGATATACCCATCAGAACGACCGCGAGAACAAGAATTTCAATCTGGAGATGGATTTGGGATGAAATAATCCAAATATCTGGACAAAATATGAGAAATATCAATGATAGTTTTGATTTCTTTTTCCATTTGTGCACCAAAACTTCATTTGATCACAACTTGGCCATTTCTTGACGGATTTGCACAAAACGGGAAGCATTCTGGAGCAGATGAAGAGAAGTGTAGCATAGGATCAAATTGAAGAAGAAAATAGTTTCGTAGATCAGATACCCATTTCATTGTAGATTGCCAATATTTTTCTTTTTACTTTTGATTGGTAAATGAACACTTGGTGTCTTCCTTCTTCTTTTTCTTGGTTGATGAATGAATCATCTTTGTGTCTTTTGATCAATATTCATTAGACATAACTTTTCCCTGCAAAACAACATGAATTTTTTTTAAAGAATCAAACGACTTTTCAAAATAACTAAATGTAAATTTAAAGAATAATATCATGATGATTTTATGACATATCTATACAAAAAACTATTTAAAGAATTTCCATTTAAACTTTTTCAAAAAATCATATTATAATAACTTGATTTTTCAATGGAATATAATGTAGACTCATCTAACACTGATGCAATGCATGAATTTAAACTAGTGATATAAATCATTTCAAAATTTTCCATTTAATTTTTCCAAAATTCAAATGATGAAATTTTGAATACCTATGCTCTGATACCAATTATTAGGGATGAGAATCACGTAACTTAAGGCAAAATTAACACTAGAGTGGAGGTGAATAGTGTTTTAAAAAGATTATGGAAAATCTAAACAATTAGCGAATAGTTAAACAATTATATGAATCATAGAATGAATATCACAACAGAAAATAATACAAATGTAAACATAAACAGGAATAAAATGCAGAAAAGGAAAGGGCACACCGGATTTTATATTGGTTCAGATTACTCATATGCCTAGTCTCGCGCAACGCTGGATTGCGCAGAGTTTTATTAATACTAGTACCAATCTTACAATATCCTTCACGGCAACGAGGTTAACAGCGATTCCACACTCTTGATTTCACAGCTACAAGGTTCACACCGATTCAACACCCTTGATTTCATGGCTACAAGGATCACACCGCTCCCTTTCCTTGATTCACAGGCTACAAGGAACACACTTTTTCCTTAATAATTACAAACAGCCCTAGAACTCTTAAATAGCACTTCCAAACAGAGAGTATTTGATAGAGACTGGGAAGAGAAAGAGAATGATATAACTTGTATTGAAAACTCAGAGTATAAGTGTAGAAATCAAGAAATTAAGTTAGAATAATGGTGGTAAGAGTAAGAATGAAGAAGGAGAAGATATGTTGGTTAAAAATCGAAAATGTGCTCTATATATAGATTCCAAAGGTTGAACAGTTCTGAATGGTTTTAAAACATCAAAAGACACTTCCTTTGAAATTTGAAAATTTGACAGTTATATATCGACATGTAAATAATGGTATGTCGACATATGTTGATTTTTCAAATTTTAAATTATGTTTTAAACTATTTAAATCAATATATATGTATATATGTATATGTATATATATATATATATATATATATATATATATATATATATATATATATATTAGAAATTCTTGAATCAAAACAACACTACATGAAAATGTTCGTTTGACAGCATTAGAGGTCAGCGTTTTTCCCTAACTGCTGACAAAATCAACGTGAAAAATAAAAAATAGAATCCTTAACGTTGTTTAACCATGCCCTTAAGATTTTTTTCATTTCGCGGTTACCTTAGCCGCCTTCCTTTCTTCCCTTTCCTTTTGGCTTCTCATAAAATCCTAAATCCTCCCATTGATCATTTTAAACCTAATCAAAATACTAGATACACGCAGAATCTCCCATGAAATTTGTCCATCCACTGATTTTGCTTGCAGTATCCAATTTAGTGGACCACTAATGCCTCTTGAATTTATCGTTGGAGTGCAAAAGAACATTATCTATTTTGGGTTCACTCAGTAGTTAAGAGCACCGTTCACTCAAGAACCCTCTGTTGATTCTCTTCAATAGTCTGATTTGAGGTAATTTATGTACGATATTGAAAGTTAATTTGTTAATTAGCTTTGGAAAAATATATATTAGAAAAGTGAATTTATCCCACAACCTTAATATTTATCAATTTCTTACTACAACAAACTGAGACGTTTCTGTTTTTTAATTATGTAATAGATAGAAAGATGATTATATAGGTTTTAGGGCTCTCCTTTGTGAAGATTTGAGGAATAGTGATTAATCAATGTTGTAGTGACTTCATTCTTGTTGTAATCAGTATATTTCATATTTATTCTTTGTTTTTTATTATTTGTGATGAACATCTCAGTAGCTTGTTACCCAAAATTCCTTTCACCAAAAATCATGGGCTCCTAAGTCATATCAACTATATTGTGTTTGGCAATTAACGATTGGTTGAGAGTGGCGATCTTATGTCATATGGCCGTGTTCTAGAGTTTACTGGAGGATTTCACGTATTGATTAGCTCGTAAGCAGTAGATGAGCACCACCTTGCTGCGTTATGCATTACTTGTAGGTTATATTTATATATTACTAAATGCATTGGCACCTGAAGAAGTGATTATGGAATTTAAAAGAACTTCCTTACATAACTTAATATAAAAAGGCCATAATGGATTCATATAATGAGGAGATTGTCCTTTGTATGTATTCACTATTATTTTTAACATGTATTTTCTAGAACAATTTACCAAATGTGTTTGCATGTCAGTACAACCTAAGTTTATGTTACGTTTGTTTGTTCTTGTAACGATCAGATTTCATGCTAGTTTCATGCAATACCACTGACAAGTTCAAATAAATTACCCTGCTTTTACTCCAATTTTTTTAACGCTAAGTGCAACAGTGAAAACCATTTTTTATAAAGTGATCGAGTCCAATTGTAAGTACGTGATACCATCTTTTAATCATGGTTTTCCCCTTTATATGCAATGAATTTAAGACTGTATATGTGCGTCTATCCAATGAATTTAATCATGGTTTCAGTTTTGGCAATATTTTTCCTAATTCATTATTAATGTTACCAAATTCGTTGTTAGGGGATTGGATGGCTGATGTCCCTTCCTGTTAAGAGAGCAATCTTTGTTATATTATGTTATGTACGATGTTTTAAGTGTAATTCGTACTTAATTATTAATTAATAAGCTTCTTATACTTTCTATAACTAATTAAGATTTAATTATTGTTCAATGAAATTTGAGATAGACATAGATAAATGAGTAAAATTTTAGGTATAACCAAATTGTACCCAATATATAAACCAAATTTCAACTTGCAAGAATATTTCAAAGAGTAATAAGTAAATAATAGTGCATTCTATATAATAGAACTACAATATAGCTAACACAAGATAGTGCATTCATTAAATATTATTTTTGTTCCTAGTGGCCAATAATGTGTTGTAATATGAAAGAATATTAGATGCGTTTCTTCCCTTTAGCTCAACATAGATAATATAATATCTTGTATGGCTTGGCATGTCATTGAAGTCGACTGCTACCAACTTTCATGCTACAGGTTGTAGACTAATATTTAGATATTTAACTATTCGTATTGTGGTTACTAATTCAACATGAAACCTGTTGCATAACTTTCATGTGATTTTATTCTATTTGATATATGGCTAGCGCTTTATCCATTATCTCTTCTTAATTTCATCTACTCTTTTCAAATTCCTCATAAAGTACCTGCACGTTAAAGAAATAATGCCTGATGAGATGTCCATGCACAGTGGTAGTGTTATGTCCATGGTTTCAGGAATAAGAACTCAGCTTGGCGGTGGATCCGATAATACACAGGCTGACAGGGATTACTTGCAGTTGACATATCATTATTATTAGAAATATATCATGCATGTTGCTTTTAGTTTCTGGAAATGGTGTCAAATTGTTACAACTGGAATTATGTCATGATGATCTAGCCTAGATTTTGAGGGCCATTCAAACACAAGAAAAACAGAAGCTACATCTGGTGATAAGTCTCTTCTTTTGTTTTGTTTGCAGTTTATTCCTATTATACTGTAATTTTAACGTCTATATTCCGATTATTTTACAGGTATGGTAAGTTGAGTTTCTATTAACATTGTGATTTTGATTTTAAGAAAAAGAAGTAATATTCTATGTATACAATATGTTTTCAGGTTGGTAGTTTAGAAGTAATGCCAAAGGGAACTTTTTAACATGTTGACGGTAAGAGGGTGTCACAAAACCATGCCATTTCACCAGTTTCGCATACTTGCAAGTGCATCTGCTGTCTTGGCCGTCAATGCAAATATTATGTCTTTGTCAATGTTGTATGAACTTAGTTTATAAATATAAATTTTTTCTGTGAATTTGTATAACCTTGTTTATAAATATTGTATACAATTTAAGGAATTCAACTTAAGTTATGGAAATAATTAACAGTTATGTTTTTATACGATAGCTTTTACTTTGATTTGTGTATGTTATGCTTGTTATTCAGTTGGAGTACAATAAGATGCAGTATTGATTAATGATATATGTGTGTGGAAATATTAGGAACAAGTGACAGCGTTTAAATTGTGCTGTGGGTTCTATGGAAAGATTATGCACATTACTACGATAGCATAACAAATGCTATCAAAAATTAGTGATAACGTTTGCAAACTGCTAATAAAAAGCATCATTAGCAGTAGTACAAAATTATTTACAACACTGAAAGAATGTTGTCCAATTTTATTTTTAACGGCGTTTACTTGTTGTTGTTGTTAATATCGTATCAACGACCGCATGTCATTATACAACGTTTCTAATAACATTGTTAAATCTACTACGACGTTTTTCAATCGCTGTAATCCAAGTTGTTTAAAATATATTTTCTTAAGTATAAAAACATAATAAACATATGATATAGAACTATATATATATATACTATATTATAATATTTAACATATATACATATAATATAAAACTTTATAATATATAAAACTATATAATAAACATATATATATATATATATATATATATATATATATATATATATATGAAAACATAAGTAAAACCTTTAATAATTTAAAACCATTTAGAAAGGAGTTTGAAATTAATTTGAAAATAGTTTGAAATAATTTGAAATCAGACTTTGAAAGTGCTAATCGGTGTTTTACATACTAACTAGACTATATTACTTTGATAATCTTGAACTCTTGAAATATTTATATCTTGATACTCATGAGTCTTGAATCTTCTTTTGAAATATCGAATCTCCATAAATTCTTAACTATACAGTCTTCAGTTTACTTCTTGCATATAAGTCCTGTGTGTGTATATATATATATTTTGGATAAAGATGTTAGTATATATTTTATAATCAATAATGATAGTGATTGAAACAAGGTTTTTGTCATCAAAACATTATCAACATTCCATTCTCTAACATACCCTACTTTAAAGAATCACTTGCAACTTGTAACGTTACTCCTAGAAATCTTTGGGATGAAGGAACATCTCGTCAAGGTCTTGAACGCCCAGATTGGTCTCTATTAAAACCATTCACTAAAGATTCTAAAGAAGAGCCGGATTCATGGAACAAACAACATAACCCATCCAGTAATTCTTCGAAGAACAACAAAATATATTTCTTTTCAAATAATATTTAATAAGCACGATTATTCATAACATTCTATCCATTTCTCGAAATAAAATCATTAAATCCTCATACATAAGAATTATAGCCAAAATTATTCCAGATAGACGTTTGAAAAATCAGTCCAAACATCTATCATAACATTCTAGAAAACAAAGTACAATAACAGACATCTAACTCAAAGTCAAGAATGTGAAAATTTATAAAGAGTTTCAGCTCAAACGTCTGATACTGTAAACAAATGTCTAATTATGCACTCTGGAAAACTTATAAAATCTTCTCCCCTTGAACAGATGTATATTCTAAAAACTTCAACTCTGTCTATCCTTTCCTTTTGAATTTCTCTTCAGCAAAGACGTCTGAAGTATATTTCAGACATCTTAGCATGATAAAATTGCCATATTACGCCCTTCTACACTTCATTTTTTTTTTTTTTTTTTTTTTTTTTTTTTTGCACATTTTACTTTTTACCAGACGTTCTTCCTCTTTCAAACCCTAACTTTCCAATTTAATTTCTTCTGAAAAACCAAATCAACGGCCCCAAGGAAACCTTTTTCTAAACAAATAAAGACTACTCAAGCTCTCAAGAACCTTCCAAACGAATGGCCACAGAGAAGCACATCAACCAATGGATTCTTGAGAAAGACGGAAGAGAAAGGCTAAAGATTTAGAGAAAAAGAACATACACTCAGGTCCATTTTATCCTTTAGAACGGTTACACAAATATGATAACAACAATTTAGCAACTTATGCGGATATTGACGATATAATTAACAATGAGTTAAATAAGGGACAAATTGACCAAGTGGCTATACTCTTATTTCTAATAAATTTGTGCTCAATCAACATCTGGAACCCTTATGATCTTGAAAATTGGATTGGGTCTAGTGTTTATGGACATGTTATAAAATTTAACACTGAAATGCTTGGTCAAATACTTTGATGCTCATATTCGAGTATTAGGTTGCATGAGATTCCATACATGAGAAATCAATCAAGGGACACAATAACTCATCTTATTTGGGAAGATGGTATGCCAAAAATGGAATCGTTTTATTTCCGTCCATGAGCTAGGTTGCTTAACAGGTTACTCATAAATACTGTACTCCCAAGATTAGAAAGTCACGAACAAGTCGATGATTGTTAACCCCATTGGGAAACGCGATTTAGAAAATGAAACGTCAACTTAAAAGCTGCTGCAAAGCTATGCATACTCATCGGGTTGTCAAAGACGTATAAACGATATGAGTCAAACGAGTCATGCCATGTGATCAACTTACACCAAGCCGTGTAAACGACTTATAACACCCCGTATTTTCTGTGAATGTTAAAGTAACGAATTAAAGAATACTTAATTTTAAAAGTGGGAATAAAGGGAAATGGGTTACGCCATTGCATTCGTCTCGGAATTCTGCTTGGGATAGAGTCCGAGTTTGCGTAAATCGGACAACATATAAAGAAGTTATAAGCCGTAGAAGTTTATATACGCGCAAGGAAGTATATATACACAAAATCATCTCCAGAACCAAAATAAGTCAAAGACAAGTGAGCAGGAAAGATCCCGCTCAAATGGTGTCGACCCCTCTTTCAACCCGCCTTAAGGGGGGTAGACCCCTTCTGAGATCCAGTTCCTGTGACAATTTCTGTAGTTCTGAGCTGATGTGACCTTCTCTGATTGGCCCGGTGACGAATTCTGATGTATTAGGGCTTATGTGTCGTACCGTGATTGGTTGAGTGACACATCTCTTTGGTTTGGATGGCTCTGATTACTCCTACACTGAACTAAAGGCTAGAATTAACCCTAGACTTCTATATAATCAACTCAAACCCTAAACCTAAAACACATAAACACATTCTATGAAGTCGTCATGCTGTCTCTCTCTGAACTAGCGTAGCCTCCATCTTCTTAAAAATAGAATATCTTCTTCAACTAGAAATCAATTAGAAGAACATCAATAGTCTACATCAAAGGAATAGCTTAACAAATTCAGAAATCAGATTCCAGAATACAAGAACTGCTCTTTTTCCGTAAGTTCAATTATATTTCAGATTTAAATATTTAAAAGTCATGAATTGAAATAAATTGAATCTAGAACTGTGCCTAATTGTGATTCTGATTCATGTTTAAACTCATGACAAATCTGAAATTAACCATGCCTATGAGACTATTGTGATTTGTACAGTTGAACCTATCATATTGTATATTAATTTGGTGATGCTTTTATGTTATGTACATGTTCGTAAACTAAGTGTTGTTCATATATGCTTATATGTTTAGATCTACATGCTTGCTTTTATGTTATGTTATGTACATGTTCATAAACTAAGTCATGTTCATATATGCTTATATGTTTAGATTTACACACTCGCTTTTATGTTATGTTATGTACATGTTCATAAACTAAGTCATGTTCATATATGCGTACATGTTTAGATCAAGTTAATACATATGTTTAAGATCTATGTAAATTCCTGTTCATATGCTTAAGATCTATGTTAATTGGATCTAACTCAAGTAAAAGTTCACATTGATATGCTTGATTAAGTTTGTATTGTTCATGAAAAATTTGTATTACACATGCTTAGTTAGATTCATGTTATTTTGTGCTGTTGGAATGCTATATGTTCCTTTCTTTTCCCTTTTGTTTATGAGTTAGGCTAATTTACGAGCCTAACGTTCTATGTAAATAATGCGAACGAATAACGCGAGGAAACGTTGGGGTAAAACATTAAATTTACATGCTAATGGCATAGATTGACTCATAATCATGTAAATAATCACTAGCATGAAATGGTATAATTTGTTTACCATTAATTATGAACATAATTTAAATCGTAAATGTGACATGACAACACTTGTGGATAATTTACATATAAACTTGACATAAATGATGAATATTTAAATTAAATAAAGGATGAACATGCCTAACCCGAGGTTAGATTGAGTTGTGGTGTAAAACTGCCCGGAACCGCCCGACACATCCAATAACCGCAACAACACCTATCTAATGTGAGAGGTTAGTGCATCATGCCCAAGAAAAACCCGAGGTTAGATTGAGTTGTGGTGTAAAACTGGCCGGAACCGCCCGGCACATCGAGTAACCGCAACAACACAGATCTAATGTGAGAGGTTGGTGCATTAATAAATCAATTAATGCTAATGAATAGGACCTGTTAAGAATGTTAGGGTTAAGCTAACTAAGGCAACACTTAACCAGTACAACATGTTAATTAAACAAATGGTAGGGTTAAGTTAACTAAGGCAACATTTAGCCAGTACAACATGTTAATTAAGCAAATGGTAGGGTTAAATAACACAAGAAGGCAACACTTAACCAATATATAACATGATGTATGGTAGGGTTAAGTAACACAAGAAGGCAACACTTAACCAATATATAACATTATGTATGATAGGGTTAAATAACACAAGAGGGCAACACTTAGCCAATATACATGATGAATGAGTGGGGTTAAGTTAATAGAAAACACTTAACCAATACAACATGATGTGTGGGTGGGTTAAATTAACATGAATGGACAACACTTAAACAATATTACATGAACGAAGCAGATAGGGTTAAGGCAAGCTTAACCAATAATACGTATTGACCAGATCAGTAGGAGGGTTAAGTACATCTCGTGTAGGTAGGTAATATTAGTACATATGGGCCCACAAACTTAACCGTTATATAGACATGCTTGAATAGGTGGGAGGGTTAGGTACATCTCGTGTAGGTGGGTAATATTTGTATATATAGGCCCAAAAACTTAACGAGTAGGAAACCCGAGTAACGGGGACCCATTTCAGCAGTAACCCACATAGATGTATCATGGTACCCTGAACTAGGCAGGGTGGGGCACGATTACTGGGCTGATTATAAGCGGTAAAAATAGTGGCAGGGGGTACGTCAGTGTAGGTTCCGACGGTTTACGGGCGTGCACGTACTCCGGAGTGGGAAAGAGTAGGCACTGGGTACCAGTAGTTACACACTGTGCATCTTGAATCGTGTCAGGTTGCTATCATAAGAATTGATCACCTTATGGTGGGACCAGCACAGGGTATCTACATGCAAGAGAGGGCCAATTGACACAGACACATGGAACATTAATACAAGTAGGGAGCCGATCGATATGGTAGTAAGGATACATGTAACATCTTCGTGGCAATTAGGCTGATTGAGGTAAGATCCTACTACTAGATGTACACCTGAAGGCTACCACAATTGGGGGGATTGGGATCACGTTGTACTATTATCATTTTATACAGATTACTAGTTGGGACACTAGTTAGGCGGTGCAGAGACATAGAAATCAGAATAACAAGGTAGTAGTGAAGCAGAGAAAGAGTAGAAGCGCATTCAGTTTACCATGCCTTATCTTGTCTTAAGTTATCTTGTTTTATGGTATTGTCCTATTTTCAGTTTATTCATGTCATGATCATTTATCTTGTTTACATGTTGAAAAATCATTGGACTTACCAGACTTATGTCCGACCTGTTTTCTTTCCAAGCTTGGAGATTCTGTGATGTATGGCTTGGAACCTCTTATCTTTGGCTATGGCTGTGATTGCACTTTAATTTGGGGACTTATGCTACTTTGATATGTTTTATGCTTCTTATATACTTGGAAGTTTTTGAATCAAGACAGAAGTTTTATGTAATACTTTTAAGTATGATTGAGTCAATTGTTGTAAAAGCTTGACTGAACTACGTTGCTTATAAAATGACTTTATTCTCTGCTGCTTTATTTGTCTGCCTTATAATTTATCTGCACCTCTTACCTATAACGCTTCACTGAAGTTAATGCATTCCCTTTGTAAGTGACATTAATGAACGTGGGATGTTTCACTTGGTATCAGAGCTGAAGGTTACTTGATCAGATAAAAGATTTGAAAAATTATTTTCAAAACGGTTTTAAAAGAAACATTTTCTAAAGAAAGTTTGTTTTAAAGGCATATTCCCCAAAGCCATATACATTATCTTTTGATCCCCTATTTGAATCCTTGTTTTCCTTCTTTACTGAGTCCCCGGGGCTCTTGGCTTTCTGGGAGGTAACCTCATCGCGGCATGGTTCCGCAGGCTTGATGAGACTACGACACCTATCAAAGGGAGAAGAAATGCCCAACTTCCATATATAGTCGTAGTAGTTTCACCTGCGGCTAATTTTCTTTCAAACTTTTGTAGGGTTTTCCGTGCGATGGAGGCAGCTTTCAAGAGACTTGTCAACAAGTTACACAAAGATGGCAAAGATGAGAATAAGGGAGCTTGGCTAAGGAACACAACCCAAGGATGAGAAACTCATGGATATGGACTTGGTTCACGAAGGAGGAAAGAATAGAATAATCTAAGACAAGAGGAAGTGTCGTTATTATGGTATAACGGGTCATATAATTAAGGACAAGGGCAAGAACAAAGGACAGGATTTTCAGGAGGGCAAGTGCATGCTCTCACCGCCAGCATACCTGAGAGAGAGGTAGTAGAGTTTCTATCGAAAAAGTCTAGTTTTTCTTTTTGATCATCCTGTTAGTACTCTTTTTGATTTTAGCGCTTCACATTCATTTATATCTGTTTCCATTGTTGAGTCTCTGCACCTTAGTGCTTGTATAGTAGAAGATCCCATTATTGTCTTAAATCTAATTGGTGGTTCGACTCATTTATGTTTGGTTTGTAAGGATTTAAGAACTGTTATATTAAGTATTGAGTCTAAGTGTAATGCTTATGTTTTTGATTTCATGGGCTATGGGTTGATTCTAAGCATGGATTGGTTAGTTAGTAATTGTGAAAGGAGGGTAGTTAGACTTTCGACTTGCCTCGGGAATACCCTCGAGATTTCGTTCGATCCTAAGGGATCAGTTTGTCTTAGCTACCTAGAATCACTTGATGCATCTATCGATGATTTGCGATCCGTTGGAGTAGTCCATGAGTACGCATATTTTTTTGATTAGGTTAGGGGTTTGTCCCCTAAAATGCGAGCATTAATCTAGTTGGCAATGCAAAGCCAGTTGCATTACCTGTACGACACATGAATCCAAGGGAAAGGAAGGGCTCAGTAAACAGGTAAAAGAGTTACTTGAAAAAGGTTCATAAGGCGAAGTATTTCTGAATGGGGTGCTCCAGTCGTTTTGGTTACAAAGGCAGATGGTTCACTTCGCTTGTGCATAGATGATATTTTGGAATAAGGAAGAACATGCTTTGCATCTAAGGGAAGTCTCGGATACCCTCCAAGAGCATCAACTTAAGGCAAAGTTCTACAAAAATGCCATTTTTGGAGAGAAGAAGTAGGGTTTCTTCGACATGTAGTGTCCAAAGAGGGGATAGCGATAGATCCCGCAAAAGTAGTTGCAGTGCAAGACCGGAAGGTTCCAAGGAATGCAACAGAAGTAAGAAGCCTTCTTGGACTAGCGGGCTAATATAGGAAGTCCATTAAGGACTTTGCGAAGGTATTTTCCCCACTTACAAGATTGATGAAGAAGAATCTAACCTTTGCTCGGGATATTGGTTGTGATATCGCTTTCCAACAATCGAAGAGGGCTCTTACAACGGCCCCAGTTTTGACTTTTACCTTATGGTAGTAAAAGGCTTACGGTATACACGGATGCATGCGGCACGGGACTAGGCACCATTTTGATGTAAGGGTAAGTCGTAGCGGATGCCTTAAGAAGAAAAAGGTTGACTTCAAGTCCTCTTTATGTGAAAAGGAAAAGTTCAGAATACATATTAAACCTTGATTTTAAAACCTTCGGTTAAGTTAGTAGTCAGCATCGCTAGGAGTAAGACCTAAGCTTTTGAATTAAATAGGGACTTCACAAAGAAAAGACTCTCAGATAGCTGACGCAATGGATAAATTAAGTAGAGAAGAGCCCTTTAGTCACCTTAATAAATAAGCTTGCAAGAAGCCATGAGTACGCAGTTATGTTTGAGCACCGCTTATCATCCTCTGACAGAAAGGGTGAATAGGATTTTGGAAGACCTTTTGAGGAAATGTTAGCATGAGACGGCAGAAGTTGTAGTGCCAATTATACTAGAAGAAGAAAAGGTGGAACGAGAGGCGACAATGAAATGAGTTCCAATGCATATTTTGGAAACAGAAATTAAGAAGCTACGCAATCGTGAAGTTAAGACAGTCAGAGCAATATGGAGTGAAGCTCAAGAAGATGCGACTTAGAAGACTGAAGACTAGATACGCACATCATACCCTTTTTGAGGGTATATCCTTGATCTCTCTTTTTCTGTAGAGTTTATTTGCTAGTCTTTATCTTTTAAGTATATCCTCTCGGTCCAATCCTCGATCCTTAAATAGAAACCAATGGATGTAAACATGTATTTGAAACATGTTATGATTGATGGTTGCAAGTTGTTGCTAGTGGTTGCTCGTGGATGCATATACACACACTAGGTACTAGATCGACTCAGCCACTTTCATATTGCATATGCATATATGTGTATATATATGGATTGAAACTTGTTGTGTTATCATATGGATGTTGCATTTGTATGAATGATTGAGCACTCATGTAGAAGTTACAAAGTACGATTAGGAATAACTGCATACATGATGGACTAATAGCACTGACATAATTTGCATTAAGGAGGTCAACTGAATCAGTAGACCGCCTGATTTTGCATTAGATAAGGGCATGTACACACACTATGCATATGGTCATGAAAGCATTAGAAGTCTTTTTAAGGATAATGGATGCATGTGATTGATGGTTGAGTAGATGGATGTTGAATGTTAGGATACATTCTTTTTAACTTAGAGATTTCGGGGACGAAATCCTTTAAAGGAGAGGAGAATGTAACACCCCGTATTTTCTGTGAATGTTAAAGTAACGTATTAAATAATACTTAATTTTAAAATTGGGAATTAAAGGAAACAGGTTATGTCATTGCGTTTGTCTCGGAATTCTGCTTGGGATAGAGTCTGAGTTTGCGAAAGTCGGACAACGTATGAAGAAGTTATAAGCCATAGAAGTTTATATACGCGCAAGGAAGTATATATATACATATATATATATACACACACACACAAAATCATCTCCAGAACCAAAATAATTCAAATATGAGTAAGCGGGAAAGATCCTGCTTAAATGGTTTCGACCCCTCTTAAGGGGGGTCGACATAGGTGTCGACCCCCCTTAAGTGGGGTAGACCCCTTCTGAGATCCAGTTCCTGTGATGATTTCTGTAGTTCTGAGCTGATGTGGCCTCTTCTGATTGGCCCGGTGACGAATTCTGATGTATTAGGGATTATGTGTCGTACTGTGATTGGCTGAGTGACACATCTCTTTGGTTTCGATGGCTCTGATTACTCCTAGACTGATCTAAAGGCTAGAATTTATCCTAGACTTCTATATAATCAACTCAAACCCTAAACCTAAAACACATAAACACATTCTATGAAGTCGTCATGTTGTCTCTCTCTGAACTAGCATAGCCTCCATCTTCTTAAAACTAGAATATCTTCTTCAACTAGAAATCAATTAGAAGAACATCAATAGTCTACATCAAAGGAATAGCTTAACAAATTCAGAAATCAGATTCCAGAATACAAGAACTGTTCTTTTTCTGTAATTTCAGTTATACTTAAGATTTGAATATATAAAAGTCATGAATTGAAATAAATTGAATCTAGAACTGTGCCTAATTGTGATTCTGATTCATGTTTAAACTCATGACAAATCTGAAATTAACCATGCCTATGAGACTATTGTGATTTGTACAATTGAACCTATCATATTGTATATTAATTTGGTGATGCTTTTATGTTATGTACATGTTCATAAACTAAGTCATGTTTATATATGCATATATGTTTAGATCTACAAGCTTGCTTTTATGTTAAGTTATGTACATGTTCATAAACTAAGTCATGTTCATATATGCTTATATGTTTAGATCTACACGCTCGCATTTATGTTATGTTATGTACATGTTCACAAACTAAGTCATGTTCATATATGCTTACGTGTTTAGATCCAAGTTAATACATATGTTTAAGATCTATGTAAATTCCTGTTCATATGCTTAAGATCTACGTTAATTGGATCTAACTCAAGTACAAGTTCACATTGATATGCTTGATTAAATTTGTATTGTTCATGAAAAATTTGTTTTACACATGCTTAGTTAGATTCATGTTATTTTGTGTTGTTGGAATGCTACATGTTCCTTTCTTTTCCCTTTTGTTTATGAGTTAGGCTAATTTGCGAGCCCAATGTTCTATGTAAATAATGCGAACGAATAACGGGGGGAAACGTTGGGGTAAAACATTAAATTTACATGTTAATGGCATAAATTGGCTCATAATCATGTAAATGATTAATAGCATGAAATGGTATAATTTGTATACCATTAATTATGAACATAATTTAAATAGTAAATGTGACATGACAACACTTGTGGATAATTTACATATAAACTTGACATAAATGATGAATATGTAAATTAAATAAAGGATGAACATGCCTAACCCGAGGTTAGATTGAGTTGTGGTGTAAAACTGCCGGGAACCGCCCGACACATCCAGTAACCGCAACAAAACCTATCTAATGTGAGAGGTTAGTGCACCGTGCCTAAGAAAAACCCGAGGTTAGATTGGCTTGTGGTGTAAAACTGCCCGGAACCGCCTGGCACATCCAGTAACCACAACAACGCAGATCTAATGTGAGAGGTTGGTGCATTAATAAATCAATTAATGCTAATGAACAAGACATGTTAAGAATGGTAGGGTTAAGTTAACTAAGGCTACACTTAACCAGTACAACTTGTAATTAAACAAATGGTAGGGTTAAGTTAACTAAGGCAACACTTAACTAGTACAACATGTTAATTAAACAAATGGTAGGGTTAAGTAACACAAGAAGGCAACACTTAACCAATATATAACATGATGTATGGTAGGGTTAAGTAACACAATAAGGCAACACTTAACCAATATATAACATGACGTATGATAGGGTTAAGTAACACAAAAGGGCAACACTTAACCAATATACATGATGAATGAGTGGGGTTAAGTTAATAAAAAATACTTAACCAATACAACATGATGTGTGAGTGGGTTAAGTTAACATGAATGGACAACACTTGACCAATATTACATGAACGAAGCGGATACGGTTAAGGCAAGCTTAACCAATAATACGTATTGACTTGATCAGTGGGAGGGTTAAGTACATCTCGTGTAGGTGGGTAACATTAGTATATATAGGCCCACAAACTTAACTGTTAAATAGACATGCTTGAATCGGTGGTTGGGTTAAGTACATCTTGTGTAGGTGGGTAATATTTGTATATATAGGCCCACAAACTTAACCAGTAGGAAACCCTAGTATTGGGGACCCATTTCAGCAGTAACCCACATTGATGTATCATGGAACCCTAAACTAGGGAGGTTCGGTGTAACACCCCGCATTTTTAAGTATAATTAAAAATGAAATAAAATATATGAAAATATGCTTATGATAGGTAAATAATGGTGATGCATAAGAAGAATTAATTAATACAAGAAAGAGAAGAAAATTTAGTTCGATAACGGTGTGTGTAACGGAAAAGATAGTAAAATAAGGATAATTAATTTAAGAATCAGGAATTGGGTAAAATGGACATCACCATTGCGTTCCTCTGGAAATTTTACATGAAATAGAGTCCGAGTTTTCGAAAATCGGAGTCCGGATGAAGAAGTTATGGCGTGTAGAAGATTCAGAAGGTTTCGGTCAGCACAGAACTGGGCAGGTCGACCTGGGGGCCAGGTCGACCAGGGGGTCGACCTCCCCCATGGGGGTCGACTATAGTGTCGACCTCCCCCCCTACAGGTCGACCTGGTCGGCCTTTTTCGGTCCAGAACACGTTTATGAAGCCCATGGACGATTTTTGATGGTCCGGATTGGTTTTAGGGTTAATCTGATGACTGAAATGAATTGCTACACCTATAAAAACAACCTAAGACCTAGCCTTCCCTACACACAATTCTATTCTGCTTCTACTCTGCCTCCGTTCTAAATAAAAATAAAAATGGCGTCGCTACTCTGCTGGAATCAAAACTTGAAGCTAATCAACATCCACCTAAGCAACTCAATTCAAATTAGAGATTAAAGCTTCTGCAACGATTCTACAACAATTAAAGTTCTTTCTTTAATCCAACCAAGGAAAGTGCAGTTATTTTCCGATATAAACTTTAATCATAATTGTGACATGATTGTAAATCTGAATTTGAGATTGTGTATGTTCTGTTCTGATTTATTTTATCCTGTATCTCTTCCTCTTTCTGTTCTATAGCCAGGCTACTACGAGCCTATGCCAATCTCCTAAGAGATTAACGCACTAAAGCTAAAATGTTTGGGACAAATAATGAATGTGGAATAATTGGACATGGTTAATCTGTGACTGATTTAAGAAAAACGACATAGGTTGTAAACTAGATTTAGATCTATGCATATTCTGTGAATTGGAAGAAGAGGAACCATGGTATGTTAACATATGACTTAAGACAAAGAAAATATGGCTTAGGTATAAAGATTTACATTAAGGTAGGACATCTATTAAATGTAAATAAACACCTAAGTAAGGGATCTTTGGGATATATGACATGCATAATAATCGATGGTTATATTTGGTATATGATCGTAGTGTGAATCATGACAATTATTTAGGCATGCTTAGGCCAAATTTAAAATTAGGCAAGATATGTTTGTGAAACTTTAAGGAATGATTAAATCTGTTATATTTGCCTAATCTGCTAGTTCTGCTATATTGCTTGATCTGCTAGTTCTGTTATATTGCTTAATCTGCTAGTTCTGCTCTACTGCCTAGTCTGCCAGATTTGTTCATCTGCCAAATCTGTCATCTGCTAAGTCTATTGAAAATGCTTGATCTGCTAGTTTGCTTAATCTGCTAAATCCGTTAAGTCGCCTAATCTGAAAAATCTGTTATCTGCAATATCTATTGAGTTGATATAATTAGTCCGCTATTGACGTATTCTGAATTGGCTATAGTTATGAATAATTGACATGTATATTAGGCGTGGGTATAAATGGTAAATCATTAATTAATTGGCCACAAAGATAAACATGGCAAACTCGAGGTTAGAATGAGTTTGCGGCGTAATTCTGCCCGGAACCGCCCGGCATATTCCAGTGGTCACAAACAATAGGTTCTAATGTGAGAAGTTAGTCATAACGTGCTTGAAACCCAAGGTTAGACTCAGTTTGCGACAAAAACCTGCCCGGAACCAACCGGCCTAACCAGTAGCCGCAAACTGTCAGTCTAATGTGAGAGGTTTGGACATTAATATTTAATTAACGAAAATCTGAGATAATTATGATGTCTAAAACGTGTTGGGTAGGGTTAAACCAATTGGACCAACGAATCTGATAAACCCGTTTTGTGAATCCGTAGGCCCAATACAAAGTTAGATAATCTGTAACCAGTTAATCTATAAGTCTGTTAATCTGTAACCAGTTAATCTGTAAGCCTGTTAATCCGAACATCTGATCCGTTAGTATGAAAACCTGTTAACTTGATTGTCTGATCTGTGAACTAGTTAATCTAAATTTTGTATGTCTGAAACTTGTAGACAAGTTAAGCTGAAATCTGTTAGTCTGAGGACACAAGGTTAGGAGGGGAATTACTTGTGTCATCTGTTATTTGGGACCCATATTAGTCAGTAACTCTTTCTGGTATCCAAACTTTGACCCAACAGTAAGTAGGGTCCGGGCACGCTTACTGAACTAATTATAAGCGGTTCATTCTGATAATGGCGAGGGGTGTTGATGGTACGTTCCAACCGGGTCATGTGCGTGCATGGATCCTGGTCTGCCTCTGAGCATGTAAGACGCCGTGACATCTGTAAATAGGTTTGTGCCAATTAGTTGTCACTTTAGGGAGTGATACACCCTACTGTGGGGCCGACACAGGATATTTATGTATTAGGGAGCCGATCGCTTGGGGTAGTGTTTTAGGGTACACTTAGTTCTGTCTGTTTCTGTTGGTACCGTCTATTTCTATTGGGTGGTAACACCTGTCTGTTTCTGCGTGGTACCGTCTGTTCGGGTGGTAAAGGCCTATTACTAGTGTACACCTAATTCTACGTTCTGTTTCCGTAGGGATTAATCTGTTTCTGCTTCTGTCTGTTTCTGATCGGGTAGTAAAGGCCCATTATTAGCGTTCTGTTTTTGTTAAATTATTCTGTACCCGTTTCTGTTTCTGTTTAGACATTAGAGTGACACCTAATTCTGTTATACTAGTATTAGTGCAGAGAAGAGAAGTAGCTTATGTCATTCTGTTCTTCTGTTATATCTGCTACACCTGTTAGAGCTATCTCTCATCTAGTTTTATGTTCATGTCATGTTATTATTATCTGTTCATAACTGAAAATCACTGGACTTGCCAGACTTTTTTTCTGACCCTTGTTGTTTCGCCTCCTTTCTTCCGTTTCCCCCCAGGTTATCCAAGGAGGGAATACTTTAGCTTGATCCGGATTTCTTCTGATTGAAGTGCTTAAAGTATGGCTTTGCTCTGTATAGCTTCCGTTCTATGGGGATTATGATTTTAAACTATGCATTCTGAAGGCTTTCGTACAAGACTGGTATTTTTTACTTGAATTCTGATAATGTGATTTGAAAGGATGTAACCAAGTTTATTTCGGTTTCTGTTGAAATAAAGTTATAAATTTTTCAAGTACTATTTTATTTGTCTTATAAATTTCTGTTCTGTTTACTAAAATGCTCCACCAAAGTTAAGGCATTCCCTTTGTGAGTGACCTTAACGGAGGTGGGGTGTTACACTTGGTATCAGAGCTAAAGGTTACCAGATTAGATACAAGTTTTTGAAAACTATTTTCAAAATGGTTTTGAAAGGAAGTATTTTCAAAAACAAAGCTTATTTTGAAGAACATGATCCCCAAGAGCCATATATCTTTCCTTCAGTCCTTTTTGTATTGAATCTTTCCTTTTTCGTTTCAGCATGTCTGAAGCATCTGAGATACCAGAGGGTGTTCATGTACCCGGTTGGTTTCGTCAATATCTTGAGGCTAGGACCGCCGCCGCAGGTCCAGCAAATAATCCCCCTCCTTCTCCACCCCCTCCTCGTGCAATTGCTTTATCAAAGATCTGTAGAGATTTTAGGGCCATGGGTGAAAAGGATTTCAAGGGAACTAGATCATTCGTCGAAGCGAGGAACTGGCTCAAAGAAACTGAGGATCTATTCGTTATCTTCGAGGTGGACGATAGGCAGAAGGTACAGTTGGTGGTATGCTGCTCAAAGACGAAGCTTCCTACTGGTGGGAACTCACTAACGCCAAGAGACCGGTTGAAACATGGATGGATTTCAGAACAAGGTTTGAGACAAAATTCCTCTCGCAAGCTGAGCGAAGTCTACAACTGGAAAAGTTCTTATCTCTTAAGCAAGGAAGTATGACGGTCAAGGAATACGTCAAATAGTTCAACCAACTAGCTAGGTTCGGATTGGATTTAGTCAACACCCAGCATAAAAAGGCTCTCCGCTTTGTTAAAGGATTGAACGAGCCACTGCACAGCCTAGCCATGACCCACGTACCCATGGGAGCGACTTACGAGAAATTGGTGGACATGGCACTACTGCACAAGGAAGACAAGGGCCCGAAAGAGACAAAGAAGGAAGAACCACAGAATAAGAAAGCAGGGCCCAAAAAGGAAACACAAAAGAAGGATGAGAAGACTGAAGATAAGAAGGGGAAAAAGTTCTTTACTTGTGGGAGCTCGACTCATCTGAACAAGGATTGCAGAAAAAGGAAGGGCACTTGCTTCAACTATGGAGAGATGGGACACTTCACTAGGGACTGCCCGAAGAGACGAGGGCAAGGAGGGCAGGCGGACACTCTTGAGGCTAGTGGCTAGGATAGAAATAGGAAGATTCCTATAGTAGGTTTAATTTCTTTATCTGGTTATGGAGTTAAGACTCTTTCTGATTCTGGTATTTTGATTTTGTAATCGATACTCTGCACTTTAATACTAGTATTATTTCTGATTCCGCCATGACTCATCTGTTGTGATAGATTGGGGTTTGAGAGATATCTGTGTTAGGCGTCAAGTATGATGCATACATTCTGAGTTTTTGTGGGGTATGATATTATCATGCTTAGCTTCCTAAGAATCATTAAGGAACCTGATCGGTACCAGTAGTCTGTAAATATCTGAATACTTCTGATAAGATTTCCAGTTTTGACATTGTCTAATCCTCTGGGTGTCAATTTGATGTTGGTTTCGGTCTTCGGGGCCGATACTTAGGACCCATGCCTAATGGGAACCAAGTTTTTGTTCTATCTGTACTCGCTTCCATCATTCGACTGTATCCTATCGATCGAATCTTCGAACTTTAGGTAGAAACTAATGGGTGTAAACATGTGTTTGAGATATGTTATGTTTGATGGTTGCAAGTGGATGCAAGTGGTTGCTAGTGGTTGCCCGTGGATGCATATACACACACTAGGCACTAGATCGGCTCGAAAACACTCTCATACTGCATATGGATGTGTGAGCATTTTTAATTTTTGTGGATGGAAAATGATTGACTCAGCACATGGATGTTGCATATGACTGAATGGTTGTGCACTCATATAGAAATGATATGTATCGAGTAGGAAAATTGCATACATGTTGGACTCATGGCACTGGCATAATTCGCATTAAGGAGGTCAACTGAATCAGTGGACCGCCTGATCTTTGCATTAGACAAGGAACATATACACACACTTTTTGCATATGTTCATACAGCATTAGAAATCACTTAAGGACAATGAATGTCTGTGATTGATGATTGAGTAGATGGATGATTGGATGGTAGGACACATTCTTCTTAACTTGAAGATTTCGGGGACGAAATCCTTTAAGGAGGGGAGAATGTAACACCCCGCATTTTTAAGTATAATTAAAAATGAAATAAAATATATGAAAATATGCTTATGATAGGTAAATAATGGTGATACATAAGAAGAATTAATTAATACATGAAAGAGAAGAAAAATTAGTTCGATAACGGTGTGTGTAACGGAAAAAATAGTAAAATAAGGATAATTAATTTAAGAATCAGGAATTAGGTAAAATGGACATCACCATTGCGTTCCACTCGAAATTTTACATGAAATAGAGTCTGAGTTTTCGAAAATCGGAGTCCGGATGAAGAAGTTATGGCCTGTAGAAGATTCAGAAGGTTTCGGTCAGCACAGAACTGGGCAGGTCGACCTGGAGGTCGACCTGGGGGCCAGGTCGACCAGGGGGTCGACCTGGGAGTCTACCTCCCCCATGGGGGTTGGCTATAGTGTCGACCTCCCCCCCCCCCCTACAGGTCGACCTGGTCGGCCTGTTTCGGTCCAGAACACGTTTTTGAAGCCCAGGGACGCTTTTTGATGGTCCGGATTGGTTTTAGGGTTAATCTGATGGATGGAATGAATTGCTACACCTACAAAAACAACCTAAGACCTAGCCTTCCCTACACACAATTCTATTCTGCTTCTTCTCTTCCTCCGTTCTAAATAAAAATAAAAATGACGTCGCTACTCTGCTGGAATCAAAACTAGAAGCTAATCAACATCAACCTAAGCAACTCAATTCAAATTAGAGATTAAAGCTTCTACAACGATTCTACAACAATTAAAGTTCTTTCTTTAATCCAACCAAGGCAAGTGCAGTTATTTTCCGATATAAACTTTAATCATAATTGTGACATGATAGTAAATCTGAATTTGAGATTGTATATGTTCTGTTCTGATCTATTTTATCCTGTATCTCTTCCTCTTTCTGTTCTATAGCCAGGCTACTACGAGCCTGTGCCAATCTCCTAAGAGATTAATGCACGAACGCTAAAATGTTTGGGACAAATAATGAATGTGGAATAATTGGACATGGTTAATCTGTGACTGATTTAAGAAAAAGGACATAGGTTGTAAACTAGATTTAGATCTATGCATATTCTGTGAATTGGAAGAAGAGGAACCATGGTATGTTAACATATGACTTGAGACAAAGAAAATATGGCTTAGGTATAAAGATTTACATTAAAGTAGGACATCTATTAAATGTAAATAAACACCTAAGTAAGGGATCTTTGGGATATATGACATGCATAGTAATCGATGGTTATATTTGGTATATGATCATAGTGTGAATCATGACAATTATTTAGGCATGCTTAGGCCAAATTTAAAATTAGGCAAGATATGTTTGTGAAACTTTAAGGAATGATTAAATCTGTTATATTTGCCTAATCTGCTAGTTCTGCTATATTGCTTAATCTGCTAGTTCTGTTATATTGCTTAATCTGCTAGTTCTGCTCTACTGCCTGGTCAGCTAGATTTGTTCATCTGCCAAATCTGTCATCTGCTAAGTCTGTTGAAATTGCTAGATCTGCTAGTTTGCTTAATCTGCTAACTCCGTTAAGTTGCCTAATCTAAAAAATCTGTTATCTGCAATGTCTGTTGAGTTGATATAATTAGTCCGCTATTGACGTATTCTGAATTGGCTATAGTTATGAATAATTGACATGTATATTAGGCGTGGGTATAAATGGTAAATCATTAATTAATTGGCCGCAAAGATAAATATGGCCAACTCGAGGTTAGAATGAGTTTGCTGCGTAATTCTGCCCGGAACCGCCCGACATATTCCAGTGGTCGCAAACAATAGGTTCTAATGTGAGAAGTTAGTCATAACGTGCTTGAAACCCGAGGTTAGACTCAGTTTGCGACAGAAACCTGCCCGGAACCAACCGGCCTAACCAGTAGAAGCAAACTGTCAGTCTAATGTGAGAGGTTTGGACATTAATATTTAATTAATGAAAATCTGAGATAATTATGATGTCTAAAACGTGTTGGGTAAGGTTAAACCAATTGGACCAATGAATCTGATAAACCCGTTTCGTGAATCCGTAGGCCCAATACAAAGTTAGATAATCTGTAACCAGTTAATCTGTAAGTCTGTTAATCTGTAACCAGTTAATATGTAAGCCTGTTAATCCGAACATCTGATCCGTTAGTCTGAAAACCTGTTAACTTGATTGTCTGATCTGTGAACTAGTTAATCTAAATTTTGTATGTCTGAAACTTGTAGACAAGTTAAGCTGAAATCTGTTAGTCCGGGGACACAAGGTTAGGAGGGGAATTACTTGTGTCATCTGTTGTTTGGGACCCATATTAGTCAGTAACCCTTTATGGTATCAAAACTTTGACCCAACAGTAAGTAGGGACCGGGCACGCTTACTGGACTAATTATAAGCGGTTCATTCTGATAATGGCGAGGGGTGTTGATGGTGCGTTCCAACCGGGTCATATGCATGCATGGATCTCGGTCTGCCTCTGAGGATGTAAGACGCCGTGACATCTGTAAATAGGTCTGTGCCAATTGGTTGTCACTTTAGGGAGTGATACACCCTACTGTGGGGCCGACACAAGATATTTATGTATTAGGGAGCCGATCGCTTGGGGTAGTGTTTTAGGGTACACATAGTTCTGTCTGTTTCTGTTGGTACCGTCTATTTCTGTTGGGTGGTAACACCTGTCTGTTGCTGCGTGGTACCGTCTGTTCGGGTGGTAAAGGCCCATTACTAGTGTACACCTAATTCTACATTCTGTTTCCGTAGGGATTAATCTGTTTCTGCTTCTGTCTGTTTCTGATCGGGTCGTAAAGGCCCATTATTAGCGTTCTGTTTTTGTTAAATTATTCTGTACCCGTTTCTGTTTCAGTTTAGACGTTAGGGTGACACCTAATTTTGTTATACTAGTATTAGTGCAGAGAAGTGTAAAGAAGTAGCTTATGTCATTCTGTTCTTTTGTTATATCTGCTACACCTGTTACAGCTATCTCTCATCCAGTTTTATGTTCATGTCATGTTATTATTATCTGTTCATAACTGAAAATCACTGGACTTGCCAGACTTTTTGTCTGACCCTTGTTGTTTCGCCTCCTTTCTTCCGTTTCCCCCCAGGTTATCCAAGGAGGGAATACTTTAGCTTGATCCGGATTTCTTCTGCTTGAAGTGCTTAAAGTATGGCTTGGCTCTGTATAGCTTCCATTCTATGGGGATTATGATTTTAAACTATGCATTCTGAAGGCTTTCGTACAAGACTGAAAGGATGTAACCAAGTTTATTTCGGTTTCTGTTGAAATAAAGTTATAAATTTTTCAAGTACTATTTTATCTGTCTTGTAAGTTTCTGTTCTGTTTACTAAAATGCTCCACCAAAGTTAAGGCATTCCCTTTGTGAGTGACCTTAACGGAGGTGGGGTGTTACAGTCGGGCATGATTACTGGGCTGAATATAAGCGGTCAAAATAGCGGCAGGCGGTACGTCAGTGTAGGTTCCGACGGTTTACTAGCGTGCACGTACTCCGGAGTGAGAAAAAGCAGGCACTGGGTACCAGTAGTTACACACTGTGCATCTTGAATCGTATCGGGTTGCTATCATAAGGATTGATACACCTTATGGTGGGACCAGCATAGGGTATCTACACGCAAGAGAGGGCCGATTGACACAGACACATGGAACATTAATACAAGTAGGGAGCCGATCGATAGGGTAGTAAGGGTACATCTAACATCTTCGTGGCAATTAGGCTGATTGAGGTAAGATCCTCCTACTAAATGTACACCTGAAGGCTACCACAATTGCGGGGATTGGGATCACGTTGTAATATTATCATTTTATACAGATTACTAGTTGGGACACTAGTTAGGCGGTGCAGAGATATAGAAATCAAAATAACAGGGTAGCAGCGAAGCAGAGAAAGAGTAGAAGCGCGCATTCATTTTACCTTGCCTTATCTTGTCTTAAGTTATCTTGTTTTATGGTATTGTCCTATTTTTAGTTTATTCATGTCATGATCCTTTATCTTGTTTACATGCTGAAAAATCACTAGACTTACCAGACTTATGTCTGACCTGTTTTCTTTCGTCTTCTTTTCTTCCGTCCCCCCCCCCCCCCCAGGTAGTCAGGGAGGGAATAGCTCAGCTTAATTTGGACCATTTTTCTTTCCAAGCTCGGCCATTTATTCAATTGTTGTAAAAGTTTGATTGAACTACGTTGCTTATAAAATGAATTTATTTTCCGCTGCTTTATTTGTCTGTCTTGTAATTTTTCTGCACCTCTTACCTATAACGCTTCACTGAAGTTAATGCATTCCCTTTGTGAGTGACATTAATGAACGTGGGGTGTTTCACGACTTAAACATGTCGTTCACATCAACTCGTCCAGTATATAAAAACCATGTCGCCGAAGTCAAGTTGTCAACATGACATAAAGGCAAGATGTTATCACAACTTGAAACAGGACGACAACCTCATACCGCAATATTCATGGCATTGGGCACTACCACAAGTCAACTCGTGCGCCACATTCATGTCGTTCATGCCTTCAGCCAGCCATGCTGCAATAACGCAAGTAATTCATGTTATTTCCTATGATTCATACCACATGTCGTTACTTGTTAGAAGCAAGCCTAGGTCATACATCATGCGGGACACGTGGCAAATACAATTAAAATATGGGTCATGTATACACATTGCAAGAAGCAAAGATCGTTCATGAACCTGAGAATAACGCCCTACGCCATGAGAGAAATATTGTTGTGCTTGTATTTATATCGTTTCGCTGAAAAGGTTTAATGTCGAATTACTTTAGTGAACGACATGGATTACCTTCAGTGAACGACATGATTCGCCATTTGTACAGGAGTATGAGTTTATCACAGTGGTTGTATGATAGGTCATAGCACCTTCAGACCATGAAGTATACTCAGGTCATAGGTCGTACATACTGGATGGGTCGCTTATAATCTTCATGCACGGATTGTTGTGGTTAACACAAGTAATATGGATCATGATATATATGTGTGAAGAAAACGTATTAGTAAATACGTGACGTACTAGCCTACATAATTTGTTGGAACCAATTGTATATTGAGTACATGAGGCGACACGTGGTAAAAGAGAAAAGACGTTGGCTACTTTTTAATAGCTTCTAGGTCGTTCACATTATTGTCTCAGGCCGTTCACATATTTACTTAAGTCTTTAACATCAACGCGGCTCATGTACATGCATATAAGTCAGATCGTACAAATGAAGGAAGACAGCTGTCACCAACTAAGTGAGGAAAAGCAAGGCATTGGACAACTCGTACAATTATTTCATGTCATATGGGGAGTCATGTCATTACATTCAAGTCGTGGGCTAGATTAAAGTCATGTCATTGCCTGTGTGTGAGAAAGCATGTCGTTGCTTTAATAAAACACCAACGTTTATATGAGGTGCGGCAAAATAAATTAGGTGGCAAAATCAACGTGTGTCACGTATGAATGAATTAACAGTTCCTTTGCGCGTGAGTAAAAGGATGCTATCTTATGCACATATGTGGCTCAATGTATATAGTGTGCCAATTGGAAAATATAAAGTGGAAAATCATGTCATCCCTTAAGACTCAAGTCGTGCCGCGGAGAACAAACAGGTCATTAAGGTATGGGACGCATGGCACAAAACAAATAGAAGTATTCAAGTCGTATGTCCCTCTATGCCACGGGTTATTCTACTTATGTTGTAAGAAACAGAAGGCTTTCTTGCCACATTCAATTAAAATCATGGCGCAAGTCGCACGACAGCTGTACTACAGCTGTAAAAGGGCCGATGCTTGCTGTGCGTCCTATTTACCACTTTTCCGCTACACTCCAAACACTCCTATAAATACCCCACTACATCATATTTGAAGGGGACCAAAAATTCTACCCTTATGGGCCGCCACATCATTTCTCCTCCATTTTAAACTTCATTTCAAGCTCCATTAATGGCTTCTTATGATCAATCCATTTCTCTTCAACAACAAGTGGATCAAATCTTCTCCAAGTTCCATTAAAATTTCTCAAGCTTCATTCAAGCTACTCTAATCTCCACCAATTCTCTTTCAAGCTTAGATCTAACACAAATTCTCCAAGGAACTAATGAAGATATTCCAATTGTACAAGTGTTGAAGACATTCATCAATCTCCACCACACTTAAATAGATTAAACAATTCCTTTGGTAGATTAAAGTGAGATCTAGAACAAAGAGAGGGAGAAGAGAGAATTATCATAAAATAAGCGAAATATATGAGGCAATGTAACTTGTAGATTCAAATATGATAATGATAAGTGATTCCTCAGTGGACATAGGTCTAAATTGACCGAACCAATTAAAAATTCCTTGTTCTTTATTTTTTGCTCTTAATTTTGTGTTCATGGCCCCGTAAACTCAAGTCTAACCATTTGGTGAAGTGCTCCAAGAGCACCTTTGGTGTTGTGGCCATTTTTTGGTTTCAACATTTGGCACCCACTGTGGGGCAACGTTCACATTTCTCTCAATCTTAAAAGCCTTGCATTAAATTCTAAACCTTCTCCGAGATAATGGCTAAATCTAAGAAAACTACAAGTAAAACCGTTGAAGAAACCAACAATGTTACTAATGAGGCTACACCGCTCACTAACCGCTTCGAAGTTGGATAAAACTCAATAGGTGGAGCTGGAGTAACTAAAGTTGAGCTAGATGTTATCGTTGCCAACATGAACCAGCGAATGGATGCTTCTACCAAGGCAATGATGGAAAAACCTGATGCCATCCTTAACGCTCGACCAAATCCACCTCCTTAAAAGGTCCATGTTGATCTCGAAGAGAATGCCAATTCATCCGCTTCTGACCGTAATCACAACGACAACATGGGAGATGATAATGAATGGTTGAGCGACAAAGACGAGGCCAATGTCGAAGACTTGAAATTGAAAGCTAAGAATCATTCCAAGGGAAAAGCTCGAAGGGTTACCCGCCCGCCACGGAGGCACCTCCTCATTGGGAAAGTAAAGGACCTAAATTCTCTGACCAAGATCGCTTGACTAGACGAACATTTGGTAAAGAACTTAGCTTTGCAGAGCGGCATAACACCGAAGAGTATATCTCGGATGTGATAGAACAAATCAAGATATGAAATCAAGCTCGCAAGGATGATGAAAATGTTGGATAACGAGATTTTGATCGATGTCAACGAATAAAGCTACTATGGGAATCAGATCATAAAGATAAGGTTTATATATATATACACATTGAGTCATGTTAGAATTATGTTAAAATCTATCCTCAAGTATACACGAATGTTGTAACACCCCACTTCTGCCAGGGTAACTCTTGCAAGCACACTTGCTTTGGAGGGGCGTTAGACAAGGTAAACATGCATGCAGATATCACAAGACAGAACATATAAGTAAAACAGAGTAATAAAGCAGCGGATAAAACTTGCATTTCCAAAACCATAGTTAAGTTACAACAAAGTACTTAGTCATTATTTTCCAACAAACAAAGTCTAGAGAAAAGCATAAACTGAAAAACTGAAATACACAAAGTACTATCCCCAAAGTGAAGTGATAAACCATAGCTAGCTCAATGTCCAAAACCGTACATGAGCAAATCCAATAAACAAGCTGTAAAGATCCAAGCTAAGCTCCAATGTTCCCACCCTGAGAACCTGAGGCCGGGGGGGGGGGGGGGGAACGGAAGAAAAGAGGCGAAAGAAAACAGGTCAGTCAAAAAGACTGGTAAGCCCTACTACTATCTGTCTATGAACTAGTAAAGTTAACTGGCATGAGAAGCTGAGATGAACATAAGGATAACAACATACTGGCATGGTGATTGACTAACAAGATAGATAAAGGTGTCATCGCATAATCAAGGTTAAGTTTTGCACCACGGGTGTACTAGCATTCTAACATGTCAAGTAAAAACAAGAATTGACCCCTTGGCCCAAGCTTGGCCCAATATCATGAGATGACCTAAATCAAGGTCCAACTATACGGTCTAGTTGATCGGCTCCCTATAAGCCTAACTCGTCCAGTGTCGGTGTCATACGGCCCAAACATGCAATGTAGCTAACTGCGCTAGGTCCACCCCCAGGGTGTATCAAGTCCTAGGGTGTAGACCTCGGACACCAATCAAGTATGCACAGTCTAGATCTACTGGTACCTGTGCCTGATTTTCCAACTCCGGTCTATGTGCACGACCATAGTCCGCCTGGACCTACACCGGCGTACCTACTCAGCCGTTGTTTTGGTCGCTTACATGCCAGCCCAGTAATCGTGCCCCACCCTAGCCTAGTCCTAGGGTCTTATGATACTATCAAGAGGGTTACTGCTGAAAAGGACCACACAACTAGGATTTCCTTAACGGGTTAAATGTGGTTAACCCGATCCAAACGTGGATTAAATTGGTTAAGTGTACCCAAGATTCATGACTTAACCCCGATTAACCCATCAAGCCCAAATTGATTAAGTATTAAGTGGACCATGACTTAACCCTAATCAGGAGGCATTAATTAACTAACTTAATGTGCATTAACCTCTCACATTAGACTTTGTTGTGGTTACTAGTTAAGCCGAGCGGGTCCGGGTAGCTTTACACCACAACTTGGTCTAACCTCGGGTTCGAGCACAACATGACCAACTTCTCACATTGGGTCCTATTGCTTGTAGCCACTAGTTAAGCCGGGCGGGTCCGGGTAGATTTATGCTACAAACTCAACCCAACCTCGAGTTGGCCACACTCATATTTTCTAAGTGTCATGTCCATTATGTTTCCAAAACATAATTACAAGTTAACATATCACGTTATGTTATAAAAACCATGTTTATGTCATAATGTTACCCAACCCCAACGTAATCCCATCGTTTACATAGTCGCAACAACGCATAAAGGATAAAATAGGGAACTTGGCATAATCATGACAAAAAGGTGTTGAATCCACAAGTTTAACATGGTGGCATATGAGATGTACATATGTTCATATACTTGCATATTGCATCATTAGGCTTCAAAAGCATGCATAAAACCAAACTTAGCACATGAGTGATACATGGTGATAAATGACATGTAGTAGTTGCTAGAAGTTCGCATTTAGCCTCACATGCAAGTTATCATAAGAGATATGATAACTTTCATGTTGCCAAAATGCAACCTATAATATAAAGCTTGGAGCTTTATGCTCACAACATCAAGTTTAACTTGCATAACATGATATCGTGTGTATAATGGTCAACCCAAACTCGCATAACATAGCAACATGTGTCATACATAATGATCAACCAAACTTGCATAGCATAATGATCAACCAAACTTGCATATCATAATGATCAACCAAACTTGCATATCATAATGATCAACCCCAAACTTGCATCATTCATTTAACTTTAGAGTTCAATAAAAAGAAAGTAGAAAAGGGCTTATAATGCTATGAAGACACAAATGAATATTTATTATAAAGATTGAGACGAAGCCCTTATGCAATCACCAAAAAGACCCAAATATGAAAGCTCCAATTAAAAACCCTTGAGCCAAATCAATAAAAACCCTTGCTTTGAAATAGAAATGTTGCAACTTGACTTGAATGCAAGCTAAGAACACTCATACAAGCTTGAAAACACTTGTATGAACTCACAATCTCTCATAGAAATAAACTTAGGAATTTTAGCATGAGAGTGGAGGCCATGAGAGGAACAAATTTGACATAGTTTAGTTGTAGGATTGAATAATGGTGATTTAGGCTAGGTTTAGGGGTCTTTTTATAGAAGATTAGGATAGTATTAGCCATAGGATTAACCCTAGATTCAATCAGAGCCATCAAATCCCGTCACTAGCCAACAAAACAGGTCAAAACAGCCAAAATGGTGCACCTGGTTGCCTGGGTCCGACCAGGCAGGTCGACTCCCAGGTCGACCCTGGGGTCGACTCCCCAGTCGACCTGGGTGGGAGGTCGACTCCTCTGTCGACCCCTAGGTCGACCCCCCTGGGTCTGGCGGGAATTTTCCCGCCACTTTTGATTTTCTGAAATTTGAGTCTACTTTGAATTTGAATTTTTCGTGAAACTTCGCGAGGCCATATCTCGGTCATACGAACTCCGATTTTCGAAAACTCGGACTCTATTTCGCGTATTTTTCCGAGACGAACGCAATGGCACAGCCCGTTTCCCTTGATTTAGATTTTACAGTTTAATTCTGCCTTGATTTATGTTATAACATGTTATTCAAAAATACGGGTTGTTACATTCTCCCCTCCTTAAAGGATTTCGTCCCCGAAATCTCCAAGTTAGGAAGAACGTATCCTACCATCCATCATCCATCTACTCAAAACATCATCCACGTGCAGTCATTGTCCTTAAAGGATTCTAAATGTTGTATGATCATATGGAAAGGTGTGTGTATATGTACTTGTCTAATGCAAAAATCAGGCGGTTACTGATACAATAAACCTCCTTAATGCAAAGTATGTTAGTGAAATGAGTCCATATGTATGAAAATTCCTAACATAACTCATAGTCTCTACATGAGTGCACATAACAATCATCCATATGCAACATCCACGTGATAGCATAACAAGTTTCATCCATGAATAAGTATAAGCACTCATGCATATGCAACATGAAAGGGTTTGAGCCGATCTTAGTGCCTAATGTGTATAATGCATCCACGAATATCCACGTGCAAACACTTGCAACCACTTGTAACCATCAAGCATAACATGTTTCAAATACATGTTTCATCCAAAGGGTTTCTACCTAAGGTCCTCATGACAAGTTTAACGAGATAATAAGATAAACAGGATAAATACGGATAAAAGTAAGATATGCTAATTAGGAAAGAAGTCGAGAATGTACCCTCAAAAAGAAATGGATAAAGCCCACGCATCTTCTCCTCGGTTTCCCAAGTTGCATCCTCGTCGGCTTCACCCCACTGAACTTTCACCAGTTTGACTTCTCGATTCCTTAGCTTCTTGATCTCCGTTCCCAAGATACGAATCGGATCTTTTCTCAAGGTTGCTTCTTTCTCTACCTCAATGTCTTCAAGAATGCTTGGTTCAACCACCTCAGCGGACTCATGTAGGCACTTTCGGAGATGCGAGACATGAAAGACATTGTGCACTCCAGCTAGCTTTTCGGGAAATTCCACCTTATAGGCCATCTTTCCAATTCTCTCTATGATAGGGAAGGGTCCTACGAACCTTGGTGCCAGCTTCCCAACTGCTCCAAAACGTACCACATTACGCAAAGGAGAAACCTTCACGAAAACCATGTCTCCCACTTCGAATTCCAAATCTGCCCTTCGCCTGTCAGCATAGGATTTCTGTCTATCTTGGGCCGCTTTCATCCTTCTTCTTACTAATTCAACTTTCTCGGATGTGTCTCGTATCATATCGGGTCCAAGTATAAGCCTATCTGTTGTCTCCCACCAACAAGATGGTGACCTACACGGCCTCCCATACAAAGCTTCAAATGGTGCCATCCCTATGTTGGCTTGATAGCTATTATTATAAGCAAACTCTACAAGAGGAAGGTGGTCTTCCCAAGTACCACCGAAGTCGAGAACACAAAGCCTCAAGAGATCTTCTAGCACTCTATTCACCCTTTCGGTTTAGCCATCCGTCTGGGGGTGATAGGCTGTACTCAAATTCAATCGCGTGCCCATCGCTTCTTGCAAACTGTTCCAGAACTGGCTAGTGAAAATTGGGTCATGATCGCTAACTATGCTAGAAGGAACTCCATGCAACCGCACTATCTCTCGAAGATAAATAGATGCTAGCCCTGATGTGGTCCTCTTGCTCTTTACTGGGATGAAGTGAGCACTCTTCGTAAGTCTGTCAACTATGACCCATATGCTTGTGTTCCCTCTCCTTGACCTAGGCAATCCATCCACAAAATCCATAGAAATACTCTCCCACTTCCATTGTGGGACCTCCAATGGATGTAATAGCCCACCTGGTTTCTTTGACTCGGCTTTCACTTGTTGGCACACCATGCACTTTGAAACATACTCTGCTACATCCTTCTTCATTCCATCCCAAAAGAAAATGCGCTTCATATCTCTATACATCTTGTCCCCTCCAGGATGTATAGTCATCTTCGAGTGATGCGCTTCTTCAAGAACTCTATGGACTAAATCTCCCACTCGAGGAACACATAATCTCCCATCACGCCTTAGCCAACCGTTATCATCAATAGTATATCTAGCAAGGTGACTAGACGTCTCACCACGAATCAACCTGTCCATGACCTCGACTATCTGTGGATCTTCCTTCTGCGAAGCCCCAACTTGATCAAGAAGTGTGGGTCTAAGCTCAAGGGATGCTAATGAACCCGTCATCGACTCAACAGCCGTCGTGAAATCAAAGGTTGCCAAGAATTCCAAGTTCTTCATCTCAATGAACAAGGGGCTCAAAGTCAACCTCCTTCTGCTTAGTGCATCCGCCACAACATTACCCTTGCCAGGGGTATAAGCTATCTCGAAGTCATAAGATGCCAAGAATTCCATCCATCTTTGCTGCCTTAGATTCAGATCTTTTTGCGAGAAGAGGTATTTGAGTGACTTGTGATCAGTATACAACTCAAACCTTTCGCCTAGAAGATAGTGGCGCCAGGATTTGAATGCAAAGACGATCGCTGCTAACTCCAAATCGTGAGTGGGATAGTTCTTCTAATGAACTTTAAGTTGCCTACCCCCATAACATATCACTCTTCCCTCTTGCATCAAAACAGCTCCTAACCCCGTGCCACATGCATCTGTGTACACGGTAAACATTTTACCACTATCGGGTAATGCCAAAACTGGAGCTGAGGTAAAGGCTCTTTTGAGCTTTTGAAAAGCAAGCTCACACTCCAAGTCCCATGCAAAGACTAAGTTCTTCTTCGTCAACTTAGTAAGAGGGGCCGAAATCTTAGCGAAGTCCCTGATGAACTTCCTATACTAGCCCGCCAAACCGAGAAAGCTTCTCACTTCGGTTGCATTCCTAGGAGTCTTCCAGTCTTGAACCACAACCACTTTCCCGGGATCCACCGCTATGCCTTGCTTAGAAACTATATGTCCAAGAAACCGAACTTCTTTTCTCCAAAAATGACATTTGGAGAACTTGGCTTTCAACTGATGCGCTCTAAGCGTATCCATCACTTCCTTGAGATGCCTAGCATGCTCTTTCTCATCCTTTGAGAAGATCAGAATATCATCCACGAAGACAACAACAAACTTGTTGAGGAACTCCCTGAACACCCTACTCATCAAGTCTACGAAGTAGGCGGGTGCATTAGTCAATCCGAATGACATGACAAGCCATTCAAAGAATCCATCTGGAGTCCTAAACGCAGTTTTATCAATGCTATCCTCAGCTACTCTAAGCTGATGGAATCCGGTGGCTAGATCAAGCTGAGAGAAAACAGAAGCACCAACCAGCTGGTCAAAGAGATCATCAATCCTCGGTAAAGGGTGCCTATTCTTCTTTGTCAGCTTGTTCAACTCTCGATAATCAACACATAGACGAAGCGAACCATCCGCCTTAGTAGCGAATACCACCGGAGCACCCCATTCAGAAATGCTTCGTCTAATAAAACCCTTCTCAAGCAGCTCCTTGATTTGCTTACTGAGCTCCCTTCTTTCTCGTGGGGCCATGTGCCTAACGGGCAATGATACTGGCTTGGCATTATCGACTAGATAAATGCGGAAATCTATCTCTTGTTTAGGGGGTAACCCCTTAACTTCTTCAAAGACATCAGGATAGTCTCGGACCACCCTTATAGATTGCAGATCATCGATGGACGAGTCGAGAGATTCAAGATAACATAACGTGACAGGACCTCTAGGGTTACAAGAAATTTCTAGGGTATTACCGAGGCGAGTCATGAGCCTCACCACCCTATGTTCACAATCGAGAATGGATCCATAACTGGACAACCAATCCATGCCCAAGATCAACCCATATCCCGTGAACCCGAGAACATAAGCATTACACGTGAATTCTACGGTCAAGATAGAAATCTTCAAATCCACACAAATCATAGATAGAAGGGCGAAACCCCCAATTGGATTTGAAACACAAACGGGATCCTCAACTAAGCTAGTACTTAGGTGCAAACTTTCAACAATGTCAGAAGAAATAAAACTATGCGATGCGCCAGAATCAAATAAGGTGCGAACAGGATAATCAGAAATATAAACAAGACTTTCTACAGAAATGCTACCTCGATCCTGAACTGGAGCGGCGTTGAGAGCATGCACTTGCCCTCCAGAAGGTCCTGCACGCTGATTCTGCCCTTGCGCTTGTCCTTGCTTCTTGGGGCAATCCTTGCTAAAATGTCCAGTCACTCCACAATGAAAGCATTCGCCTGACTTGCTCTTCCTCTTCTTACAGTCTTTAGCTATGTGCCCAACATTCCCACAGTAGTGGCATTTTCTTGGATCCTTTGCCTTGGCCTTGTTGCCTTTGTTGTTCTTGTTGTTTTTGTTGTTCTAATTGCTCTGATTTCCACCCCACTTGGAGTCTGTCTTCTTGGCTTGGGTCTCATTAGCCTTGACTTCCTTCTTGGCATTCTTATCGTCTCCTTGAAGCAATGCCATGTCTACTAGGCCTTCAAAAGTGGCCCCAATGGGTATATGAGATAGGGCTAAACCTTGCAATGGCTCATTCAATCCTAGAGCAAAGCGTAGGGCCTTCTTCCGAGCTGTGTTAACCAATTCTAGACCGAACTGAGCAAGTTGATTAAACATATCTACGTATTCCCTAACTGTCATGTCCCCTTGCTTTAGAGATAGGAACCTCAGTTATATTGGGGGTATTTGCTGGGCCCACATCGTTGGCCCTAGCTTCCAAGTACCTCCGGAACCATCCGGGAATGGTCACTCCCTCGGGAAGGTTAAGATCGGCCATACTGAAAAAAGGAAAAAAAAGAAGATACATTTAGAACGAAGGAACGAAGCATAGTGCTATGGCTTTTTGGGGAATAGCCTATTAAAATACTAGACTTTTCTTGGAAAATACTGAATTGGTTTTGAAAATAGTTTTTCAAAAGGTAAGTTTTAAAAACACTTTTGCTCAAACCTTGTAAACCTTATGCTCTGATACCAAATGTAACACCCCACTTCCGCCAGGGTAACTCTTGCAAGCACACTAGCTTTGGAGGGGCGTTAGATGTAACACCCCACACCCGCTAAGGTCACTCACTAAGGGAATGCCTTAACTTCGGTGGAGCATTTTAAGTGAGTATAGAACAGAAAAATTACAACAAGACAGATATAAATACTTGAAAATCTAAAACATCATTTCATAGCAGCAGAAGGTAAACATGTTTAGTTACAACACCATAAAGAGTCAAGTACTAAATATCCATCCTGATAAAAACATAAGTACATAATCCCACTACATAACAATAGCCATAAAAGAAAAGATAAGCTGGGCTTTACATCACGGTCCAAGCTCCAGAAGATAGATAAAGAAATCTGATCAAAGCCCACTAGTGCTAGGCCCAACCTGAGGACTTGAAGGGGAAAAAGATAAAAACAACGGGGTCAGACATAAGTCTGAGTGAGCCCTATAACCTTAACCACACAATTATTAAAGTAATTAGGGTATAATATAATTCGGTACGGGATGACTGGGGATAAATGACTACACTAAGTAGCCAACTAAACATAAGGTGAACTAGGATAACGGTAAAGACGCATCTACCCACCCAAGTATAATTACTAACTGCACCACACCAGTCATTCCTACTTAAAGGTTGATCCCACCCAAGGACTTAGAGAATTTACCCAGTAGTTTCGTGTACCCCTAGCTGACTACATAGGTGCCGTCTGCCCCTATCTCCACTAGGTGTACCCATACTCCCAAGCGATCAGCTCTCTACCGTAGATACCCGTGCTGGCCCCACAATGGGGTGTATCACTCCCCAAAGTGGCAACCCGATACAACAAATGGTGCACGGCTTATACCTACACGATGCAACAACATCTTACCTACCAGCCCGGGTCCTCACACGCATATGAAACCTGTTGGACTCGCGTTGCCACCGCTAAACCGTTTTGGCCTCTTATAATCAAGCCCAGTACGCGTGTCCCGTCCTCGACATGGGTCGAGCCCAATAAGATACATATGGGTTACTGGTTGAAATGGGCCCCCACAAGCTACCACCTAAGCTTGTCAATTTATCTAGTGCATCCCACTTAGCCCTCTAATCATGTTTAATTACATGTTTCCACTTGGTTAAGTATTCTAATCGTATTTTCTATTGCCACCTAAGGCAACCCACTAGATTTCCTCATGCCACCCAAGGCACTTACTTGATTTCCACATGCCACCCAAGGCACCCACTTAACCCCTCATGCCCACTACATGCTTATCTGGTTAAGTGTTTCTTAATTGATTAAGAACGTAACCGTTGTAAAGACCTCTCACATTAGACTATCTTTTATGGAAGCTGGATTTGCCGGTTGGGTCCGGGCAGCCTTACGCCATAACCGAGTCTAACCTCGTGTCTTTACACTTGTCATGTATATAGTTTGTGCCTAAGACCTCTCACATTGGGCCAATCATTTGTAGCCGCTGGATTTGCCGGTCGGTTGCGGGCAGTCTTATGCTACAAAAGGGTCCAACCTCGTGTCTTAGTCGATTAATTACACCTAATTAATCACCCCCAAATTAATTTTCCCTAATTAATTCCAATTTTAACGATGTACATAATTGACTCAATTATGTCCATCCACTTTGTGGTATGCATAATCATACCAACTTCACACAATTTCTTTAGAATGTTTATCAACCCCATCGTTCCCCACGTAATTCGCTAACATGACATAAAAGGGAAGATTCGTCACAAATACAATGGGTTCAACTTGCATAACACATTAGCATCATCATGGGTTTAAAGGTGTCAACTTGCATATAGCATCAAACCCAACTAGCATAAATAATCAACCCAAACTTGCATGAATCACATATGTCATAAAGAGGTTAACTTGCATAAGTTTCTTATGTCATACAAAGGGGTAAACTTGCATATGTATGTATGACATGTAAAGGGGTTAACTTGCATATGTATGCATATCATACTAAGGTGTAAACTTGCACATGTCACTTGCATATAATCAAACACCATACTTGCATAACATGTCATATGTGAACTTGCATATAATCATACACCAAACTTGCATACATATCATACATGAACTTGCATATCATCATACACCCAACTTGCATAATCATGGTGTCATAGTGGATCAATGTTTATCATAGCAGCTAGCATCATGAACACTTGCATAACTTGCATAACATCATGATCATATAGCATATAGTTTGCATAACTTGCATAACATCATGAACATGTAACATATGGCTTGCATAACTTGCATAACATCTCAAACACATAGCATATGACTTGCATAACTTGCATAACATCGTGAACATGTAGCATATGACTTGCATAACTTGCATAACATGATGAACATGTAGCATATGACTTGCATAACTTGCATAACATCATGAACATGTAGCATATGACTTGCATAACTTGCATAGCATCATTAACACATAGCATATAACTTGCATAACATGCATTGATCCACATTCATAGGCATAACCTCATTATATCATATCATAATCATTTCAATAATTGGTCATTAAGGCTATAGAAAACTCACAACTTGTTGATTAGCACTCCTAAGAAGAAGATTAAGTTGCTAGAGTTGATTAGAGATTAATTTGAGATGCTATCTTCTTCTACAAATTGATGGAGGCTCCTTCAAGTTGCATTTTGACGGCATGACGGCATTGTTTCTATTTTTAGTATGAATTAGGGTAGTCTTAGGGTGTATTTATAGAGTAGTTAGGTGTTTTAGGCCATTAGATTAACCCTAAATCAGATTAGAGCCGTCAGATCACGTCCTAGCCACTAAAACACAGCCCAAAAGACAAGCTGGTGCACCCAGGTTACCTGGGCTCGACCAGGGAGGTCGACCCCCAGGTCGACCCTAGGGTCGACTCCCCAGTCGACCTGGGGGGGAGGTCGACTCCCCAGTCGACCCCCAGGTCGACCCCCTGGGTCTGGCGGGATTTTTCCCGCCACTTCTGAAAACTGAAAATTTTGAATTTAAATCTGAATTTAAATTTCTGAAAACTTCTTCGGGCCATATCTGGGTCATACGGACTCCGATTTTCGAAAACTCGGACTCTATTTCGCGTATTTTTCCGAGATGAACACAATGGCATAGCCCGTTTCCCCTGATTCAGAATTTTAAATTTAATTCTGCCCTGTTTTATATTATAGCTAGTTATTCAACATACGGGGTGTTACATTCTCCCCTACTTAAAGGATTTCGTCCCCGAAATCTCTAAGTCAAGAAGAACGTATCCTACCAACCAAACAACCATCTACTTAACCATCAAACACTGGCATCCATTGTCACTAGAGTTTCTAATGCTGTATGAACATATGCAAAGAGTGTGTGTATATGTTCCCTGTCTAATGCAAAATCAGGCGGTCTACTGATTCAGTTGACCTCCTTAATGCAAACCATGATAGTGCCATGCATCCAATATGTATGCGGAAGAACCTTATCGACACATACTATTTCTACATGAGTGCACAATCATTCACCAAAATGCATCATCCATATGATAGCACAACCATTATACATCCATTAATATAGCTACCTACACACAATTTTATGCAATATGCAATATGAAGTGATTGAGCCGATCTAGTGCCTAGAGTGTGTATATATGCATCCACGAGCAACCACTAGCAACCACTTGCATCCACGCGCATCCATCAAACATAACATGTCTCAAACACATGTTTCAACCATAGGTTTTACCCTATCTAAAGGTCAAAGGTACTAATGAGAGGACATACTAAAGATAAGATAAGTACTAGAAAAACGATAAAGGAGAAGTTAAAAGACATACCCTCAAAAAGGAAGGGGTATAATGAACGCATCTTCGCTTCTGTCTCCCAAGTAGCATTGCTCTCATCTTCTCCCCATTGCACTTTGACTAGCCGCACCTCTCTGTTCCTCAACTTCTTAATCTCTGACCCAAGGATGCGGGTAGGAGCTCGTCGAATAGTTGCATCACACTCTACCTCCACTTCTTTTAGCAAGCTCGGCTCTACCACCTCTGCGGTCTCATGTAGGCACTTCCTCAAATGTGACACATGGAATACATCATGCACCCCACTAAGTCTCTCGGGTAAATCCACCCTATATGCCATCCGTCCAATCCTTTCCTTAATAGAAAACGGCCCAACAAATCTTGGAGTTAACTTCCCAACGGACCCAAACCGAACTACATTCCGTAATGGAGATACTTTGACAAAGACCATGTCCCCAACCTCAAACTCCAGATCCGTCCTCCTCTTATCCGCGTAATATTTTTGCCTATCTTGCGCTGCTTTCATCCTTCTTCGAATGAAGTCAATCTTCTCCGAAGTCTCCCTAACCATATCAGGCCCAAGCAAGATCTTATCCGTAGATTCCCACCAACATGTAGGTGATCGACAAGGCTTTCCATAAAGAGCTTCGAAAGGAGCCATACCAATACTGCACTGAAAGCTGTTATTATACGCGAACTCTACCAATGGAAGATGCTCTTCCCATGTACCTCCAAAATCTAAGATACAAAGCCTCAAAACGTCTTCCAGAACACGATTCACCCTCTCGGTCTGGCCGTCCGTCTGAGGATGATATGCGGTGCTCAGACACAATTGAGTCCCCACTGCTTCTTGCAAACTCCTCCAAAACTCGCTAGTGAAGATAGGATCTCGATCACTCACTATGCTAGAGGGTACCCCATGCAATCGAACTATCTCTCGAAGATATACTGAAGCTAGCCATGGAGCAGTCCTCTTGCTCTTCACGGGTATGAAATGGGCGCTCTTAGTAAGTCTGTCTACCACAACCCATATTCTCGTATTACCCTTCCTCGATCTAGGTAACCCATCAATAAAATCCATCGAGACGCTATCCCACTTCCATTGCGGAACTTCCAATGGGTGAAGCAACCCACCTGGTTTCTTTTGCTCCGCTTTCACCTGTTGGCACACCAAGCATCTAGCGACATACTCGGCCACATCTTTCTTCATTCCGGCCCAAAAGAAAGCTCGCCTCATGTCTTGGTACATCTTGTCCCCACCGGGATGAATGGTCATCCTAGAACGGTGTGCATCATCAAGAATAGCCTTCCTCAAACCCTCGTCTTGCGGTACACAAAGTCTACCGTCTCTACGCAAGCACCCCCTATCGTCTAGGGTGTACCTACTCAAATGGCTGGACGACTCCCCCCTTATGAGCCTCTCGACCAACTCAACCAACTATGGGTCGTCCCTCTGTGCTTCTCCAATCCGCCCCAAAAGAGTAGGTCTGACCTCCTAGGATGCTAGCAAACCGGGTATATAGTCAACGGAAGGTCTGAAATCAAACATCGAGATAAATTCCAAGCTTCGTCGTTCCACGAACAATGGACTTAAGGACAACCTTTTTCTACTCAAGGCGTCCGCCACCACGTTACCCTTGCCAGGGGTATACGCTATCTCGAAATCATAGGATGCTAAGAACTCCATCCACCTTTGCTGTCTCAAGTTCAAATCCTTCTGAGAAAACAAGTACTTCAATGATTTGTGGTCAGTGAACAATTCGAATCTCTCACCAAGAAGATAATGGCGCCAAATCTTAAGCGCAAAAACAATAGCGGCCAACTCTAAATCATGGGTAGGGTAATTTTTCTCATGTGCTCTCAACTGCCTTCCATCATAGGCTATTACCCTTCCCTATTGCATTAAGACTGCGCCCAGTCCAGTCCCACAAGCATCGGTATAGACAACAAATGTCTTACTTCCATCTGGCAACACTAAGACTGGAGCTGTGGTTAAAGTTCTCTTTAACCGTCAGAACGCGTCATCACAATCTACGTCCCATGCGAAGACTAGATTCTTCTTCGTCAAGCGAGTTAATGGGGCTGATATCTTTGCGAAGTCCTTGATAAACTTCCTATAGTAGCCAACCAACCCCAAGAAACTCCTCACCTCGGTGGAATTCTTTGGAACCTTCCAATCTTGAATAGATACTACCTTCGCGGGATCCACAGCTATCCCTTCCTTGGAGACCACGTGCCCCAAGAACCGTACTTCCTTCCTCCAGAAGTGACATTTAGAAAATTTAGCCTTAAGGCTATGCGCTCGAAGGGTCTCTAACACTTCCCTAAGATGTAGGGCATGCTCTTCTTCACTCTTAGAAAAGACTAAGATGTCATCCACAAAGACCACCACGAACTTATTATGGAACTCCCTGAAAACCCTACTCATCAAATCAACAAAGTATGCAGGGGCGTTCGTCAACCCAAATGGCATCACCAGCCACTCATAGAAACCATCCGGAGTCCTAAAGGCAGTCTTGTCTATGCTATCCTCAGCCACCCTCAACTGATGAAACCCCGTGGCTAAGTCCAACTGAGAAAATACTGAAGCGCCAACCAACTGATCAAAAAGATCATCTATCCTCGGCAATGGGTGTCTATTCTTCTTTGTGAGCTTGTTGAGTTCTCTATAGTCTACACAAAGTCTGATGGACCCATCCGCCTTCGTAGAAAAAACTACTGGAGCACCCCACTCCGATATACTTCGTCTTATGAACCCCTTCTCAAGCAACTCCCCTACTTGCTTATGGAGTTCCCTCCTCTCACGAGGAGCCATGTGGCGCACCGGTAAAGATACAAGTTTAGCATTATCCACCAGATATATTCGGAAGTCAATCTCCCGCTTCGAAGGTAAGCCCTTCACCTCCTCTCCCGGACCACTCTAACATATCGCAAACTCTCGACCGAAGCGTCAAGCGATTCAAGATAACTTAGCATAACAGATTCCATGGGATTACAAGAGATCTGGAGAGTGTTCCCCAAGCGGGTCATGAGCCTAACAACTCTCCTTTCGCAATCAAGAACGGCACCATTACTGGATAACCAGTCCATGCCCAAAATCAACCCATAGCCCGTGAAGCCCAAAACAAAAGCATCACATCTAAACTCAATGCTAAGTATAGAAATCTTCAAACCCAAACATATCATGGACAAATAAGTGGAGCCCCTAATTGGGTTTGAAACAACTAAGGGATCATCTACTAGACTAGTGTCTAAGTGCAGTGACTCAACTAATGATGATGAGATAAACGAATGCGATGCGCCAGAGTCAAACAATGTACGGACAGGATGATCAAATAGAAAAACCAGACTTTCAACGGAAATAGTTCTACCTCTTTACTGAGTTGGTGGAACCCCGAGAGCCTGAACTTACCCCCTTGCCTGACCCGGTGCCATAAGAGCTTGCACCTGTCCTCCTGATGTAGATCCCGTCATTTGCCCCTTCTTAGGGCAATCCTTCACTAGATGCCCAGCTTCGCCACAATGATAGCAGCCAGTCTTCTTCTTCTTCCGACAATCTTTGCTTAGGTGGCCTGGTATCCCGCAATTGAAGCACTTCTTCTTCCCCTTGCCACCGTTGCCTTTCCCACCTTTGTTTTGTTGCTGTTGAGGTCTCTTTTGATCTCTCTTCTTCTCGGGTGCCTTATTAGCATTGGGACCCTTCTCTTCCTCATGCATGAGTGCCATGTCAACTAGCTTCTCAAAGGTGGCCCCCATAGGGATATGAGTCATAGCCAATCCATGCATCGGTTCATTCAAGCCTTTAACGAACCTCAAAGCCTTCTTCTCCGGTGTATTCACCATGTCTATGCCAAACCTTGCCAATTGATTAAACTTGTTGACATATTCCTTCACCGAGAGATTTCCTTGCTTTAGAGTCTAGAACCTTTCCATATACAAGTTTTCCTCCGCCCTTGAGAGAAACTTTGCCACAAATCTTTGCCTGAAATCCGCCCAAGAGTCAACGGGGCGTTCTCCATTAGTGACCTCCCACCAGAATGAGGCCTCTCCCTTCATTAACCAAGCAGATAACTTGACTTTCTTTCCTTCTTCCATCTCAAAGATGTCTATCAACTCTTCCACCTCCTTAAGCCAATCTATAGCCTCCACAAAAGTTTCTGATCCTTGAAAAGGTTTCCCTCCCATAGCTTTAAATTCCTTGCAAGTCTTAGCAAAAGTATCCGTATGAGGAGGAGGAGGGGGAGGAGGAAGATCGGGTGCTACGGTTGGTGGAGGAACATTTACCGGACCCGCAGTGGCGGCCCTAGCCTCCATCAATCTCCTATACCATACTGGTATCGTCACACCCTCCGGAAAGTTAAGATCCTCAGCCATGCTGAAACGAAAAAGGAAAGATTCAAAACGGAGAATTCGAAAGATAAAGATATGGCTATTGGGGATTATGCTTTTCTTTCAAAAACTTTTCTCTTTAAAGACATGTTTTTGAAAATATTTCTTCCAAAAATGTTTTTAGAAAAATAGTTTTCTAAAAATTTTATATGTTCTGGTAACCTTCGCTCTGATACCACGTGTAACACCCCACACCCGCTAAGGTCACTCACTAAGGGAATGCCTTAACTTCGGTGGAGCATTTTAAGTGAGTATAGAACAGAAAAATTACAACAAGACAGATATAAATACTTGAAAATCTAAAACATCATTTCATAGCAGCATAAGGTAAACATGTTTAGTTACAACACCATAAAGAGTCAAGTACTAAATATCCATCCTGATAAAAACATAAGAACATAATCCCACTACATAACAATAGCCATAAAAGAAAAGATAAGCTGGGCTTTACATCACGGTCCAAGCTCCAGAAGATAGATAAAGAAATCTGATCAAAGCCCACTAGTGCTAGGCCCAACCTGAGGACCTGAAGGGGAAAAAGATAAAAACAACGAGGTCAGACATAAGTCTGAGTGAGCCCTATAACCTTAACCACACAATTATTAAAGTAATTAGGGTATGATATAACTCGGTACGGGATGACTGGGGATAAATGACTACACTAAGTAGCCAACTAAACATAAGGTGAACTAGGATAACGGTAAAGACGCATCTACCCACCCAAGGATAATTACTAATTGCACCACACCATTCATTCCTACTTAAAGGTTGATCCCACCCAAGGACTTAGAGAATTTACCCAGTAGTTTCGTGTACCCCTAGCTGACTACATAGGTGACGTCTGCCCCTATCTCCACTAGGTATACCCACTACTCCCAAGCGATCGGCTCCCTACCGTAGATACCCGTGATGGCCCCACAATGGGGTGTATCACTCCCCAAAGTGGCAACCCGATACAACAAATGGTGCACGGCTTATACCTACATGATGCAACAGCATCTTACCTACCAGCCCGGGTCTACACACGCATATGAAACCCGTTGGACTCGCGTTGCCACCGCTAACCCGTTTTGGCCTCTTATAATCAAGCCCAGTACGCGTATCCCGTCCTCGACATGGGTCGAGCCCAATAAGATACATATGGGTTACTGGTTGAAATGGGCCCCCACAAGCTACCACCTAAGCTTGTCAATTTATCTAGTGCATCCCACTTAACCCTTTAATCATGTTTAATTACATGATTCCACTTGGTTAAGTATTCTAATCGTATTTTCTATTGCTACCCAAGGCAACCCACTAGATTTCCTCATGCCACCCAAGGCACTTACTTGATTTCCACATGGCACCCAAGGCACCCATTTAACCCCTCATGCCCACTACATGCTTATCTTGTTAAGTGTTTCTTAATTGATTAAGAACGTAACCGTTGTAAAGACCTCTCACATTAGACTATCTTTTATGGCAGCTGGATTTGCTGGTTGGGTCCGGGCAGCCTTACGCCATAACCGAGTCTAACCTCGTGTCTTTACACTTGTCACGTATATAGTTTGTGCCTAAGACCTCTCACATTGGGCCAATCATTTATAACCGTTGGATTTGCCGGTCGGTTCCGGGCAGTCTTATGCTACAAAAGGGTCCAACCTCGTGTCTTAGTCGATTAATTACACCTAATTAATCACCCCCGAATTAATTTTCCCTAATTAATTCCAATTTTAACGATGTACATAATTGACTCAATTATGTCCATCCACTTTGTGGTATGCATAATCATACCAACTTCGCACAATTTCTTTAGAATGTTTATCAACCCCATCGTTCCCCACGTAATTCGCTAACATGACATAAAAGGGAAGATTCGTCACAAATACAGTGGGTTCAACTTGCATAACACATTAGCATCATCATGGGTTTAAAGGTGTCAACTTGCATATAGCATCAAACCCAACTAGCATAAATAATCAACCCAAACTTGCATGAATCACATATGTCATAAAGAGGTTAACTTGCATAAGTTTCTTATGTCATACAAAGGGGTAAACTTGCATATGTATGTATGACATGTAAAGGGGTTAACTTGCATATGTATGCATATCATACTAAGGTGTAAACTTGCACATGTCACTTGCATATAATCAAACACCATACTTGCATAACATGTCATATGTGAACTTGCATATAATCATACACCAAACTTGCATACATATCATACATGAACTTGCATATCATCATACACCCAACTTGCATAATCATGGTGTCATAGTGGATCAATGTTTATCATAGCAACTAGCATCATGAACACTTGCATAACTTGCATAACATCATGATCATATAGCATATAGTTTGCATAACTTGCATAACATCATGAACATGTAACATATGGCTTGCATAACTTGCATAACATCTCAAACACATATCATATGACTTGCATAACTTGCATAACATCATGAACATGTCGCATATGACTTGCATAACTTGCATAACATCATGAACATGTAGCATATGACTTGCATAACTTGCATAACATCATGAACATGTAGCATATGACTTGCATAACTTGCATAGCATCATTAACACATAGCATATAACTTGTTGATTAGCATCATTAACACATTCATAGCCATAACCTCATTATATCCTATCATAATCATTTCAATAATTGGTCATTAAGGCTATAGAAAACTAACAACTTGTTGATTAGCACTCCTAAGAAGAAGATTAAGTTGCTAGAGTTGATTAGAGATTGATTTGAGATGCTATCTTCTTCTACAAATTGATGGAAGCTCCTTCAAGTTGCATTTTGACGGCATGACGGCATTGTTTCTATTTTTAGTATGAATTAGGGTAGTCTTAGGGTGTATTTATAGAGTAGTTAGGTGTTTTAGGCCATTAGATTAACCCTAAATCAGATTAGAGCCGTCAGATCACGTCCTAGCCACTAAAACACAGCCCAAAAGACAAGCTTGTGCACCCAGGTTACCTGGGCTCGACCAGGGAGGTCGAGCCCCAGGTCGACCCTAGGGTCGACTCCCCAGTGGACCTGGGGGGAGTTCGACTCCCCAGTCGACCCCCAGGTCGACCCCCTGGGTCTGGCGGGATTTTTCCCGCCACTTCTGAAAACTGAAAGTTTTGAATTTAAATCTGAATTTAAATTTCTGAAAACTTATTCGGGCCATATCTGGGTCATACGGACTCCGATTTTTGAAAACTCGGACTTTATTTCGCGTATTTTTCCGAGACGAACGCAATGGCATAGCCCGTTTCCCCTGATTCAGATTTTTAAATTTAATTCTGCCCTGTTTTATATTATAGCTAGTTATTCAACATACGGGGTGTTACATTAGACAAGGTAAACATGCATTCAGGTATCACAAGACAGATCATATAAGTAAAACAGAGTAATAAAGCAGCGGATAAAACTTGCATTTCCAAAACCATAGTTAAGTTACAACAAAGTACTTAGTCATTATTTTCCAACAAACAAAGTCTAGAGAAAAGCATAAACTGAAAAACTGAAATACACAAAGTACTATCCCCAAAGTGAAGTGATAAACCATAGCTAGCTCAATGTCCAAAACCGTACATGAGAAAATCCAGTAAACAAGCTGTAAAGATCCAAGCTAAGCTCCAATGTTCCCACCCTGAGAACCTGAGGGGGGGGAAACGGAAGAAAAGAGGCGAAAGAAAACAGGTCAGTCAAAAAGACTGGTAAGCCCTACTACTATCTGTCTATGAACTAGTAAAGTTAACTGGCATGAGAAGCTGAGATGAACATAAGGATAACAACATATTGGCATGATGATTGACTAACAAGATAGATAAAGGTTTCATCGCATAATCAAGGTTAAGTTTTGCACCACGGGTGTACTAGCATTCTAACATGTCAAGTAAAAACAAGAATTGACCCTTTGGCCTAAGCTTGGCCCAATATCATGAGATGACCTAAATCAACGTCCAACTACACGGTCTAGTTGATCGGCTCCCTATAAGCCTAACTCGTCCAGTGTCGGTGTCATACGGCCCAAACATGCAATGTAGCTAACTGCGCTAGGTCCACCCCCAGGGTGTATCAAGTCCTAGGGTGTAGACCTCGGACACCAATCAAGTATGCACAGTCTAGATCTACTGGTACCCGTGCCTGATTTTCCAACTCCGGACTATGTGCACCACCATAGTCCGCCTGGACCTACACTGGCGTACCTACTCAGCCGTCGTTTTGGTCGCTTACATGTCATCCCAGTAATCGTGCCCCACCCTAGCCTAGTCCTAGGGTCTTATGATACTATCAAGAGGGTTACTGCTGAAAAGGACCACACAACCAGGATTTCCTTAACGGGTTAAATGTGGTTAACCCGATCCAAACGTGGATTAAATTGGTTAAGTGTACCCAAGATTCATGACTTAACCCCGATTAACCCATCAAGCCCAAATTGATTAAGTATTAAGTGGACCATGACATAACCCTAATCAGGAGGCATTAATTAATTAACTTAATGTGCATTAACCTCTCACATTAGACTTTGTTGTGGTTACTAGTTAAGTCGGGCGGGTCCGGGTAGCTTTACACCACAACTTGGTCTAACCTCGGGTTCGAGCACAACATGACCAACTTCTCACATTGGGTCCTATTGCTTGTAGCCACTAGTTAAGCCGGGCGGGTCCGGGTAGATTTATGATACAAACTCAACCCAACCTCAAGTTGGCCACACTCATATTTTCTAAGTGTCATGTCCATTATGTTTCCAAAACATAATTACAATTTAGCATATCACGTTATGTTATAAAAACCATGTTTATGTCATAATGTTATCCAACCCCAACGTAATCCCATCGTTTACACAGTCGCAACAACGCATAAAGAATAAAATAGGGAACTTGGCATAATCATGACAAAAAGGTGTTGAAGCCACAAGTTTAACATGGTGGCATATGAGATGTACATATGTTCATATACTTGCATATTGCATCATTAGGCTTCAAAAGCATGCATAAAACCAAACTTAGCATATGAGTGATACATGGTGATAAATGACATGTAGAAGTTGCTAGAAGTTCGCATTTAGCCTCACATGCAAGTTATCATAAGAGATACGATAACTTTCATGTTGCCAAAATGCAACCTTTAATATAAAGCTTGGAGCTTTATGCTCACAACATCAAGTTTAACTTGCATAACATGATATCATGTGTATAATGGTCAACCCAAACTCGCATAACATAGCAACATGTGTCATACATAATGATTAAACCAACTTGCATAGCATAATGATCAACCAAACTTGCATATCATAATGATCAACCAAACTTGCATATCATAATGATCAACCAAACTTGCATATCATAATGATCAACCCCAAACTTGCATTATTCATTTAACTTTAGAGTTCAATAAAAAGAAAGTAGAAAGGGGCTTACAATGCTATGAAGACACAAATGAATATTTATTATAAAGATTGAGACGAAGCCCTTATGCAATCACCAAAAAGACCCAAATATGAAAGCTCCAATGAAAAACCCTTGAGCCAAATCAATAAAAACCCTTGCTTTGAAATAGAAATGTTGCAACTTGACTTGAATGAAAGCTAAGAACACTCATACAAGCTTGAAAACACTTGTATGAACTCACATTCTCTCATAGAAATAAACTTAGGAATTTTAGCATGAGAGTGGAGGCCATGAGAGGAACAAATTTGACATTGTTTAGTTGTAGGATTGAATAATGGTGATTTAGGCTAGGTTTAGGGGTCTTTTTATAGAAGATTAGGATAGTATTAGCCATAGGATTAACCCTAGATTCAATCAGAGCCATCAAATCCCGTCACTAGCCAACAAAACAGGTCAAAACAGCCAAAATGGTGCACCTGGTTGCCTGGGTCCGACCAGGCTGGTCGACTACCAGGTCGACCCTGGGGTCGACTCCCCAGTTGACCCCCAGGTCGACCCCCCTGGGTCTGGCGGGAATTTTCCCGCCACTTCTGATTTTCTGAAATTTGAGTCTGTTTTGAATTTGAATTTTTCGTGAAACTTCGCGAGGCCGTATCTCGGTCATACGGACTCCGATTTTCGAAAACTCGGAATCTATTTCGCGTATTTTTCCGAGACGAACACAATGGCACAGTCTGTTTCCCTTAATTCAGATTTTACAGTTTAATTCTGCCTTGATTCATGTTATAACATGTTATTCAAAAATACGGGTTGTTACAAATGTGCTAATCAATTTTTATAAATATATAATTTAAAACCTTCAAAAAACCAGACCGTACAGAAAAATGCCTGCCAGTCGACTGGTAGGAAATCCACCAGTCGACTGGTCAAGCAATCTCTGCACATAACGGCTAGTTTTAAAAGTTTTATATAATTAAATTATTTTTACCTTTCAACTGATGATTTTTAACCAGTCGATGATTCGACCCAGACCTTATTTTCTGAAGAGCTGCTTCCACTCATGAGGAGATTCCTCTTCATTAATCAAAGGAAACAGACATATCTTTTTATGGAAACTCTTCATGAAAGATTGCTACTCTTATACTACTATATAAATAAGTTTAGTCATGTTTTACAATAACCTAATCTCTCCAAATTTTACTAATTTCTTATCATCATTCTACTCTCTCCATTTACATTCTTTGCAATTAAAAAGCTCTCCATTTCAAATACTTGTTGAATCTGTGAATCAATTCAATATCATTTGATTCAACAAGATATGTTCTTCCTTAAATCTTCGCATTCAAAGTATATACTCGCGGATCAGATTATAGGAAGGTTGCTTTTAAAATATTGGCTATCCGTGTTGTTTCAAAAACACAAATCAGATGTCAAACTCTTTGTAGTTGTTGAAGACCTGTGTAGTTGCTCAGGCGAGAGGCATCCTTGTTGAGGCTCGGGTGTACTGACCTACTCCTTCGGGTTAGGAGACGACGTTGTTAGTGAATTCCGAAGAGGAGCTTCGAGACTGGATGTAGGGCGGGAAGTCCGAACCAGTATAAAAACTCCTGGTGTCTCTTTTACTTTACTTACCGCTTTTTACGTGATGTGTATATATATATATATATATCAGTAACTTAAACTTTATTTGCATAAACTATTGCACATTATTTAGCTTGTATATCGCATATATTTCCGCATTATCCATATAGATCCTTTAAGTCGTACATACCGACTTTTTTCATTTAGTATAAGAGCAAGGCCATCATATAACCGTAAAACCGTTATTTGATACATAGACATTATGGATAGTAACACTAGCATTAGCAATAACACCGAATATTCTGAAGGCCAATCAACTGCTAGACCATCCTTCTTTAATGGAATGAACTATAGTTACTGGGCTACTAGAATAAGAATATACATGCAAGCCAATAGCTATAATGCATGGAATATTACTCAAAAAGAGTATACATCACCGACCACTGCTTATACTGAATAGTCAACCACTGAGAAAAATGGAGCAACTGCAAATGCTAAGGCCATGAACATGCTACATTATGCACTAGATAGAAATGAGTTCAATCGGATTTGTATGTGCAACACTACATATGAAATCTTGAGAACACTTAAGATTACTCATGAAGGCACTAACAAAGTTAAACAAAATAAAATTTCTATGCTCAAAAATCAGTTTCAAAATATTAAGATGAATGAGAATGAATCCATAAATGATATGTATTCACGTCTTCAAAATATTTATCATTCATTATTAGGAATAGGAGAAAAATATTCCGACTTTGACACAGTTTCAAAAAATTTAAATTCTTTAACCGATGAATGGGAGAGAAAAGTATTAGCAATCGAAGAAGCTAATGATCTCTCTACCATGAAACCAGAAGAATTGATCGGTAATCTAATGTCGTATGAACTGAATTTGCAGGCAAAGAAAGCACAAGTACAAGATAAGAAAATTTTAGCTTTCCATGCAGAAAAAGAAGATTCAGATTCAGATGAAGAAGATATAGCATTTGTTGCCAAGAATTTTAGAAAATTTCTAAAATACAGAAAGAGTCAAAGCACAAATATAAAGAAGAATTCATCAAAAGAACCTGATCCAGCTTTAGTAGAATGTTTCAATTGTCACAAGACCTAACACTATCAAAAGAAATTTCCAGAGCTAAAGAGAAATCACGAAAATGAAAAATCAAAGAAACGAGCTTTTTCAGTCACTTGGGACAACTCGGACTCATCTTCTAAAAGTGATAGCAACAGCGATAATGTGCAAGCAAATGTGTGCTTTATGGCTAAGGACAACGATGTCCCACTTGACATGAACAGAGGAAAATGGATACTACACAATGGTTGCTCAAAACATATGACAGGGGATAAAGAAATGCTATCAAATATTACTTACACAAAAGGAGGTACTGTAACATTTGGAGATAATTCCAAAGAATACATCATCGGCAAAGGCGATGTGAGCAATTATGGTATATCTAATTCACCTCTTATTTTGGATGTTTTATTAGTTAAGAATTTAAAACACAATTTATTAAGTATAAGTCAATTAGGTGATAAAGGTTTTAAAAAAACATTTTCCAAAAATAAATGTAGTATACTTGATTTAAATCAAAATCTTATTTTCGAAGGAAATCAAGACAAAAATATTTATATTTTAAATGTGGCAATTAATAATAATCTAAGCATGTGTTTATTAGCTAAGGATAATGATCCTTGGTTATGGCACAAACGATTTTGTCACATTAACTTTAAAACCATTAACAAATTATCTAAAAAATGATCTTTTAAGAGGATTACCCAAAATAAATTTCAAAACTGAAAATTTATGCGATTCTTGTCAACTCGGAAAGTAAACAAAATCCTCTTTTAAATCTAAAAAGGTTATATCAACCTTACAACCACTTGAATTACTACACAAGGATTTATTCTGGCCAACTCAAGTTAAGTCAATAAATCATAGTAGATATGTGTTGATGATTTTTCAAGATATACATGGACTATGTTTTTAAGGAATAAAAGAGATACTTTTGACATTTTTAAGAATTTTGTCAAACAAATTCAAAATTTAACTAATTTAAAAATAAAGAACATATGAAGTGATCATGGAGGAGACTTTAAAAATGAGAAATTTGATTTATTTTGTCAAAAGAAAGGAATTTTTCATAATTTTTCATTTCCTAGAACTCCACAACAAAATGGAGTTGTAGAACGTAAGAATGGAACTTTACAAGAATATGCGAGGACATTATTAAATGGAAGTACACTACCAAAACATTTTTGGGCTGAAGCAATTGCAACATCTTGTTATGTTTTGAATCATGTTTCCATTCGACCTCTTACTAAAAATACTCCATATGAGTTTTTTACTGGTAGAAAACCAAATATATCTTATTTTAAAGTTTTTGGATCAAAATGTTTTATTTTAAATACAAAAGATCAACTTGGAAAATTTGATTCAAAATCTGACAAAGGAATATTCTTAGGATATTCTGAACGAAGCAAGGCTTGTCGTATTTTCAATAAAAGAACCAGTAAAATAGAAGAATCTCTTCATGTTTCGTTCGACGAAAATTTTATTCAAAATTCCTTAAATAAAGATATTACAATAAATAATACTTCTTGCGATGATGATTTGATAATGTATAGAGAAGATGAAAATATTGTTCATAACAATATAGAGAATAGTACTACAAAAATTCAAGATAATATCAATAATCAAAATATTTATGTTAATGAAGTCAGATCTGAACCATGAATATTACGAGATCATCCAACGTAAAAATTATTGAAGAAATAACTTTAAATGTTAGAACAAGAAGTCAATTAAATTTAGTAAGTAATGTAGCCTTCTTGTCAAATATCGAACCCAAAAATCTTAAAGAAGCATCAACAGATGAAAATTGGATAATTGCCATGTAAGAAGAATTAAACCAGTTTGAATGTAATGAAGTATGGGAATTAGTTCAAAGACTAAATGATCAAACTGTCATTAGAACAAAATGGGTTTACAAAAATAAAGGAGATAAATTGGGAAATATCACTAGAAATAAAGCTAGACTTGTTGCACAAGGTTACAATCAAGAAGAAGGCATAGATTATGAAGAAACTTTGCTCAAGCTGTACGACTAGAAGCAATTCGAATATTATTAGCATAAGCTTGTCATCATAACTTTAAATTGTATAAAATGGTTGTTAAAAACGCTTTCTTAAATGGATACATTAAAGAACGAGTATATGTTGAACAACCTCCACTATTTGCTCATGAAAAATATCCTGATCATGATTATAAACTGAAAAAGGCATTATATGGTTTGAAACAAGAACCTCGTTCATGGTATGAACGTCTCAAAACTTACTTGTTAGATTCGGGATTTCAAATTGGAAAGGTTGATCAAACACTTTTTATCAAGAAAGACCATAAAGATATCCTAATAGTTCAAATATATGTAGAAGACATTATTTTTGGATCTACAAATGATCAATTATGTCAAGAATTTTCAAAAATAATGACCAATGAATTTGAAATGTCACACATGGGAGAACTATCCTGTTTTCTGGGTTTGCAAATTAAACAATTATCTGATGGAATTTTTATTAATCAAGAAAAATATTGTATTAATTTAATAAAACGTTTTGGAATGGAAAACACGTCAAGTAAACCTACGCCAATGAGTACATCGACACATTTAGATAAAGATGAAAATGGTAAAAGTGTCGATCAAAAGTTATGTCGAAGAATAATAGGTTCACTTTTATATCTGACAGCAAGTAGACCGGACATTATGATGAGTGTTTGCATATGTGCCAGATTTCAAGCTAATCCAAAAGGGTCACAATAAAGAGCAGTTAAATGAATGTTACGATATTTAAGTACTACTAAAGACTTTGGACTCTTCTATCCAAATGGTTGTTTCTTTGAATTAGTTTCATATAGCGATGCAGATTTTGTGGGATCACGAACAAATCGTAAAAGTGCAAGTGGAATGTGTCACTTTATTGGCAAATCACTTATATCTTGGTTTAGCAAAAAGCAAAATTGTGTTTCATTATCAACATGTGAAGCTGAATACATATATGCTGCACTAGCTTGTGCTCAGGTTTTATATATGCAGCAAACACTAAAATATTTCAATGTAAATTTGTCAAATTCCATAATCTATTCTGACAATACAAGAGCAATAAATTTATCTAAGAATCCGGTAAACCATTCCATAACTAAACACATTGATATCAGACATCACTTGTTGAGAGATAATATTGAAAAAAATGATTAATTTAGAATATGTTAATTCAGAAAATCAAACTGCAGATATCTTTACTAAACCCCTTTTATAGAATTCTTTCATTAAACTCCGTCGAGAACTAGGAATTGTATCATTCAAAGATCTCTAAACAGTTCTTCGATTATCATGTGCTTATAATATCTTAATTTCTTTTTAATCGATGACAAAGGGGTACCAAAAAAATATTTCTCATGATATCTATGTTATATACCATATTTATGTTTCCATGCTATTATATTTTCCATACTATTGGAAATTGTGCTAACATTTGTGAATGCAGGAATAAAATGGTAAGGATATAAAATTATGAACTAATAAATTTATGTAGAAATTCAGGGAGAGTTATACATTTAGGGGGAGAAATACCAAAGTGTCGTCGTCAATCAAAAAGGGGGAGAATGCTGAATAACGAGATTTTGATCGATGTCAATGAATAAAGCTACTATGGGAATCACATCATAAAAATAAGGTTTTATATATATATATATATACACACATTGAGTCGTGTTAGAATTATGTTAAAATATATCCTTAAGTATACACGAATGTGCTAATCAAGTTTTATATATATAATTTAAAACCATCAAAAAGCCAAACTGTGTAGGAAATTGCCTACCAGTCGACTGGTAGGAAATCCACCAGTCGACTGGTCAAGCAATCTCTGCACATAACGGCTAGTTTTAAAAGTTTTATATAATTAAATTATTTTTAATAGTCAACTGATGATTTTTAACCAGTCGACTGATTCAATCCAGAACTTATTTTCTGAAGAGTTGCTTCCATTCATGAAGAGATTCCACTTCGTTGATCAAAGGAAATGGACATATCTTTTTATGGAAACTCTTCGTGAAAGATTGCTACTCTTATACTACTATATAAACAAGTTTAATCATGTTTTACGATAACCTAATCTCTCCAAAATTTACTGATTTTCTGACCATCATTCTACTCTCTCCATTTACATTCTTTGCAATTAAAAAGCTCTCCATTTCAAATACTTGTTGAATCCGTGAATCAATTCGATATCATTTGATTCAACAAGCTATATTCTTCCTTAAATCTTCACATTCAAAGTATATACTAGAGGATCAGTATATATGAAGGTTGTACTTAAAATATTGGCAATCCGTGTTGTTTCAAGAACACAAATCAAAAGTCGAACTATATGTAAGTATGAAGACCAGTGTAGTTGCTTAGGCGAGAGGCATCCTTGTTAGGGCTCGAGTGTACTGACCTATTCCTCCTGGTTAAGAGAGGGCGTTGTTAGTGAATTTTGAAGAGGAGCTTTGGGACTGGACGTAGGGCGGGAAGTCTGAACCAGTATAAAAACTCCCGGTGTCTCTTTTACTTTACTTACCACTTTTTACTTGCTATATATATATATATATATATATATCTCGGTAACTTAGATTTATTTGCATAAACTATTGCACATTATTTAGCTAGTATATCACATATATTTCCGCATTATCCATATATATTCTTTAAGTCATACATACTGACTTTTTTTTGAAAAAGACTAGGAACTCTCCCAATAGGGCTCTGTTTACCGAGAGAATCCGAAAAATAGAGTGTCCAAGGAAATTCAATCCTCTAACTTTGCCTGCATACAATGGCCTTGTTAATCCTAACTACTTTCTGTTCAAATACGAGTGGCATATGAGTGTAGCAAAGGCAACAGACGAGATGAGATGCTTATATTTCCCTCTCTACTAAGATGGTGATGCGTTATTATGGTTCACACACCTAAGTCCATAGATCGGTTCTCTGACTTGACCAAAAAGTTCAAGGAGTAGTTCCGCTTGTATGCTACCAAAGCCAAGGATGTTATAACACTTTCAGCAATGAAGAAGAATCCAGGGGAATCCCTTAAAGCTTTTCTCAGTCGATTCAATGTTGCCTTGTCCAAAGTGAGGAATTTGGAGCCTCGCATAATCCTCATGTCTCTAATCGGCACCATAGAGGAAAATAGCGAATTTGGTAGATGGATTAAAATGAAAGAACCTAACACGCTTGAAAATTTCTATAAAAAAGGAGAGGAGTATATGAGAGTGGAAAATAATCCTGTGCCTCTTCAGATTATCGATGCTAACCAACCTCTTGAAGCTCCCAAAGACGCTGCTACTCAATACAATCAGAAAAATCCCGAGGGTAGTCATAAAAGGGGAAATGACGGAAGGGATGACCAGAATAGTAAGAAGCCCCGCTTATTCAAAAATTCTGAATTAACTCCTTTGACGGAAACCCCCGAAAACATCTTTACTATGACTAAAGACATTGAAAATTATCCAATACCAAACCCTCAGAAAGTAGGTGACGATCAAGCAAACTCTGGAAAGTTCCGCCGGTTCCACAGTCAGCCTGGTCATAGTACCAATGATTGTAGGCATCTGAAATCATTGATCGAAGAGCTGATTAGAAAGCTGCAACAATATGTGAAGAATTCGCAAGTCTCAAATACTGCTCCAACTCCCCAAGGGAAAGGGGCATCAAGCAACCAGTTCGTTCCAAGCAACGAAGCTCCAGCTCAAACCAAACCGAAGCCAATCATCTACTGACAACCAGTGGTGCTCTAATTTCAGTGTCTTAGAATAAGCGATCACTATCGCCATTATTTTACTTCATGCTTTGCTTACTGCTATATTCAGAATTCTTGTAAATAATTCTGTAATATTTTACAAACATTGTTCTGAACATTAGCTTTACAGCATACCTGCTAGAATAAATCTCTCACTTGCAAAAAATTTGTCAAATCAAAGTTTTCTTAAAAAATGATTTCATATTGCAGGCTATCTGTCGAGCGTTTGTTCCTTTAGAATCTGACGAAACATAGCGACCCCAACAATACAGTCCAAGCGCCAAAGACCGTAAATATCAACATGCACAAATGCAAAAATAGAAAAGCATAGCCTTGGGAAGTAAATGGGAGGATTCACAAACATTCGAACAATGAGAAAGCGCCACAACAAACAAGCGAGAGGGTTGCAGCTTTCATCGAAGGGGCACTTCCCCAAGTGAGAGGTTCGAAGCCCCGGTTCCTAAACTCAGATAGCCCGCCAAGTCAAGCGTTTGACAAAGGAAATGGTGCTAGCCCTGGGAAATGATACATCGGCCATCCAATTAACTTGTGTAATGTCCGAATAACTCAGATGCGACAAGTGTTGGACATTAACCAATTAACTTGCATAGTGTCTGAATAACTCAGATTGACAAGTGTTGGACATTATCCAATTAACTTGCATAGTGTATGAATAACTCAGATGCGACAAGGGTTGGACATTAACCAATTAAATTGTGTGGTGTCTGAATAACTCAGATGCGACAAGTGTTGGACATCAACCAATTAACTTGCGTAGTGTTTGAATAACTAAGATGCGATAAGTGTTGGACATTAACCAATTAACTTGCGTAGTGTATGAATAAATCAGATACGATAAGTGTTGGACATTAACCAATTAAATTGTGTGGTGTCTGAATAACTCAGATGCGTCAAGTGTTGGGCATTAACCAATTAACTTGCGTAGTGTTTGAATATCTCAGATATGACAAGTGTTGGACCTTAACGAAATAACTTGTGTAGTGTCTGAATATCTCAGATACGACAAGTGTTGGACCTTAACCATTTCAATTGTGTAGTGTCTGAATACCCCAGATGGCACAAGTGTTAGATTTTAGCCCAAGCAGGGGGAAGAAATCCAAAATACTTCCCATAGTGAAGGATAAGACCTCCCAGGGCCTCTTAAGCGGGGGCACGAATGTCCAAGAACTTCACCAAGAAGAAGAAGAAAATAAATCATAAATATGTATTTCCTAAATGTGAAATGTCGTACACAATCATATATGTCGTTAAAACAATGACGCTTAAAATCCACGATCGGTTTAGTCAATTAGTTGATCTTTAACGTTAACACGAATTGAATTAGAATATCGTGTTTGTGCAGATAATATTCAACGAGTTATAAACCATTGAATTAAATAGTCTTGTGCAAGCATTTTTATTCAATTCAAAATAAAATTCGCTATGATTCATTTACTAATGATTAACTAATCCACTATCGATATGGATAGTCGATGGTAAAGTATAAGTCCAAAATTATGCAATCGCTTGTTTTAATTGCAGAACATGTGACATGAAGCGTATGAATTTAGAGCATAGTAAACAAAAAGCTACAACTGGATATTAACGCAAAATATATCAATAGTAGTGTTCGTTTCGAAGCCCGCATTTTTCACAAGCAAAAAATACAAGCTTCGAGGGGCAAATGTTAACCCCGTTGTGAAAACGCGGTTCAGAAAATGATACATCAACTTAAAAGCTGCTACAAAGCTATAAATACTCATCAGGTTGTCAAATCCGTATGAATGACATGAGTCAAACGAGTCATGTCATGTGAGCAACTTCCACCAAGCCCTGTAAATGACTTAAATCAAGTCGTTCACATCAGCTCGTCCAGTATATGCAAACCATGTCGCTGAAGTCAAGTTGTCAACACGGCATGAAGGCAAGCTGTTATCACGACTTGAAACAGGACGACAAGCTCATACCGCAATATTCACGGCGTTGGTCACTACCACAAGTCAAATCGTGCACCACATTCATGTCGTTTATGCCTTCAGCCAGCCATGCCACAATAACGCAAGTAATTCATGTCGTTATTTCCTATGATTCATACTGCATGTTGTTACTTGTTAGAAGCAAGCCTAGGTCATATATCATGCAGGACACGTGGCACATAATATTAAAATATGGGTCACATAAACATATTGCATGCAGCAAAGATCGTTCGTGAACCTGAGAATAACGGCCTAAGGCATGAGCGAAATATTGTTGTGCTTATATTTATATCATTTCGCTGAAAAGGGTTCATGTCGCATTACTTAAGTTAATGACATGATTCGCCATTTGTACAGGAATACGAGTTTATCACATCGATTGTATGACATGTCATAGCACCTTCAGATCGTGAAGTATACTCAGGTCGTAGGTCATACGTACTGGATGGGTCTTGTATAATCTTCATGCATGGATTTTTATGGTTAACACAAGTAATATGGATCATAATATATATGTGTGAAGAAATAATATCAGTAAATATGTGACATACTAGCTTACATAATTTGTTGGAACCAATTGTATATTGAGTACATGAGGTGGCACATGGCAAAAGAGAAGACGTTAGCTAAACACTCCTATAAGTACCCCACTACATCATACTTGAAGGGGCCGAAAATTCTACCCCGAAGGGTCGCCAAATCATTTCTCCACCATTCTAAACTTCCTTTCAAACTCCATTAATGGCTTCTCATGATCAATCCATCTATCTTCAACAATATGGGGATCAAATCTTCTCCAAAATCCATTAAAATTGCTCAAGCTTCATTCAAGCTACTCTAATCTCCACCAATTCTCTTTCAAACTTTGATATAACACAAATTCTCCATAGAACTAATAAAGATCTTCCAATAGTTCAGGTGTTAAGGACATTCATCAATCCCCACCACACTCAAAGAGATCAAACAATTCCTTTGGTAGATTAAAGTGAGATCTAGGAAAGTGTAATTCATTTCTTGTCCTTAATGTATTTTCCTGAATCTCCGCTAAGAATTCAACCTTTTGCTCAGTGTATACGATTACAAAAACAAGCATAACCACACCAACAACGACGAGCTACTTCAAGACCTAATGCGAAACCCGACCTTCAAAACCAACAGAATATTATTCTGACCAAAAAATTCAAGAAGCATGCATTGCGGATGGACCTAAAGAGAAAATTTGAGATATTCAACTTCCAAACCAATGAAATCTCTCTCTTAACCAAAAATTCTTGGATAAAAAATCCACACGTCTTGAACGATCCTTCTCCGCTAGAATGACCAAAACGGAAAATATTTTAGATAAATTTGTTTCCACTTTGGGTAAGATGATGAGAAAAGTAAGAGGTAGTTCATCTTCCAGATCTTGCTCAGCATCTCCCACACCACCACCTCCACCTCATACAACCCAGGAATACCAAATAGGACCAAGTATAACTTCAGGTCCTTTACAACACCATTCTCCTGGAAAAGAACCTGAGAATATTGAGCAAGAAGACAAAGAAACCTCATGGCCTCCAAAAAATGCCCCTTATTATGGACATTACAGAATGTTTCAAGGTCTTTCAATTCAAGAAAATGTTGAATATCATGACCAGCCTCAATAGCATAACAACGATTATGATGACCAATCTTGAAATCTTTGGGGGCATTTTACATTTAATTAAGGTATCTAATCTCATATTTCTACTTGGCCCCACATTATGATTTTTAGACATTAATTTTGTACTCTGTTACGATTTGTCTTTATGACTATTCTACTGTACTATTTGGAATGTGTTAACTATGTATTTATGTCTTTTCAGCTGTGACATTTGTGATCTATGATAAAGTTGTGTCTCACGCTATGTTTAAACTTTTTTACTTTATCACATATGATTTTTTATATGACACGGGGGTAATTATTTATTATTATGTACATGGGAAATCAATAATTTAGGAGGAGAATTCAAATAAACTTGATTATACAGTTATAATCATCATAAAGGGAGAGAATGTTAGAACCTCTACTCTGCGCATTTAATGACAACAACTATACAATCATAATTTACTATATCTATATATGTCATCTATGTGTGCATGTGAACGATCACAATCAAAGACTTGAAGACAGAAACAAAAGCATCATGGTATTAGTATTTTTTATTGTCATGTCTAAATAGATGATTTGTACATTCTCCGTGAATAGTATTCACATATTAATTCATTGGAAAATATTTTTATAGAAAAAAGAAATCAAATAGGGGAAATTTGAAACCGTCAGATGTCTGACCCCTTGGTTTAGACTTTTGACATTATTCTCTGGAAAAATTTCAGAATTACGTATCAGACCTCTGACAATACTACCAAACACGCTAGATGGGTGAAGGAAAATTTCTAGAACATCAGTCAATATTGAAAGATGTCTGAGCTGAGCAACGAGAATTTTTTGAAAGGGTTTCTTCTTTTTTCTGAAAAGGTGCATTGTTTCTCTGCTCACATATTTTCCTCTATTAAAAGTTGCAAACTTTAAAATGAAAGGTTTTGTAACAAAAATTGCTTCTCTTCAAAGAAACTTTTTGATTTCTATACTTGAATAAAAGAGATTTTATTTAACTTACTTCTTTGAATTCTATATATTCTATTTTCTATAGTCCTTTGATTTCCAAAAGCATTCAAAAAGCATGCTATATTTCTCTTCTTTACATTTCATACTTCAAACTATATACTACTTCAAGGACATTATAAGAAAGGTTGTATTATTCAGCCAAATCCATCTTATCAAGAACTCATCCTTGTCAAAATAAGCTACTCTATTGTAAGCCTATTCCTTTAGACAAAGTGAGGTTTGTTTTAATAGTTAGAAGGCCGAAGGAGGGCTTCAAGAATGGAGGTCGGACAAGAGGTCCAAATAGGTATATAACTCTAGTGTGATAATTTTTCACTTTACTTATTTTATATTGTTGGTTATTGATATTATTAGTAACATTTGCTTAATGAATATATATACATGATCCTTATAGTATGTCAGTGCGGTGCTAACATTGATAAGTGGAGGAGAAAATGAGTTACGTCGATAGTGTAAAGGTGGTCAGATAGGCTAACGAGCAAGTTAAGAGGCAGGTGGAGTGAAAAGAAGGACTTGGTGATGTCAGCTAAGGTTGTGGAGGCGGTTTTGGTAGAGGAGTGTTGTTCGAGACGAGTGAAGGATAGGCAAGAAAGGGTAGAGGGAAGATAGCCGGTTCAGGATTCAGATCTTATGAGTTTAAAACTTCCAATTTTTTAATTTATACTATTGTAATGACCCGCATTGGAAGAGGTATTATAATTAATTTATTTAATCTTATAAATAGTGATATAGTGAATTAAATGGTCGTGGAATTAAATAAGAGTGAATATTTAATTAAAATAATAAATTAAATAATATATTTAATTCTGAAATAATTAGAATTGGCTGAAATGGCGATATGGTGTGAACTGGATCCTCTATGATAATTAATTCAGTTTAGAATTGAATTAGAATAACGAATATATTACATAAACGACAGTTTGAATGTAGAGTTATAATATAATTAATATCGAGCTCGAAATGGCGCTGCAGTTCGTAAATTGGCGATTCGAACTTCAACTGAATGTACATGATTCGTTTTAAGCCGGAATTATGTGAATCAAGAAACGAGTGGAGCTGGTGGAGTATATCTTTCTAGTGGAAGAGAAAAATCAGGATTTCGTCGTGTAGATTTTGAGATAAGTCCAAATCAAATTTTAAAATAGTCGCTATAGAATCGTTTATCGACCGTATCGGTTTATACGATATAACTAGATATCAGGTTTGAATTTAGACAAGGTTCTTTTGGGACATAATGATAATTTAATTTTTAGAATTTTACTGTAATTTTTAATAAATTAAATAAGCAACTTTTTATTTGGAGTATTTTGCACCCTATATTAATATTTTTGGGTATCACAATATGAGTTAACCTACCGATGTTATTACATTTTTGGGATCACGACACAGTACTAGACTCAAGGATATTTTTATATCAGTCCGTAAACAAATAGGATTTTCCGTAATGGGTACGCTATTAAAATTGTATATCAACGTCCTTATGTTGCCACTTGAGATCTTTACATACGTATGTTGCACACGCATTACTCACAGGCAAATCAATTATTTGGACCACTTGTTGAGCATTTCCGTAAACTTAGTGTATTGGTCTCTTTTGAGTGTTGGAACAAATATATACACTATACACATAATATAAAACGTTGCTTTCTTTGTGCAATTGTATTAACAAAGACAGCTCACATTCGAACAGGACAACGTTATATAAGTTTGGTATACACTTCACATGGACATAAAATGGCCACGTCTTCCATTCTCTTAGCCACACACTAATTCAAGGAAAAACCCTATATAATATACTTAAGGATTTTCTAAACCTAATTTCCTTAGTTTGATATTTCTTCCGCCGCTCTTCTTCCTTTTTCCGGGAAATAATCAAAACGCATTCATTGTTTCCTATAAGCAATTATGAGCTCGACGCGGGCTTCACTGGGAGTTGCGAGCAGTCTCTTGGGGCCTTCCAGAAGGAAGGAGGGGTTTCGGATTTGAGCATTTGATGCGGGTCTTTCCTGTAGCTGTCGTCGAAGTAGTCGACGCGGTGAGGTTGAGGAGTTAAGCTTCTATGAATTGGTGATGGCGTGGGAGACATCGAGAAGGGGAGTATCATGGTGGCGTCGGTATCGCCATATATTGAGCGTGCGACTGCTATGGAGGGGGTGGTGCTGTGTTGGATAATGGAGACTGTGGTGAGTTCGAAATGAAGGTGGAGGTCGTGAAGTTGAACTGATAAGAGTAGTGGAGAAATGGATAGGGTAAAAGCACGGAAATGAAGAATTGTTTGAGGAAGAAGGTGTTGTGCGTGTTTGGGCGGGTTGAAATATTGTTGTAAGGAGAAAAAGAGATTCAGTGGAGTGTTGAGAGAGTTGAGAGAGTTGATGGCGTGATGGCCAGTTTGTTTGCCTGAGCACGATCTGATTTGAGAAGAGGCATTGGTTTACCTTTTCTGGAAATCGGGGAATCGGGGAAGACCGTGGTAGCGGGTCTGTGTAACTTTTGGGCTGGGAATGTCTTGATGGGCCAGAGAAAAAGATGAAAGCGAAATAAGATCTGACAAGATCGTATGGACGATGACTATGGCATGGAACTGACGGGAAGCGAATCGAAGCTCGTTGCAATTTATTTCAAAATAAATTGTCCGTCTGAATCAAATCGAGAGATGGTTATCGTTATTAACGATGATCGTCCAATGTGAGTAAATATCACCAACTCTGAACAGTTTATACTTTCATGTTGTATTTTTAGAACTGTTAAATATTGGCTGATTGACTGTGTGTTGACTGTTTGATTGAACTGCTAGTCAGTTAGTTGAATTTCTATATTGATTCTGTTTAACAGAATATATCATATGGAACTGAAAGTGATGTTATCTATATTGTTTAACATCTGTGATGCAGGGAAACAGGTTGGAGGAATCCAACTGGATTCCTCAACATTTATTTTACTGTGATTCATATATTGTGATATATGATGTGATATATAATCTGTTGTTGATTATGTGTGTTTGAACGATATTTATCGTTGTTATATGGTATGATAAATACCATAAGAAATATTGGATATGGGGAAGGGGATTTTCAAAGTGTATTTTGAAAATGAATTATTTATATAAAATCGATGGATTTTATATAGAAAAGGAAAAGAATTTTCATAAAAGAAATATTTATAAAATCAAAGGATAAGTTAGAATAAAAGGAAATCATTTGTAAAGTGAAGAACCATTACTAAAAGTAAATCTTTATAAATGAATAGTTTATTCGAAAAGGAGTTAATCGATTAGAGAATAAAGTAAAAGGAGTTAATCGATGTTAGTTAATCGATTAGAGATAAAGTAAAAGGAGTTAATCGATGTTAGTTAATCGATTAGAGAATAAAGTAAAAGGAGTTAATCGATGTTAGTTAATCGATTGAAGTTAAAGTTAAAAGGAGTTAATCGATGTTAGTTAATCGATTGAAGTTAAAGTTAAAAGGAGTTAATCGATGTTAGTTAATCGATTGAATTTAAAGTTAAAAGGAGTTAATCGATGTTAGTTAATCGATTAGAGATAAAGTAAAAGGAGTTAATCGATGTTAGTTAATCGATTAGAGAATAGGAAGTAAAAGGAGTTAATCGAATATAGTTATTCGAATAGAAGCAAAGGAGTTAATCGAATATAGTTTATTCGAATAGAAGCAAAGGAGTTAATCGAATATAGTTTATTCGAATAGAAAGTAAAAGGAGTTAATCGAATATAGTTATTCGAATAGAAGCAAAGGAGTTAATCGAATATAGTTTATTCGAATAGAAAGTAAAAGGAGTTAATCGAGTATAGTTATTTGAATAGAAGCAAAGGAGTTAATCGAATATAGTTATTAGAATAGAAGCAAAGGAGTTAATCGAATATAGTTTATTCGAATAGAAAGTAAAAGGAGTTAATCGAATATAGTTATTCGAATAGAAGCAAAGGAGTTAATCGAATATAGTTTATTCGAATAGAAGCAAAGGAGTTAATCGAATATAGTTTATTCGAATAGAAAGTAAAAGGAGTTAATCGAATATAGTTATTCGAATAGAAGCAAATGAGTTAATCGAATATAGTTTATTCGAAGAAAGTAAAAGGAGTTATCGAATATAGTTTATTCGAAAGGAGTTAAGTGAAATGAGTAAATCAATAGCGTTAGTCAAATAGAGTTAATCCAATAGTGTTAGTCCAATAGAGTTAATTGATAAGGGTTAATCGAATAGACTTAAGTGAAAAGAGTCAATCGAATATAGCTATTCGAAGGAGGGTTAAGTAAGGAAGTTAGTAAAAGGAATATAAAGTGAACTTTGCCTATTTCAAAGTTAGAAATGTTGTTCAGTTAAGGTCTGAGAGGTAGTTCTACCCCAACTTGATTGGCTTCGTTTTTAACTAAGGAATAGTTAAGGTTTGACAGTAAAGGAAATGGTTTGAGTTGGCATAGCGATGTTTGTTTAAACATCTGTCTAAGTCCAATGAAGGAACTTTGGAAATGTTTTCCAAATAAGAAACCAGAAATGTTTTCTAGTAAAGGAAACAAGAAATGGAAATGTTTTCCATTGTTAATAACGTATATTTTCCAAATTTAGAAAATAAGAAATGTTGAATATAGGGAAACAGGAGATAAGTAAATTAATGAAATAAAGAGATAAATGTTGAATGATGTTTGATCGATATAAATTTCCATTTGGAAATAATATCATTGTTTGCACACCTGTTTTTCTTCGATAGTTAAATTACAGACTATCGAAGTTTTGACCATTTTAACGTTGTTAATATGGAGAGACAGGTTAGATTATTATCCAAAGAACCACTCTGTATTGGCATAAGCGTTGCGAATCATATATGCCAAAGGAAATTTAAGATGGAGTTATGCAAGGGCTATCCTATTTACAGAATAGTGCCTTCGGTTCATCCTGTTCCTGGATGACTTGTATGGACGGATGTCTGACAGAGTATTTCTAGAAAATCACGTATATTGATTTCTCCAACCGTACCAAGAGTGGAAGCGGAGAAGGAAACTTCTTTTAGCTAACACATAATGTATGGTTGAGGACGTCAATCGGTGATTTGATGGATTTGACGATGTGGCATTCAAAGTGAACCTGGTATGATGATAAAGCGTAGCTTCTAGCCTCACATCCGGTAAATGACAGAAATCGGGCAGGCAGCATGGCTAAGTTGGTCGCACCGAAGTAGGGTGTATAATCACCTGATCTAGAGTTTCATTAACTTCTAAAAATCTATTGTTGATGCTGTCCCATTCGGGAAACGGTTGCTGATCCCAACCATTGGTGATATACATTCGATACACTCAAGCGAAATGAGTGGTCGGTCATGTGTGGCCGGGGTGCAAGATGTTCTTGTTGAACCCAGTGTATTCCTCTCTAGAGGTACACTAGCGAAAGGTGGTTCCATACCTTGTCATAGTTGGAAATCCATTACCCAATACGTGCTTGCGGTTTTGATTGTATACTATATATGTAGAACGTGAGATGAAAGCGTTTCTGCTAGATTGATATATATTTGTACTTAGACATTATTATAATATCAAAATGATATTGCTTGTCAAAGATATTGGATTCTCATAAAGGAAAAACCCGTTCCGTATTCACGGCGTGGTCTTATGAGATATTATATATATGTTAAATTGTGTTAAACTATTTTACTCACACCAGTCCCATGACTGACCCGGAGTTTATTTTGTTGTTTCCCTAAACTCTTGGGTGCCTAAATTTGTACGGGCAGTCAAGTAGTCGGGTTTTACAGATATACTGGAAGAGCTAGGAGCAGGAGGCTTCAGGATCATATAGCTATAGTTATTTCCGCTGTGTTGTAAGTGTTGTACTTTGATAATGATATGTATATTCAAGTACAGATTTGTATTTCAAAATTATGTTATGAAATATATTTATTCGTTCCACTGTGAGATTTGTGTTACTCTGATGTTGTGTTCTTCTTCTTCTTCTATTCTAATTTTCTATCTTATCTTTCCTCACCCTCTGATTTCTTTCATTAATTACCGGGATTTTTCGATCATTGGTTATCGACATCGAGTTTATGTCGATAACCAAAGTCGCTCAAAATCCGGGTCATTACAGTTGGTATCAGAGCTTAAGTTAAGTGAATTACCTTGGCTCTGTGGCGTGACTCGGTAGAGATAGGGTTAATAATGCCCTAGTTTGAGTTTGAGTATATATATATGAGTGAACGTATTTGTTATTCGATATAAAAATAATTTTATATTGTGAAGATTCATTGGTTGAGTAGTTTATGAGTTCTGGTCGATCAGTTTGATCCACTGTATCGGTAGGAGTTACTAAACACTCGAATACGATGAGTCGGCACGATATGTTTTGAAAAGGGGTAAATTAAAAAAAGTTTACCCAAGTTATATCTTGATATAAAGAAGATATATATATATATATATCAAAATTATAATATAGTGGATATATTGGTTGTTATTATAATCGAGTAAGATTATAAATTAAATGGTTATGTAAATAATCAATTAGAATTCATATAAGTGAAATACGTGAAATCAGATGAGTTAAATCTGAAATTTAAACCAGAAATTGAATTAAAATTCTGGAAAATTGGATAAGTGTTTGTAAATGGATTTGGATTAAAAATAAGGAAAATTTAAGATCCTGGGAGATTTTAAATTTGTTTTACAAGCAGTGTGAATTATATTTTGAAATGAATTTCAAAGTGGAAATGTTTTGAAATGGTTTTATAGCATTGAACTCACTTCGGTCGCTGGAAAATAGATTTGATGATGACGGCTGCATCATCAGTATTCATTTTCGAGTTGTAAATGACGATTTACTACCAGAGATACAGTTTTGAATTTGTTTTGGGAAAGACAAGTTGTGTTGAATTTCAAAATGGGATTTAAAATATAGAATTTGGATAATAGAATTTGAATTTTTAAATAGATTTGAAATATTAACTTGTTTAAAAAGAAATAAAACGAGAAGTTCCTTTATAAATGAAGTTTATAAATAGTTCTTTTATAAACGAAGTTCATAAATGAAGTGAAAAGAATTATCATTGGATAATTCAGAAATAAAAATAAAAGTGTGAAATTGAAAGGGAAATCTATTTTCCAAAGGCAGAAATATCGATTTCAAAAGGAATTGAAATCGAGACTTATTTAAAGAATGAATAAAGAAAGTTTGAAAAGGAATTTGAATAAAGGAAGTTCAAACATAGAATTTAAATAAGAAAATTCAAAGGGAACTAGAATCTAGAAAATTCAAAGGGGATTTGAATATAGAAAATTCAAAGGGGATTTGAATATTGAAATTCAAATGAGATTTGAATAAAGAAGATTCAAATAATGGAAAATTGAATATAGAATTCATATAGAGTAATAATAGGATTTGAATATAGAAATTCAAAGGTAGTTTGAATATATGAAATTCAATGGAATTGAAATAGAGTTTGAATATAGAAATTCAAATAGAGTTTGAATATAGAAATTCAAATGGAATTCAAATATAGAACTTGAATATAGAAAATATAAAGGAATTCAAATATAGGATTTGAATATCGAAGGTGAAATGGAATTTAAATATAGAATTCAAATGGAATTTAAACTATAGAATTTGATCTATAGAATTTGAATAATAGAATTTAATATATAGATTTGAATAATAGAAGTGATATAAAATTTGAATAGAAATTTAATAGAATTAACTAAGACGAAGAGGAATTAGTTAATCGAGTTTTGAATTTGAAGTTGAACTTTGAAAGGTGAACTGGATTTGTAAATGGATATTTGAAATCGAATATAGAACTTAAATTTGAAATTTGGATTCAAATTAGTTAATAAGCAAGTTAAAATATATTTTAACATGTCATGTTCAAATATAAAAGTGAAATAGACTAAAGAGATTAATTAACAAATTAATTAACGAATTGAGTTAAGACGATCAGGTATAGTTGAAATAGATTGGACAGGTATAAATATACATGAGATAGGTATGGATAAGGTATGAAGTTATATAAATAGAATGCTCGACGAAAAGGTATGTATTTACTTCATATATGAGATTTTATGCGCCGTATCGGCCAGCCGCTTGGCTTTTTCTTTTGTATTGGTGAGGGCCATGGGAGGCTATTTGAAATATCCCGATGCTCCCGGTACAAAGGAGGTTATGGCGAATTTTTCCAGAAATTTAAAGAGTTAGAATATTTTTAAGATAATTTGATAGTTAGAAATCAACGTATCGATATGTATAGAAGTCGATAACGAAACGAACTTAGAAATAGAATAGTAAAATAAAAAAGGAAGACAAAGAATAAAATCTAGTAAGGATAGAAAGAGGAAGCGTATACGTGTTTAAAAGTGAATAAGTAGTGGTATGGTACTGATTATTCGAGTAAGTAATCATATCTGTTTTGACGTTATAAATGTTATTCAGTCAAGGTCTGAGAGGTAGTTATACCCCAACTTGATTGATTTCATTATTAACAAAAAATAGTAAGATTTCAGGCTTGAAGATCAATGTTGAATAAGAGTTAGTTGAATATATTATTTGGGTTGTCGTAACGATGTTTTACACAACATCCGTTTTAACCCAAATAAGTGTAAGCTTGGAAATATAATAAAGAATATTTCCTAAGTATAGAAATAAACGAGATTGGAAAAGAGATAAGTAATTGGAATATTTTCCAATTATAAATAGCATATATTTTCTAAAGTTTAGAAAATAAAGGAAGCCGATATTCGGAAATGTTTTCCAAATAACATAAAAGGCCAATATGGTTATTGAAATTATTTGGTTAACAAATATTGATAAAGAAATAGAGAAGTGATTTAATTAATAGAATATTAATTAAGGGCTCAGTGACATGTTCGAAATGAAAATTTTATTTTTGAAAAGAGTGAACTGTTTAATAACTCCCAGGGAAAGACTGTTTGAATTAAAAACAAATTTAACAGAAATTTGTGAAAGCAAATTTGAATTAAAGTAAAGCCAGTAAAGTGGTAACTGAGATTGAATTAGAATGATATCAAAGACAAATTGGATTGTGAGATTCAAATTTGAAGTGTAATATGATAATCAAGTTAAGAGTTGGGAATCGAGAAGAAACTCGAGTTAAAATGATAGTTGGCTCGGATATAAGAGAATGGTGGTGTTGTGGATAAAAGAAGATTGGAATTTGATTGGGATAACATTGGTATATGCTGAGTTGATAGCACATGGAAGTGATAGAGTTGATATGTCGACAAAAGGTACAAGTTTATATTTCTATTGGATATAAGATTTATGAGCTGAATTGGCAAGCCGCTTGGCTGTTTGATTTTCTTTTGGGTTGGAAATGGCCCAGAGAGGCGAGTGGTAGTTTGACGTATTGACCAGTACAAAGGAGGTGCTGGCAAAATTATTCGAAGAGTTAAGGCGTTAGAAAATTTTCAGGATTTTTGAAAATTTTCGTTGATAATAATTAATTAATAATTTAATTGAAATTAAATTGGTTCAATTGAAACTGGAGTTAAGAAGTGAACAAATATGTTCTAACCAGTCGATAGGGTCGTCCTCTACCTTTTAGCAATTTCGAGGACGAAATTATTTTTAAGTGGGGAAGATTGTAATGACCTGCATTGGCAGAGGTATTATAATTAATTTATTTAATCTTATAAATAGTGATATAGTGAATTAAATGGTTGTGGAATTAAATAAGAGTGAATATTTAATTAAAATAATAAATTAAATAATATATTTAATTCTGAAATAATTAGAATTGGTTGAAATGGCGATATGGTGTGAACTGGATCCTCTGTGATAATTAATTCAGTTTAGAATTGAATTAGAATAACGAATATATTACATAAACGACAGTTTGAACGTAGAGTTATAATATAATTAATATCGAGCTCGAAATGGCGCTGCAGTTCGTAGATTGGCAATTCGAACTTCAACTGAATGTACAGGATTCGTTTTAAGCCGGAATTATGTGAAACAAGAAACGAGTGGAGCTGGTGGAGTATATCTTTCTAGTGGAAGAGAAAAATCAGGATTTCGTCGTGTAGATTTTGAGATAAGTCCAAATCAAATTTTAAAATAGTCGCTATAGAATCGTTTATCGACCGTATCGGTTTATTCGATATAACTAGATATCGGGTTTGAATTTAGACAAGGTTCTATTGGGACAAAATGATTATTTAATTTTTAGAATTTTACTGTAATTTTTAATAAATTAAATAAGCAACTTTTTATTTGGAGTATTTTGCACCCTATATTAATATTTTTGGGTATCACAATATGAGTTAACCTACCGATGTTATTATATTTTTGGGATCACGACACAGTACTAGACTCAAGGATATTTTTATATCAGTCCGTAAACAAATAGGATTTTCCGTAATGGGTACGCTATTAAAATTGTATATCAACGTCCTTATGTTGCCACTTGAGTTCTTTACATACGTATGTTGCACACGCATTACTCACAGGCAAATCAATTATTTGGACCACTTGTTGAGCATTTCCGTAAACTTAGTGTATTGGTCTCTTTTGAGTGTTGGAACAAATATATACACTATACACATAATATAAAACGTTGCTTTCTTTGTGCAATTGTATTAACAAAGACAGCTCACATTCGAACAGGACAACGTTATATAAGTTTAATATACACTTCACATGGACATAAAATGGCCACGTCTTCCATTCTCTCAACCACACACTAATTCAAGGAAAAACCCTATATAATATACTTAAGGATTTTCTAAACCTAATTTCCTCAGTTCGATATTTCTTCCGCCGCTCTTCTTCCTTTTTCCAGGAAATAATCAAAACGCATTTATTGTTTCCTATAAGATCCGACAAGGTCATATGGACGATGACTATGACATAGAACTGACGGGAAGCGAATCGAAGCTCGTTGCAATTTATTTCAAAATAAATTGTCCGTCTGAATCAAATCGAGAGATGGTTATCGTTATTAACGATGATCGTCCAATGTGAGTAAATCTCACCAACTCTGAACAGTTTATACTTTGATGTTGTATTTTTAGAACTGTTAAATATTGGCTAATTGACTGTGTGTTGAATGTTTGGTTGAACTGCTAGTCAGTTAGTTGAATTTCTATATTGATTCTGTTTAGAAGAATATATCATATGGAACTGAAAGTGATGTTATCTATATTGTTTAACATCTGTGATGCAGGGAAACATGTTGGAGGAATCCAACTGGATTCCTCAACATTTATTTTACTGTGATTCATATATTGTGATATATGATGTGATATATAATCTGTTGTTGATTATGTGTGTTTGAACGATATTTATTGTTGTTATATGGTATGATAAATACCATAAGAAATACTGTATATGGGGAAGGGGATTTTCAAAGTGTATTTTGAAAATGAATTATTTATATAAAATCGATGGATTTTATATAGAAAAGGAAAAGAATTTTTATAAAAGAAATATTTATAAAATCAAAGGATAAGTTAGAATAAAAGGAAATCATTTGTAAAGTGAAGAACCGTTACTAAAAGTAAATCTTTATAAATGAATAGTTTATTCGAAAAGGAGTTAATTGATGTTAGTTAATCGATTAGAGAATAAAGTAAAAGGATTTAATCGATGTTAGTTAATCGATTAGAGATAAAGTAAAAGGAGTTAATCGATATTAGTTAATCGATTAGAGAATAAAGTAAAAGGAGTTAATCGATGTTAGTTAATCGATTGAAGTTAAAGTTAAAAGGAGTTAATCGATGTTAGTTAATGGATTGAAGTTAAAGTTAAAAGGAGTTAATCGATGTTAGTTAATCGATTGAAGTTAAAGTTAAAAGGAGTTAATCGATGTTAGTTAATCGATTAGAGATAAAGTAAAAGGAGTTAATCGATGTTAGTTAATCGATTAGAGAATAGAAAGTAAAAGGAGTTAATCGAATATAGTTATTCGAATAGAAGCAAAGGAGTTAATCGAATATAGTTTATTCGAATAGAAGCAAAGGAGTTATTCGAATATAGTTTATTCGAATAGAAAGTAAAAGGAGTTAGTCGAATATAGCTATTCGAATAGAAGCAAAGGAGTTAATCGAATATAGTTTATTCGAATAGAAAGTAAAAGGAGTTAATCGAATATAGTTATTCGAATAGAAGCAAAGGAGTTAATCGAATATAGTTATTCGAATAGAAGCAAAGGAGTTAATCGAATATAGTTTATTCGAATAGAAAGTAAAAGGAGTTAATCGAATATAGTTATTCGAATAGAAGCAAAGGAGTTAATCGAATATAGTTTATTCGAATAGAAGCAAAGGAGTTAATCGAATATAGTTTATTTGAATAGAAAGTAAAAGGAGTTAATCGAATATAGTTATTCAAATAGAAGAAAATGAGTTAATCGAATATAGTTTATTTGAAGAAAGTAAAAGGAGTTATCGAATATAGTTTATTCGAAAGGAGTTAAGTGAAATGAGTAAATCAATAGCGTTAGTCAAATAGAGTTAATCCAATAGTGTTAGTCCAATAGAGTTAATTGATAAGGGTTAATCGAATAGAGTTAAGTGAAAAGGGTCAATCGAATATAGCTATTCGAAGGAGGGTTAAGTAAGGAAGTTAGTAAAAGGAATATAAAGTGAACTTTGCCTATTTCAAAGTTAGAAATGTTGTTCAGTTAAGGTCTGAGAGGTAGTTCTACCCCAACTTGATTGGCTTCATTTTTAACTATGGAATAGTTAAGGTTCGACAGTAAAGGAAATTGTTTGAGTTGGCATAGCGATGTTTGTTTAAACATCTGTCTAAGTCCAATGAAGAAACTTTGGAAATGTTTTCCAAATAAGAAACCAGAAATGTTTTCTAATAATGGAAACAAGAAATGGAAATGTTTTCCATTGTTAATAACGTATACTTTCCAAATTTAGAAAATAAGAAATGTTGAATATAGGGAAACAGGAGATAAGTAAATTAATGAAATAAAGAGATAAATGTTGAATGATGTTTGATCGATATAAATTTCCATTTGGAAATAATATCGTTGTTTGCACACCTGTTTTTCTTCGATAGTTAAATCACAGACTATCGAAGTTTTTACCATTTTAACATTGTTAATATGGAGAGACCGGTTGGATTATTATCCAAAGAACCACTCTGTATTGGCATAAGCGTTGCGAATCATATATGCCAAAGGAAATTTAAGACGGAGTTATGCAAGGACTATCCTGTTTACAAAATAGTGCCTTCGGTTCATCGTGTTCCTGGATGACTTGTATGGACGGATGTCTGACAGGGTATTTCTAGACAATCACGTATATTGATTTCTCCAACCGTACCAAGAGTGGAAGCGGAGAAGAAAATTTCTTTTAGCTAACACATAATGTATGGTTGACGACGTCAATCGGTGATTTAATGGATTTGACGATGTGGCATTCAAAATGAATCTGGTATGATGATAAAGCGTAGCTTCTAGCCTCACATCCGGTAAATGACAGAAATCGGGCAGGAAGCATGGCTAAGTCGGTCGCACCGAAGTAGGGTGTATAATCACCTGATCTAGAGTTTCATTTACTTCTAAAAAACTATTGTTGATGCTGTCCCATTCGGGAAACGGTTGCTGATCCCAACCGTTGGTGATATACATTCGATACACTCAAGCGAAATGAGTGGTCGGTCATGTGTGGCCGGGGTGCAAGATGTTCTTGTTGAACCCAGTGTATTCCTCTCTAGAGGTACACTAGCGAAAGGTGGTTCCATACCTTGTCATAGTTGGAAATCCATTACCCAATACGTGCTTGCGGTTTTGATTGTATACTATATATGTAGAACATGAGATGAAAGCGTTTCTGCTAGATTGATATATATTTGTACTTAGACATTATTATAATATCAAAATGATATTGCTTATCAAAGATGTTGGATTCTCATAAGGGAAAAACCCGTTCCGTATTCACGGCGTGGTCTTATGAGATATCATATATATGTTAAACTGTGTTAAACTATTTTACTCACACCAGTCCCATGACTGACCCGAAGTTTATTTTGTTGTTTCCCTAAACTCTTGGGTGCCTAAATTTGTACGGGCAGTCAAGTAGTCGAGTTTTACAGATATACTGGAAGAGCTAGGAGCAGGAGGCTTCAGGATCATATAGCTATAGTTATTTCCGATGTGTTGTAAGTGTTGTACTTTGATAATGATATGTATATTCAAGTACAGATTTGTATTTCAAAGTTATGTTATGAAATATATTTATTCGTTCCGCTGTAAGATTCGTGTTACTCTGATGTTGTGTTCTTCTTCTTCTTCTTCTTCTATTCTAATTTTATATCTTATCTTTCCTCACCCTCTAATTTCTTTCATTAATTACCGGGATTTTTCGATGATTGGTTATCGACATCGAGTTTATGTCGATAACCAAAGTCGCTCAAAATCCAAGTCATTACAACTATGAAGCTTCAAATGAAATAAGAGTAGAAGATAGGCATTAGAAGAAGAATCATGGAAGAGATTAGGGAATACAAAAGTGATAGGTGAGAGAGAGTACAAATATTAAACGAAAGTTATGTAGATGTACAACTATAATTTCAAATGTGCAGTTCCTCGCTCGAAATCACCCCAAAGAACTCAAAAATTCATCATAACGACTCAATGTTTAATTATATTGTTGTGCAAGCTTAATTATATTATGTCAACCCATTTAACAGAGTTTACCAAATCAACATTTAAACCGCTCAATAGTCCAAAGAAAATGTCCAAAGACAGGAAAAAAATATCGTTGTGTGAAGTACATTAGTATAAACAGAATAACATATTGCAAACATATATGTTATCGTTTGTATAAAATTTCATGTTTTCATTATATCTGTTACCGCAGCCGTAAATCGATTGTATAAATCAATTCAAGTAGAGCTAGAATATTGTAATTTGATGAAATAAACGTCGACATTTTAATTATAAAATCCTCTAGAAACATTTTACGTAAAATATTTATATTATTAAAACCAATATCACATCGCTTATTATCAACTTATTTAACGTTAGAATATATTTTTCATGTTTGGCGATCATTTTTATTTTTTTAATTTAAACTAAGAACACACAACCTAAATTCAAATTCAAATTTTGAGTTTTAAGTTTAGCATCAAAATCATTCTCGTATCACTTATGGCTATTATTTAATAACCGTAAAATATTGTTTCGAAATTTAGTTTTACTCTCTTTTATAAAATTATACTTCACTTAATAATGAAAATGTATAACTATTTTTTCTCAAAATATTCTTTTAATTTCATTAAAACTCTAACTCGATTAACGCAAAATGTAAGTTAAGATTAACTCTTGGTTTCGCATAATCCAAACATTATAATAAATTCAGTTTCAATTTTATTAAAAATCATAGTTATAATTTAAATATGGAAATCATAAATTTAAATTTCAAAACAATTTTATTGAATTTTTTTATTTAAATCTAAATTACTATTATAATCGATGTCTTAACAACTTTATTTTCCATTCTTATATAATTTAGGCATATGTCGCTCAGGCGCATGTCTAAAAATCTCTAGGTACTCATTAGACTTATTTCAACACCTAGTAAAAACACATTAAAACTTTTAAAAATAGAATTTGAAAGCACACTCACTCATGAGTCGTAGGAACACAATGATTACATCACTATCTGTAACACCCCGTAATTTTAAATAACATTATAATGATAAACTAAAGAATACTCAATTAAATATTGGGAATTAAGTAAAATGGACGGTGCCATTACATTCGTCTTGGAATTCTGCTTAAGATAGACTCCAAGTTTGCGTAAAACGGACATCGTATAAAGATGATATTAAGGCTTGAAGTTTGTATACACTTAAGTAGCATATATATATATACACACACACACACACACAAAAAAAAAAAATCAAGTCCAGAAAATCGAAGAGCGGGAAAGGGAAGGAAATTGGCCCATTGGGGGTCGACCCTACAAGGGGGTGTCGACCCTAGGGTCAACCTTAGGGTCGACCCCACCAGATCTGTGCCAGATCCATTCTGTGAACCGAGACTTGTTTCTTGACCAGATTTGTTGACGGTAGGCTATAAATAGGACCTCATTTCTATTGTTTTATTCATCAAAAACAATGGAGATAACTAGATGTTGCCCCAACTCAGATTAAATTAGCCTATTCTTCTGCAACAACAACTTATACGTATACAAGAATCTTTGCTGCAACATCAACAATCATTTCTCTGTTCTTTAGATCCAGTCACAGTGAGTTTATGTTGCTTTCAGATATAAACATTTAATAAGTAATCCTGACATGTTTATAAGTTTGGATCTAAACCTATGCCTGTTAATAACCTGAATCATAGATCTGCCACTACTTGTGCACCTAATCTACTATTTAGTTCTTATATTCCTATTCCCGATATGCCTATTCTGTTATTCTGCCTAATTATGCCCATTTCCATTATCATATGCATATTCTGTCATTATGCCTATTTCTATCACCATATGCCTATTTTTGTCATCATATGCATGTCTTGTTATTATGCCTATTTCTGTTCTGTTCTCTTCTCTCCCTCCTTCCCTTTTGTTTTTATAGCCAGGCTACCTTCGAGCCTAGGCCTATCACGGGAATATGTAAACGAACGAAATTGGAAATGGTTGGGAATGACAAATTGGAGCATAACTTGTACTGTAAAATATGACTGGGATTTGGTGGCATAATCTAAACCTTGATGTAAAACTTTAATTTGAGGCATAACTTGTATCGTGAATCAGATTGGGATTTGGGGCATAACCTATGATGAACATGGAAAATTGTTTAAGAATGAATGTGCCTAAATTTACAGTAAATAGATACTATTACCGCACTTAGACACGAGGTTAGATTAAACTTGTGGTAGAAGTCTGCCCAGAACCGCCCAGCAAATCCAGCACCCACAAGTGGTTAATCTAATGTGAGGGGTCTGGTGCGTAAATGTGCACGTAACGGTTCTAAGACACGAGGTTAAGTCTGACTTGTGGTAGAAGTTTGCCCGGAACCGCCCGACATAACCAGCATCGACAAGTGGTCGACTTAATGTGAGAGGTCTAGTGCATTACCATGCGTAAACGGGAAATGATAATATCCTATTAATCTATAATACTTAACCTGTTTAAATCTGTGGGAGTTATATGAACCTGTCAAAATTGTGTAAGGGTTAAGTAAACCTGCTTGAATCAATGAGGGGTTAAGTAAATCTGTTAAAACTATGGGGGTTATATAAACCCGACAAACTTAACCAGTTTTATATGTTGGGGTTATGCGGGCTTGTTAACCGGTGAGGCATAACCTATCAAAATCATAGTAGTGGGGATGCAAGAGTAGGGGATGGCTTGTATCATCTATTGTTTGGGACCTGTGCCAGTCAGTAACCCATCTTGGTATCAAAAGGGTGACCCTCAACTAGGTAGGGGTCAGGGCACGCTTTTCGAGCTGATTATAAGAGGTTCATCTGAGTGGAGGGTGTTGACGGAGCATTCCAACAGATACATGTGTGTGCATGGGTCCGAATTGCTCGGGAAATTAAGACGTTGTGACATCAGTAAATATGGTTGTGCCTCTCGAAAAAAAGGGTTGCCACTTTAGGAAGTGATACATCCTACTATGGGGCCAACGCAGGGTATCTACAGGATAGGGATCTGATCGATTGGGGTAGTAATTAGGGTACATCTAGTCCTGCTTGTTTAGGAGCTCGTTATTATTGTTGGGGGTAACACCTGTCATTTCTGTTGGGCTGCCTGTTAATATCGTTGGTGGTAAAACACGTCACTAGAAGTACACCTAAGTCTACCATCTGTTTCGGTTAGGATTATTCTGTTTTTGTTATACTAGTATTGGTACAGAGAAAAGTATTTGGGAAGCGCAATATATTTTGTTATGTTTATTCTGTTTATCCTGCTCTGTCTGTTATACCTATATTATGATACTGTTATCTCTCTCATCCAGTTTATATACCTGTCATGATGCTTTTACTTATTTATATGATAAAAGTAACTTTGCTTGCCAGACTTTATGTCTGGCCCGTTTTGTTTCCTTTTTCTCTCTTTCTTTCCCCCTAGGTTCTCAGGGTGGGAAAACTCAGGCTTGATTGGGATTCTCTCTTTCGTTCTACTTGGAGTTGCTTAGATGTACCGCTTTGATTTCATGCCTACTCTGATATGGCTCTTTTTGGGGACTATGCTTATATATTACTGTACTCTAATGAATTTAGTACAAGACAGATACTTTAATTTAATGTTATGGGTTTTATGTACTTCATACTTATGTTGTAACTGAATTTGGACCATGATGTTTTGTATTTCGAAAATAAAGTTTTAAATTCCATTGTTACTTTATATTTGTCTTGTGATGTTTCTTTTTCTGTTTACCTATAACGCTTCATGAGACTTAAAGCATTCTGTTAAAGAGTGACATTAACAGACGTGGGGTGTCACACTATCACAGCAGATCCTCTTGTAATTGAAGACATCAATAACCCTGAATTACTCCATGAAAACATCTCATAGATTATAGCACGCAAATGGTTACGTCTGTTATCCCAATAGAAATCAATAGTACTGTAGAATATCTCTACCATCGAATTACACAACCAATCAATATTAAATAATTCTAATTAATTCAATGTGACCCTACCGAGAAGGATTCCAAACTGACCCAGCTGAGTAGGATTCTGAAGTGATCTCACTGAGTGGGTTTCTGATGCAACATTACCGAGTGAAAGTTTAAGCGATCCTACCTAGTAGGACCCCAATTTCCATTGAAGCTACCTAGTAGAGTTCTAACACGATCCTACCAAGTAGATCGCGATTTCTTACGGAAGGTAATTCTCATAACTTTGATTTCAAAACATATAATACTACATATAGTAATTTTCATTTCAAAATTTTGCAAATATTATGCTTATATAAAATTCCATTTACGTGAGATTTTTTTTCTTTCAAATTAGTTGTATTGAATTCACTACATACTTACATAATTTTCTTTTTATATAAGAATCAAATTTCAAAATTGCTTCTGTCAAATTCATAGATTCTTCAGTAATCACTAGATTCCAAAACTATTTCAGTTTCAAGATTATATAAATATAAGATCATAAATTTCACTATTGAATATTTCAGAATTAATAGTCTGGATTCATTTCATGTTTGAATAACTTTCGTTCTTGACACTTTCAAATATCTCTTAGAGATCATTTTTCATGTAAATTTAACATGGTAATTTCAGTATAACGTGTATGAATTTCATCTATATCAAGCCAATAGTTTTCAAGTTCAATTACTTACAGAGTATTCATAAGATTTATCTGTTTCCATAAACTAAATTCCATTTATAAATACTTTTTAAAAGCTTATTTTAATATATATATATATATTCCATATATATTCAAGAAATTTATAAATTTATGTTCAAATTAATACTTTCGCTTATTAACACTCAACACGATTAACATACGTATTTCCTATTCAAATCAATATCAAGCCCAACTTTATTCAATGTTATTATTGTCTCATCTATGAGTTATCATTTACTTAGAAACATTCTGCATTGAATTCCAAAAGTAATGTATTAAAGTCCATAATTAAACATTGATTGTTTTACATCTTTTACAAACAATTTCTAAAATTATCACACATTCAGGCTTAGTATCATTAATCATTATTAGTAGCCACAGCTAGCTTTTTTGTTCAGGTTCAAAGATCTTCACACTGCACAAGGATGTTGCATAAACTACTAAGCGTACTTTATGCCCAACAGCCTCAGGTATTAGCTTAGTCCACTATCCGTAGTACCACGAACTAATTTAGAGTGTCATTTTCCCAAGCTTCGAAAATCCAACAACATATTACTCAAATATTATTTAAGGCCCTTTTAATGTGCATACATCATCAGTATGAAATATCAGATCAGATTGTTCAATCAGCCAAATAGTTCCTCTTCCGATCAAGTATCGATAACCTGGTTACTCTAGTGCGAACTCTAATCTAGCATCTTGATTAAAATTCTTGGTTTTCCTCACTAGTCATATATTATGATAGGAACTTCAAAATCATATCAAAAATCTGTATCAAGTGTTCATCGTCAAGAATAAAGTGAAAATTTCTTATTCGGATCGATGTGAATCACCTCAGAACTATTTATCTGAAATTTTAGATTAAAAGTGTCATGCAACAAATGATATACGTACAACTTACATGTTTTGTTACATTGTTTTTTCAAATCATACTAATTTCTTATTGATATTTGCAATTTTCATTTACAAAATCATTCATATTAATATATATTCATTTATTTACATAATGTTTTCCATTTAAATTAAAATTATTATAGAATCAGTTTTTCAAATTATTACTTGCGTGAATACTTATCCCAAAAGTCATAAATTTAAGCAATTCATCATTTTTAATTCATACATATTTGTCAAATTAGTATTATTTAAATTAATCTTCACATATTACCATAATCGTAAATACTTTTAAGTCTAGGCACAATTCCAAAACATTTGAAGTACACATTGGAATTCATTTACATAAGAAATATTACAATATAATTTTAAAATATTTTTTCTTTCACCTCATATTTAAGATTTTCAAGTCTTACATTTCATGTTAGTTTCATTTTTCTTAACGTAAACTTTTATAGTTCAAAATTTTACTCGTAATCTTATAAAACAAACCATGCTTCTATTAATCATTCATATACGAAACTTTTATTCGTAGTTCAAAATATTTATAAATCGTATATAAATGAAATCACATAAAATAGTTATTTTTTGAAAAAAATAGTTTAATTTTTAAAATCATTATATATAAAAATAACAAGTACGCTCTCATATATAATACTACTCATTCTAGGGTATTACTAATCCCAACTCTGATGAGTTTACATCAATAGGCTTTGGTATTCACTCAATCAAAACTTTGATACTAACTGTAAGAACTCTGCCTTTTTTGGACAATTAAACTCGACATAAAACCACATATATCCAACTCGAAGTATTCCAAAATGACGAATTATTAATTAGATTTAGTACAAGGAGAGAAAATATGAAGAGAAAGAATTAATAAATACACAGGATCTCACACTGGAACGACCAAAATATAATAATAACATAAACAATTCAAGAAGATGTTAAATGATATACACTTGATTTTAGTTATAATTATATCAAAGTTATACATTCAATAGAACATACCAATTATGCAGTGGAAATAATAATAAGTATGAACTTCAACACCATCTCCGTATTTAAGTAATTAAGGTCTTTGACAACTAAAACAACTTAGGTTGACCCGAGTGTAATGGAAAAACGAAACTGTCAACTCGATCTACATATTCTTACGTGATTAAATTCGAATTAGGAAATAAAGATGCAGTAATTAAAATCTGTTTTAGGATAAAAATTATATACTTAGTTATTTCCAATTAATAGTCCTTTTCACGGTTTTATTTCAAATCTTTAAAATAATAAAATAAACATTTTTTATCATTTATAAAAATATATATCTTCTTGTCAATTTCTAAATTATTTACTTTAGGATTACAGTTATTTCAAAATTCAATTATTGCAAGCAATCATATTTAAGGATATGAAATTAAATCGAGAGATTATTCCCAATGACTAAGGCAGTTAATTACAACCTATCAAAATATGTAAATAAACCGAAGTACATCCTCAATTCATTATATTAATGATCTAAATGAACCTTAAAATAAAATCATTTAATAATTGAAGTGATAACACTTTCATTAATATTTATAACTTCTCAAATTATATTGTTGTTTATCTTCCAAATCATTAAAATCGTTCAACTCATCAGGACTTATGTTTTCGAGATAACCCTTAAAAATCCTGTTAATTTATAAATAAGATTACTTCATAAATATTTTTTCAACATTCTTATTATATCAAACATCGTTAATTAATTTAAGCTAATTATTTTAAATGTTCGAGTTGACAACGTCGCATGAAAACACCTTATATTTCAAATATCAGTTGAAAACCACTTAAACTTTAGATTTACTTTAAATTAAATTCAAACTTCAGATTAAGTCAAATCTAAAAAAATGTAAATTTTGTATCAAGGAAATTTATATTCTAGTTTCATTTAAACAAACTTATAAGTCATTTCTAGTCTTAAACGAATTTATGATTCAAATCTATAGTTCAAAATTAACTTAAAGTAATTTAATTTCCAATTCAAATTAAAACATGGTAAATTGCCAAATTTCATTAAACCAGATTTAAATTTCCTAATTAAGTTTAATAAATTTCATGAAAAATATTCACTAACCTATTTTGGATTTCCAATTCTAATTATGACATATAACCATTCAATAATAATATAATTTCAAAATCAAAAATCCAATGTCAAGGGTATACAACAAACACAATATTATCCATCGCATACGAACACTATGGAACTCTAAACTATAAGTAAACTTGGTCAGCTGCGAACATTGAATTTTCATCTGCGAGGGGCTACCGCGCGTGGATGGCAACCACTGTAAAGAACTGGTGGGGGTAAGGGTGGAACTGTAGTGCATGTTGATGTAACTGCGACGTCGGACATGGCCCAAAGGGTTGTTTGGTGCGGTTGAAACGGTGCTAACATGGATAGATGGAGGAGAAACTGGTTTATATCAATAGGGTAAAGATGGTCAGTGGGGCTGATGTGGGTTCAGAGACAGGTGGAGGTTAAGAGCGAGAACCGATGATGTCAGCTGAGGGAGTGAAGGAGATTTTTTGTGGAGCAGGTGTTGTTTTGTGGGAACTAAAGGAAGGCGAAGGCTGAGGGGAGATAGTCGGACTGGGTTTCAGATCTTACAATTTGTAAACTTTCTATTGTTTTCCTGTATAATAAGAAGCTTCAAACGAAACAAGCTAAGAAGAAATGCATTAGAAGAAGAAACAATGAAGAGAGCAGGGAACACGGAGGTAACAGATGAGAAAGTGCACTAATATTGAAACAAATATTGAACAAAAGTGATGTAAATGTACCATTATAATTTCAAACGTTTTGAACATGTCTACTAATTCCTTTTGCCGAATCACCGCCAAAGGACCTGGACAATCATAATATAGATTCAATGTTAATTATATAGTTATACAAGCGTGAATATATATTACCAACCCATTAAACCGAATTCACTTGAAATAACATTTCAACTGCTCCAAAGTTCAAGTAAATATACAAACATGGAAAACAAAATAAAGTTGTGTTCCATGCATTGGCACTGTAACAGCCTGCATTTTATGTATTGGAGGATCGTAAATTATTTTTATTTTATTCCCTAAGGGTTGGACCATTCTCATATTTTAATATGTTGCTTATGGGGATGTGAGACATGTCCATAATTTTTACTAATTTTGTTCGTAACCATTTTTTCCATGTCAGTCTTGTATAAGGCATAACTTTTGACTCAAGTCGAATCAGGTGGTGAGACCTATTCCATTGGAAAGGAAATGATGATTGCCTTTCCGTAGATTGGTTACATTAAAGATTTGGCTTAGCGGTTTTGGAGTAATCAATGTTTTAAGGTTTAACAGTTAGTTGTTCAAGTTTGTAAAGCCTTAGTAGGCTGATTTGTAGAGGCTCATTAGTGGGCTGGTGAAAAGCTATAAAGAGAGGGTGAGAGGTATGGAGAATAGTTTACTTTCTCCATTCTCGCATTTGGTGGCTTCTATTCCTCCTTCCTGTAACACCTTTCCGCCATTAAAAATGAGATTTAAGGAAGGGAATCCAAGATCTACACAAATTGAAGCTAGACCTACACCATTTGGAGTGAGAATTCATTGGATTGAGGAGTTTGGTTCGAATTGCTCGCTATCTAGAATCATATTTATATCATTTTGGTTGTTTTGGAGAATAGATGAGTGATACACATCTCTCACACGGATTCAATCAAGTACATGAATGTTTGATTTTGTTTCTCATCAAATTCATGCATTTTCTCATAGAACTACACCTTCGTAAGTCCATTTTCATATAATCAATAAAGAATCTGATTTAGCAAGTTTAAACCGGTAATTTCTATGCTATTTCATATGTTTATGTAAGTTAGATCTACAAATTTAGATCATATGTTCATTTACATGATTTTGGTGAAAATTGTGTAAATTTGGTGATAATAGTCATATTCATGTTGTTAATGATTTCATAGCATGCTTATGGTTGTGTTGAATGAATTGGATGAGTATATTTCGTCGATTGGTGAAGTTTTGGTCGACATTGAACATGAATTGGGGTTGTACAGGCCACGGGTCGTGTGTGCGAGTTGGGCGGTTGAGCATGCAGTAAAACGTGTAGCACAACATGCAATACAATGTAGTACAGTAGAGGGGTCGGTAGCACGATGGTGGGTGGGTCACGCAGGACAAAGTGGGTCGGTCGAGCGAGCTAAAGTGGCTGGGTCGAGCAGAAGTTGGTCAAGGCAGAAGTGCGATCGTGCCAAGATTGGGTCGGTCGGTCTTGTCAGGATGGGGTTAGTCGGTCTTGTCAAGATGGCGTCGGTCAGTCGGTCGGTTGGTCATGTCGAAATGGGTTGGTCGGTCAAGCACACAATTGGGTAAAGCAAGGTTTTAGGTCGAGCAGGGTTGGCTCATGCTTGTTGAGGTTAGTCGCACCATAGTGGGTCGGTCGTGCGTCAGGACAAAGGTCGGGTCGGTTGTGCAATGGTCGGTCACACCAAAGGGTCGGTCCATAGAGTCATTTTTGGAACCTTAGCCGTAGCGCAGTAATGTAATTTGGCTTAGTGTTGTTGTAACTTCGAAGTAAGTTCAAGTGAGAATATTCGAAGTGTGGAGTGTGTACATTGATCGGTATAGAACAACGAATGAGGAGACAACTTAAAGGTCGTGAGTTGGTGGAAAATGTTTGCTAGAGAAGGTTGCTTGAGTTAAGAAAAGTCGTCGGGTTGGATGACTAGAGATGTGAAGGCCGAGAGATTATCGTTGTTGTAAGTTCTAGCAGGCTCGAAGCAGGGGTACAATAGAGACATCTAAAAGACCGATTGTAGGTCGAGTACCCTGGGTATCATTGAAAGGCCTAGTTGTCAAGGTTGGACAAATATACTTATCGTTGAGAGGCGTATGGAGTCATGCTAGAACTGGATTTACCATTAGCCCGTGACATATGGCAAGATTGGCCATTAAACGATTAACGATGGTTTCAAAGTAGGATTGGCGGTGATAGCCAGAGGCTGTCATGGTTGATTAGTTGCCTTGTTTGTACCGTCTCATGTAAATTGTCCAACGCCGAAGGAGATGTTTCTTAGGTGCTTGTCTGATATTGGTTTAGGCCTCTGGGGCTTGTACTTGAGGGATGTTGATTTCGATTAGGATGGTTTACGTGAGATACATATAATTTGGATGTTATGAGTGCTAGTGGTGTTTGCTTCTAATTTCATGAATGAATGATTGTTCTGATTTCGATGAATGAATGGTTGAAGTGTTTGATGCAAAGGCTATCATTGTTTTATGTGTAGAAGACGGGATTGAGTTCTTCTCTGGTATTGTGGGTAGATTAGTATGTTTATCTATCCATTCTCATATACTTTAGTGTTGATACTCGTAGATTTCAGTTGGATGCTTACTATATATTTTCGCATATATAGCAGTAGTGTTTGTTCTCCTTTAGCAGTTTTTCTTGAAGGTGGCTAATTATTCTAAATTGTAGATTTAGAACGAGTAGACGAGCATCAGGACATGCTGCTAGGGAAGCTAATACTCGAGGGGGAAATGGCGGTGAACCAGACTACCCTACCATGTTTGAAGCTATGATGGAGGCATTCACGTGAAGGGTGCCCGCTCCAGTGGCAGATACGGTAGATGTAGGTGTTCAGTTGCCTAGGGTTGTGGATTTTGTGAAGCTATGCAAATATTATACATCTTTAGGAGGAAATCCATTCAAAGGAACTGAGCCAGCTGAAGAGGTTCAGAGGTGGATGGATTCTTGTGTTTGAATCTTTGGAGACTTGAGATTGGATGGTGCAACAAGGAGAAAGCTTGCATCAAGGCAGCTGCAGGGCAGAGCCGTGGAATTGTGGAATTCAGTTACATTTGAGACTCCAGATAAAGAAATTTCATGGGAGCAATTCCAAGCTAAGTTTGAAGCAAAGTTTATCTCCACTGCTCAGAAGTCAGCGTTATTCAAGAACTTCGTAGAGCTGAAATAGGATGGTCGTTCTGTGCTCGACTATGTTTCTGATTTCGAGGCCTTGTCCAGATATGCTCATTCATATATTGATACACCCTACCAGAAGAACGAGAAGTTTGTTTTGGGATTGGATACCTACATAGGAAGATCGTTGGTGGAACATCTTGATGATTCATTTGAGAAGCTTATGTAGAAAGTTGTTCACCATGAAAGCTTGTTTCCTAAGGAAGCAAATGTTGTCGCTGCAACCGAAGAAGTTCAGAAACCACAACAAGGTGGTAATAATAAGAAGAGCAAGCAGCAACAACAGAAAGGAAATGATGGCCAAAAGAAGCCTAAGAGCGAGGTGGTTTACTTTAACTGCCAACATAAGGGTCATTACTCGAATGAGTGCAAGAATCTCAAAGCTGAGAAGAAGTGCTTTAAGTGTGGAAAGCCTGGGCATGAGAAGAAAGATTGTCCAGAATCAGCTAAGAGAAAACAGGTTGTGAAGGCATATTCTTTGGAAGTCGTGTCGTCTTCTTCAAGAGCTCCTGCTGTAGAGGAGAAGGGAAAGGGTGTCGTCATGCAAGGTACTTTCAATTAATGGTGTTTCAGTTAGTGTGTTGTTCGATACTGGAGCATCGCATTCTTTCATTTGCAATGAGGTTGTATGCCGCTTGTGTTTGGAACCCGGGATTTGTGATAGACTATTGATAGTGACTAATCTAGTTCGGGGTTCATCCAGTTTGTGCATGTTGTGTCATGGTCTAGTGTTGTCGAGTCATGGTTGCTCTTTTGTGTGTGATTTCTTTGTTCTTAACTTCGATGGATTCGGGATCATCTTAGGCATGGATTGGCTCAAGAGGTATGCAACAACGGTGAATTACAAAAAGTTAGAAGTGAGGGTCGGGGATGTGGAAGGGCGAAAGGTGTTGATACGGTGTAAGCGCGAAGATGGTGTCTTCGTTATCTATCTATATTCTCTTATGATTCCACAAGAAGACTTGTCATCTGTGCTAATCGCTAATGAATATGAGGATATCTTTGACTAGGTCAAAGGTTTTCCGCCACATCGTGAGATCGAGTTTAGTATCGATTTGGTCGATGGTGTTAGACTAATCATTATGCCTCTTAGGAGGATGGCACCTAAGGAATAACGAGAGATAGAGGTGCAAGTTTGTGACATTTTGGGAAAAGTATTCATTCGGAGGAGTGCTTCCGAGTGGGGTACACCGGTCGTGTTTACAACCAAGGCAGATGGCTCGTTAAGATTGTGTGTGGAATATCGTGTGCTGAACAAGGTGACCAAGAAGAACAAGTATTCATTATCTATGATTGATGACTTGTTCGATCAGCTTCACGAAGCCAATGTGTTTTCTCAGATGGATTTGGCAACGGGATTTCACTAGTTGAGGGTGGCTAAGGAGAGTGTGCCAAAGACTTCTTTTAGGACACCATCCGGTTTCTTCGAATGGTTGATGATGCCATTCGGGTTGACTAACGCGCCAGCGTATCTTGTGGATCTTATAAATAGAGTTTTCAGAGATCAGTTGAACAAGTTTGTGCTTGTGTTCATGGACAATATTCTTGTTTACTCCCGGAATGAGGAAGAATACAAGACGCACTTGAGAGTTGTGTTGGAAATCTTGCGAAAGCATCAGTTGAGAGCCAAGTTTTCGAAGTGTCACTTCTGGAAGAAGGAAGTGAGGTTCTTAAGCTATGTTGTTTTTGGAAATGGAATAGAGGTTGACCCCACTAAGGTAGAAGTAATCCAGGATTGGGATCGACCTAAGATTGCGACAGATGTTCGGAGTTTCCTTGGGTTGGCAGGTTATTACCGACGGTTTATCAAGAATTTCTCCAAGATAGCTGCACCGTTGACAGGATTGACGAAAAAGAACCAAGTGTTCACATAGGATACAAAGTGTGAACAAACGTTTGGGATCCTGAACGAGAGGTTAGCGAGTGCTCCTGTTTTGACCATTCCAAGTGGAAATGAAGAGAAGGTGGTATACACCGATACATATGGCACTGGACTTGGAGCAGTGCTAATGCAGAAGGATAAGGTTGTGGCCTACGCGAGTTGATAGCTGAAGCCGCATGCGAGAAATTACCCAACTCATGATTTGGAGTTGGTGGCGATTGTGTTTGCTCTGAAGATGTAGAGACATTACTTGTTGGGAGTTCGGTTCGAGTTGTTTACGGACCACAAGTCATTGAAGTATCTTTTCTCCCAAAAGGATTTGAATCTTCGGCAGCAAAGATGGTTGGAGTTTATGGCATCATATGATTTTGATATAGCCTATACTCCTGATAAAGGTAACGCAGTTGCAAATGCGTTAAGTCGAAGACACGTAAGTTTGGGAGCGATGTTTTCGAAATGGAAATGACTTGATTTCAGGCCATGATGTGAGATGGAACCTGAAATGTTGGCTATCTTGTAGATAAGACCTACTCTTATGGAAAGGATTGGCGAGATCCAAAAGCGAGATATGAAGCTTGTCGAGTTTATCCAGAAATTGGAACCAGAGAATAAAGAGTTCGAAGTCGATCGCGAAGGTTGGCTTCGAAAGCAAGGACGACTAGTTGTTCCTGATATCGATGATTTGAGAGATGAGGTTCTAAGGGAATGACATCACTCGAAGTTGACGATTCACCCCGGTGGTAATAAGTTGTTTTAGTACATGAGGCGAGTCTACTACTGGGAGGGGATGAAGCGAGATACTGGAAATTACATTTCCAAGTGCATAAACTGTCAGTTGGTGAAAGTTGAACAGAAGAAGCCGAGTGGCTTGCTTCAACCATTGGAAGTTCCTACGTGGAAGTGGGAGCAAGTATCGATGGATTTATTGATGGACTACTAGAACCAGGGCAGGAAATGAGGAGATTTGGGTCATCGTTACTCACTTGACCAAAAGTGCAAGGTTCATTCCTGTTAATTCGACTAGGACAACATCGAAAATGGCTGAACTTTATGTGAAATGGATAGTTCGATTCCATTGTATCCTAAAGAGCATAGTAAGTGACTGAGACCCATTATTTATGAGTGGATTTTGGAAGAGCTTGTTGGAAGCTTTGGGAACCGAGTTGTGCTGGAGTATGGCTTATCATCCCCAAACCAATGGTCAAACCAAGAGGGTTAACCGAATTTTGGAAGATCTCCTAAGGGCTTGTGTGTTAGACTTGGGGGGATCGTGCGAAGACCATCTACATCTAGTTTAGTTTGCATATAATAATAGCTACCATTCTAGCATTGGGATGACACCATACGAGGCGTTGTATGGTAGGCCGTGTAATTCTCCAGCATATTGGTTAGAAACTGGGGATAAGTTGATAATTGGGCCAGAGATGATTAGAGAAACATCATATTGTATCGACATCGTTCAGCAACGAATGAAGGCAGCCCAAGATTGTCAGAAGAGTTATGCCGATAAGAATCGAAAGGATTTGGAGTTTGACGTTGGCGATATGGTTTTTGTGGGGATTTTACCGCTAAAGCAGGTGGTTCGATTCGAAAACAAAGGAAAGTTAGCTTCTAGGTTCGTTGGACCATTTTCGATTGTCGAGCGAATTGGAAAGCTCGCATATAGACCGGAGTTACCTGAGAAGATGTCGAGTGTGCGTAATGTTTTCTATGTGTCTTTTCTACAGAAGTTCGTACACGATTTGAATATGGTGGTATCTCCATTGCAAAGACCTAGAAGTAGAAACCACAGTTGCGAAACCTCGCAAGCAGTTTCGTGTTGTGGGAAATGGCATGAAACAGTTTAGGAGGAAGACGGTTAAGCTAGTCAAGGTATAATGGAGTGAAAATGGAGACGATTGTACGTGGGAGACGGAGGAGAGCATGAGGGCGATTCATCCAGAACTCTTCGTCGGTAGGACCCTTTGATATCGTATCATCGTTATATCGTTGTATCTTGTTGTTGTTTGATAGAATTCTACGTGCTAGGATAAGGCTTTGGATGCATGGCTTGATGGTTGCTAGTTTGAATGATAGAATTGGCTTCTCATGGATGATAGGCATGCAGAATTATTTTGGTTGCTTGTGTTTGCTTGGAATTTCGGGGGCGAAATTCTTAAGGGCAGGAGAATGTAACAGCCCGCATTTTACGTATCGGAGGATCATAAAATATTTTTCATTTTATTCCCTGAGAGTTGGAACATTCTCATATTTTAATATGTTGCTTATGGGGATGTGAGACATGTCCATAATTTTTACCAATTTTGTTTGTGATCATTTTTCCCTCGACAGTCTTGTACAGGGCATAACTGTTGACTCAGGTTGAATCAGGTGGTGAGATATATGCTATTGGAAAGGAAATGATGATTGCCTTTCCGTAGAGTGGTTACATTAAAGATTTGGCTTAGCGGTTTAGGAGGAATCGCTGTTTAAGGTTTAACAGTTGGCTGTTCAGGTTTGTGAAGCCTTAGTGGGCTGATTTGTAGAGGCCCGTTAGTGGGATGGTGGAAAGATATAAATAGGGGGTGAGAGGTATAGAGGATAGTTAACTTTCTCCATTCTCTCATTTGGCGGCCTATGTTCCTTCTTCCTCTAACACCTTTCCTCCATTAAAAACGAGATCTAAGGAAGGAAATCCAAGATCTACACAAATTGAAGCTAGATCTACATCATTTGGAGTGATAATTCATTGGATCGAGGAGTTTGGTTCAAATTGCTCGCTGTCCGGAATCATATTTCTATCATTTTGGGTTTTTTGGAGAATAAGTGAGTGATATGCATCTCTCACATGGATTCGTTCAAGTATATGAATGTTCGATCATGTTTTTCATCAAATTCAAGATCTATACCTTGGTAAGTCCATTTTCATATTAATCACTATAGAATCTGATTTATCAAATTTAAACTAGTAATTTCTATGTTATTTCATATGTTTATGCAAGTTAGATTACGCAAATTTAGATCATATGTTCATTTACATGATTTTGGTGAAAATAGTGTAATTTTAGTGATAATAGTCATATTCATGTTGTTAATGATTTCATAGCATGCTTATGGTTGTGTTGAATGAATTAGATGAGTATATTTCGACGATTGGTGAAATTTTGGTCGACATTGGACTTGAATTGGGGTTGTACAGGAAACGGGTCATGCGTCCGAGTTGGCCGTCGTGCGTGCGGGTGGGGTGGTCGAGCGTGCAGTACAATGTAGTACAGTAGAGGGGTCGATCGCACTATGGTGGGTCGATCGCACAAGCCAAAGTGGGTCGATCGAGTGAGCTGAAGTGGCTGGGTCGAGCAAAAGTTGGTTAAGGCAGAAGTGCGGTCGTGCCAAGATTGGGTCGTTCGGTCGGTCTTGCCTAGATGGGTTCGGTAGGTCGGTCATGCCAAGATAGGTCGGTCGGCCGAGCACACAATTGGGTCAAGCAAGGTTTTAGGTCAAGCAGGCGTAGCTCGTGCATGTTGAGGTTGGTTGCACCATAGTGGGTCGATCGTGCAATGGTCGGTCGCACCAAGGAGTCGGTCCACATAGTCATTTTCTGAACCCAAGCCGCAACGCAGTGATGTATTTTGGCTTAGTGATGTTGTGACTTCAAAGTAAGATCAAGTGGGAATATTCGAAGTGTTTAGTGTGTTCGTTGATCGGTCTAGAAAAGCGAATGAGGTGACAACTCAAGGGTCGTGAGTTGGTGGGTAATGGTTGCTCGAGAAGGTTGCTTGAGTTAAGAAAAGTCGTCGGGTTGGATGACTAGAGATGTGAAGGCCGAGAGATTATCGTTGTTGTAAGTTATAGCAGGCTCAAAGCAGGGGTACAATAGAGACATCTAAAAGACCGGTTGTAGGTCGAATACCCTAGGTATCGTTAAAAGGCCTAGTTGTCAAGGTTGGACAAACATATGTATCGTTGAAAGGCATATGAAGTTATGCTAGAACTGGGGTTACCATTAGCCCTTGACATATGGCAAGATTGGTCATCATACGATTAACGATGGTTTCGAAGCAGGATTGACGATGATAGCCAGAGCCTGTCATGGTTGATTAGTTGCCTTATTTGTACTGTCTCACGTAAATTGTCCAATATCGAAGGAGATGTTTCTTAGGTGCTTGTCTGATATTGGTTTATGCCTCTGGGGCTTGTGCTTAAGGGATGTTGAATTTGATTAGGATGGTTTACATGAGATACATATAATCTGGATGCTATGAGTGCTAGAGGTGTTTGCTTCTGATTTCAATGAATGAATGGTTGTTTTGGTTTCGATGGATGAATGGTTGAAGTGTTTGATGTAAAGGCTATCACTGTCTGATGTGCGGAAGACGAGATTGAGTTCTTCTCTGGTATTGTGGGTAGATTAGTATGTTTATCAATCCATTCTCATATACTTTAGTGCTGATATTTGTTAGTTGTTTTATCGCTCTCTAAGACTGTTGTCTGACTTAAGGTTTTATGTTTCCCTCTTATTACCTTGGGTTATTAATCCGGTTGTGGATGAGCAAACTAGTTGGCAAGTGACAGGTGACAGGTGATAGCTTAGTGAGGACGATGTTGCGGTTCGGAGGCGAGCTGGAGAATTACGTACCAGTTTTATTACTATCTAGTATTTCTATTTCCGCTGTTTGAGTTGCTCTATAAGTGTTTTATGAGGCTTTATGTACATACTTTGATATTTCCTATGATGTTTGGATAACCTTTCAGGATGTTGTGAAAGTTTCAAAAGTTTGTTATATGATTTTGTACTATTATTACGTGTTCTACTATATTTTATCCTTGCGATGTGAGTTCTACGATAGGTTCCAATGTTGTTATTTACGTATGATGATCGTCCACAGCTGCTTGGCACACCTTTCAGTGCATCATTTCTCTTATTTAGTGTAGGGGTTGTAGGTGGTCGTCACAGGCACGAACAAACTAACACATTGCAAATTTACATTTTGTCATTTGTATAAAGTTTCGTAATTTCATTATAACCATCATGCAACTGTGAATTAACCATATAAATTAATTTAAATGGAGCTAGCAAAATCGAAATTCAACAAAAGAAATGTTGACGTTTTAATTATAAAATCTTATAGAATCATTTTACGTAATATATATATTTTGAAAACCAATATTATATCGTTTATTATCAGTTGGTTTAACGTTAATAATCTAAAATCGAATATTTTAATGTTTAATGATCATTTTAATTTCTTTAATTTAAACTAAGATCATGTAACCTAGATCCAAGTTCAAATTTTGAGTTTTTGTGTTTATTGTCAAAATCATTCCTATACAGTTTACGGTTGTTATTTAAAGACCGTAAAATATTGTTTTGAAATTTAGGTTACTCTTTTCTTATAAAATTATACTTAACTTACTAATGAAAATTTACATCTATTTTTTCTCTGAATATTGTTTTAATTTTATTTAAATGCTGTTTCCACTTAAAGCAACAATGTAGGTTATGATTAACTCTTGGTTTCTTAATCACTATAATATATAATCATTTCAATTTCAATTTTATCAAAAAACATAGCTTATAACTTATATTTGGAAATCATAAATTTACATTTTGAACATTTTTTAAAAATTTAATATAATTTATTATTTATAAATTGGTCAAAATTACGGTTTGTTACATGTTCGCAGGATTTACGAATCACAACATCCATTTGGTTATCTTAGTAAAGAATTTGCTAAACAATTTTCAAATAATTTTATAATCCAAGGAACTATGTTGTTAATGAAGGATTACACATCTTCCGCACCGAAGGCGAGGGTAAGTTATATAATTTAATTTTGTTATCATATTTTGTTTCACTTTCCACTAATTTAGTTAATTGTATATTCAAATTTATACGAAATATCGGCGTGGAACAGTGCAAACAGGAATAGAAATTATGCTTTGCACTATGGTGGGTCTAAATCCTTCAAACAACAATAGAGGGAATTGTTAAATTTCTAAATTGTGCTTACAACTAGTTATGACGTTATTTATTTATATTGATAACAATGTTCATTTGTTTATGTAACTTTAGTTCCAGAAGTTACATCAGTTGCCTACATTGGCTAGGGTCTTCGCCCACACACATGTCATCGTGTACAAAAACGGGGATGAAAATGTTTCGTATACTTGGACGAACGCTAAATCTTAGTCTGAGATGGTAAAGATGCTTAATCTTTACTTCACATTTGATAAGTTTTTGACCTGAATATTAATTGTGACAAACAACTGTTTATCATCGTAGAAGGTATACATTGTGGAGAAAGCTATAGTGACGTAGTCCATTGGCTAGCTACAAGAGATTACAGGTAGAAGAGGATATAGCTTTGCAGAAGCGGCGGTTGGTAGATATTAGTGACCAACGGAAGATCGAAGGATTGACGAACACGGGTTGATGAGCCAATTGCGACATATGTAGTAAATCACGAGAGGATGTCTAGAAGGATGGGTTGGGGAAGGAATGGTCAGAATATGGTGAGGATAATGATAAGTAGGTACAGACGTTTTTCTGAATCTTTTTTATTGTTTCATTTTGTAATTATTGATATGTGTTGATGAATTAGATACTCTATTAATGGTTGTTAGTGTGCATTTTGGATTTTTATTCGATGGACATTATTTGTTGATATGGTTGTGTTGGTTGATGAAATATTGGTTTTAATTTGTTGAAAAATTTATGTAAATATTGACATTTATGTTGTATTTTTTACTATTTCCCATATGTATCAGTTTATACGATGCATGCAACGTTATTGATTGTGAAGTTGATTTTATACGTGTTATGGTTTAAGGAGATTGAGATATCACGTTTGTTACGTGATTGGAAGGCTTAAAAGAAGATGAATTTTAAAATTTAGGTTTCAGATTAGGAATGGCTAGTGATTCTCTACTGGTATTAGGCTTGTGTCGACTGGCAATTGCTAGCATTTCTAATTTGGTTCCACTATTGTAACGATTGGCGACGACTAGTGACAACACACCGACCTCCCATAAGATGCCATGCGTTCAATTTTTAGACACTAACTGTCGCTAATTTGACAACATAGCCATTGCTAAAGTTATCGCTATTTCACTAGGGACGAGTGTTTTAGTTATGGTGCGGCTAGCATCGGTTAGCCATGACTTCTGATGGTTTAAAGCCATTGCTAACAAGAGCCTTTCTAGTAGTGAATTTTCGAAGGATATCTGTCAGACCCTATCTCAAGGGATATTAATTCTATATTATTTCAAGGGAAATTAAGATTCAATAATACATACAATGGATCATTTTTGGTAGTTTATGTTGATATAAAAATAACTATTAATAAAGATACCCAAAACGAGCTCAATGAATAACTTCAACTTGTTTGTCAATGCCTATATATTTTCGAGAGCTCTACAACTTGAAAATGAGTAGGATCAGTATGTAACGCCTTTTTCTATGATGACAAGTGATGGAAAATCAGTCGATCAATGCATTGCTTACTTGTTAATGCTTTTAGCTTTGCTTGTTACCGATCTTGTTCATTAGACCTTTTTAATGCACTTTTTCTTAGTTATATGATGTTTAACTATTAATGTGAATTATGAACTTGATAAAGTCCAATAGACTTATTGGTGGTTTGTCGTGTTCCAAAATTGTTATTTCTTCTATTTGGCACTTTCAATTTTAAATGATGTCTTTGTTCGCATTTTCTGATTGTAAAATTTAAATTATAAATAATGATAAATCGTGCAAAATATATTATATTAAGTTACCAAATTTTTAGTTGTTTGAATAGTTTAACAATGGAACAGATAATTAATTTTAATTTACATCTGACTGCATAAAGAAATTAATATTTACATATAGTTTAGCTTTGCTTTATTTATATTTATATGTTTGTGTTTTGGATTTTCAATTGTTAAAGTGATGTAGAAGAGCAGGATTCATAGGTTATTCCTACAAAGGAGGAAAAGGTGAAAATACCGTGGAATAATTATACTAAATATCAAATTATTTTAGTTGATCGACATTTTCCATTTTTAATTAGTGAATAAACATTTTTATTTAAGAAATAATTATTTTGATTAATGTGCTATATTCTGAGAGAGATAAAATAGTAAGTTTATTTCATTCTTATGCTTTATCTTTTCTAAATAAAAGAATATATTTTAATTGAATACATAAAGTTTTCTTCATATCTTTTTCTCCACAATTTCCCTTAAATTAAATCCTTTTTCGTACTGTACTCGTATGGACAACAACTTCTTCAAATTTTCAAATCTTTCATCCTTAAGTGCACAAGTCTGATTGATCGTTCATAACAACAAAACTACCATATTAAAATTCCATTTTTAAAATTTTCTTTGAATGCCATTGTAATGGAAACATATTAAAATGGTTTTTCAGGTCTTTTTAATAAATATCACGTCTAACAACACTTTTCCTCTGTGCGTTGGAGTAGGCTAACATTTTTTATTTTTCCATTGTAATATATTTCTTTTGCAATTGTTTTCTAAAAGTTGTAATGACTATTAGTTTTCAACCCTACTAATCACTGTAATAGATGTGTAGTACAACCATTTGATTTTGTTAATTGTAATAAATGTTATTTCTAACAACTTTTTTGATAGGTATTATAGATAATATTACAAACTCTTTAGAATACCATTTGTAGTAAATGCCAATTTTCAGTATTTAATAACTATAATTAGAAATTTAAATTTCATATTATCTTGTTATTGTAAATAATGTTGTACTTTGATGTTGTATCCGTTGTAAACTCTGGTGTAATCTCATGTTATATGAATTAGAAGTTGTTTTATTTCATTGTAATCATTCTAATGTATTATATCCCCAGACGATTAGCAATCTGACATTTGAATCTGCGACATTTCAATACAAGTAGGTGTTAAATGTCGATTTTCAAAGTTGTTTAAAATTATCCTTCAAGGTAGAAGCAATGCAATGCGGTGGGCAACCGTAAATGGCATCAAGGAGTTTTCTGTTTCTTCATCTCACTTCTTTACGCATCTGTCTCTTCACAGTCGCTTTCTTCTCAACTTCAGTCTCCGCTAATCACTCTTCTCCTCTACTCCTTGCTTATGTTGTGCATGGTTGCCCTCCCATAACTTCTTTGTCACCTTCTTAACTAAGCTTTTACCATGCAACGGATCTGAGCACTATTGCCCCAACTCTCTTCTACCATGACAGATCTGTGCACACTTCTCCCTCATACTGCTACTATCTCCACTTCTCCTCTACGCAGTGTGATTTCTGGAAACTACTTGTCAACACAAGTTATTCAACTGATCGTACGGTTCTAAAAGGATTTCGACACTCACATGGGGCTAAATTGGCAGCAACAACTCCTATTGAGTCAAATTGTTTTACGTTTTGACATAGCTTCACTGCTTGTCTATAATGGTCCACTTTTACTTTTAAGGTCTTGAATGTTTGTTCCTTTTTCGTCCTGTTGGTAGTTCTTAGTTGATGGTTTGGTTTGTTGGAGAATTGTATTTTATGTTCTGTTGTTTGGTTCGTTTCTTTTGGAAGACTGTGCTCAAATTTACAAAAAGGAAATGATATTTTTTGTGCTAAGTCTATGGTGTTTATATTGTTCTCTAGTCAGCTTTTGCTTGGTTTCACTATCGTCAGTGGGCTAGCTATGAGAAGCTTTCCGGTGGTGTTGCCTCTTTGCAACCCTGATCTTGAGCATTGTGTGGACAACAATGAAATGTTCTTGAGCAAGTCCAAACTCCCAATGCTTTATGGTTCATCGCTTGGTGATTTTCATAAGATGGTATAAAATTGTTATGTCTAGCTGTGCTTGCTTCGTTCTTGTATGAGGGGTTAATTTTAATTTTCCGATAGATCATGTATTCATCAGTGACTTTGGCACACATGGAGACGTCAAACGCTCAATGTGTCGTTATATGTTTTTCTAGTGATGTTCTTTTTCCTTCCGAAACTTTCTCTTCCTACCAGACTGTTTTGCTTGCTCGACATTTGTTAACCGGCTTTTTAGTCTGGTTCCCAAAAGTACATGAGACATGCTCGACCCAACGCAGCGCATGGAGCTAAGGCCGAGAGGGACGCTTAAGAGCGAAGGAGACACGTTTGAAGAGGAACCATGCCACTAAGAGGCTCGCAACACCCCTAACACATTTCTGAACTAAGGCTTCGAATCCCTAGGGATCGCGAGCCCAAACCTCGAGGCCCAAAACACCCATGCACATGGTCCTCGTGCCTCTCATAAGGTGAACTTCGTACCCCTCGAGGTGCAAATTTCACACCCTTAAGGGGTGCGAAATTCGCACCCATCAGGGTGTGAAATTTGTCCCTTGAGGTATGAATTTCGCACCTCAGGAGGTACGAAATTCGTACCCTTCGAGGTACGAGTTTCGCGCCCAGCAGGGTGCGAAATTCGTATCTTATGGGGTACGAATTTCGCACCCCCTTGGGGCACGAATTTCGCACCCCACGAGGTGCAGAATTTGCACCGCAAGGCTGGGTGCGAAATTTGCATGGGCACGGGTGTTAGGTGCGAAATTTTGGGTGTGGTCCCCTATTTTCACCTACTCCTACCTACTCCTACCTGATCCTACCTAACCCCTCTCCTATAAATACCCCATGGCATCACACTTCAAAGGGGTTGAATTTTGTGAGCTTCAGACCTCTTGAGAGCTCCTCTAATGGCATCTCCACTTTGAGAAAGAAGAAGGGAAAAGTGTATTTTTCCTAAAATATGGAATATATCATCATAATTACGACATCATATAACTTAGAAATGAATGTAATGAGATGGTCCTGGCCTTGTAACTTCATGTTATTAATAATATTCCGACGACTCTTCAAAGTGGACGTAGGACCCTCTCAAGGCCGAACCACTATAAATCTCTCATGTTATTTACCGCTTTCCGCTCTTGTCTATGCGACCAAACTAATAATTCCTAGTAATTGGAATCTTGTGTGTTTACGACATTTTTTGCTGTCGGAATTTAGTGCTTTCACTAAGAAAACTTGGACTTGCGCCTTTGTTGCACATTGTCATCTTGACTTCGACGTGCTTTAGGTTCCATGGCTAAAAACTATCGCCGAGTTTGCTCACAATGGCGAAGCGACTAAAGAACGCAATGATCGGCTCTTCGACCGAAGCCTGAACATCCCAACAGGCTCCGCCAGTGGATATCGTGGCCACTACTGAAAACATCCCTCCTTTCGTGGACCCCGAAGCACCAACGACGCTGGCAGAGCTCCATACGCTTAGTGAGAAATATGAGAACACGGCCGTCGAACTCAATCAAGCATTAAGGCATAACATCGACCTTATGCGACAACTTTAAGAAAGTCAGCGCATCGTCGCTCGACTTCAGCTAATTCGGAACAACACTCGTCCTTGACCAACTATCTCAGAAACTTCCTCTTCCGAGTCGAGGGGCCCAAATTAGAAGGAGGTTTAGTCTCATCAACAAGGTCGTTGTCCACACCAAAGCCCTCGACCACAGCAATGACCATGGCTACGCCAATGGCAATGGAAACGACAACGGTGACCAAACTACAGTCACATATAGCGAGGGGGCACGATATCGAGATCGCTCTCACTTGATCATCAATAACGGACCGGGTCTGACCAACCAACCCCTTCCTCGACAAAACCCAGCAGTTGCCCATCGAGATGATGAACCTACTATTCTAGCGGCCCACACTCTTCTAGAACAGGGTCTGCATCAACCCGTTCAGCCTCATCATCCACACTAGGACCCGATTATAAATGTCGAGGACATGGAAGAAGATGACCCGGATATTAATCACAGAAGACACCCTCGGATCAGAACTCCGGGAACTCGCCAAAATCCTTGGATCCCGATGGCGGATCCCCATCCAACTTATCTCCCTGACATGGTCCGGAGGATCATGAGGGAAATGCGAGGGAATGTGCATGACTCATGGGAGGCCCACATTAGGCGTAATCTCTTCACAAGAAGAGTAAACGAGGCCACATGGCTGCGACGCTTCAGCATGCCACAGATGCCACTTTATGATGGATCCACCGATCCTTGTGCTTTCCTGAACCGGTATGAGTGGAAAATGGATTCAAGCCGGGACAATGATCCAGTCAAATGCAAGTGCTTCCCAATCTTCCTATCTGGGATGGCTTTACTTTGGTTCTCTCGCCTCCCACTTGATTCCATCAACAACTTCGGCCAACTAGCGACAGAACTAGTCAAGCAATTTAGGATGCATATCCCAACTCCAAAGAATGCTCTCACTTTGGCCAAACTATACCAATGACCCGTCGAGTCGCTCAAAAGCTACCTCTCCCGGTTCAACATCGCCCTCGCCGAGGTCGAGGACCTGGACCCTCGCATCATACTCTTTCAACTAGCAAAAGATGTCCTTCTTACTTTTGAATTCGGGGCATGGATCGATCGGAAGCAGCCATAAAGCCTTAACGCTTTCCACGAAAAGGCGGGGCCATACTTATGCCAAGAGGAAGAAAGACAAAATCAGCTCTCCGAATCCAGTTGTCCCCAATGACTCTCAAGCAGATGCTGCAAATAACAACCGCATAGGAATACAAGTAGGAGAGCCCTCTGGTTAGAACAAGGGGGCGGGTCCCTACAGGCAAAGACCGGATAATGGTAGGCAAGGCGACCGTAACAACGGTCAGGCCCCGACCGAACTGAGGAAACCGGCCCTTACCGAGCCTTCGAGACATACATCCCACTGAATGAGAACTTAGAAACAATTTACTTGGGGACATGTGACACGTTGCCATACAAGAAGCCACGCGCCAGGAATCAACTAACCTCAAGAGAAATACTGGAAGGTACTGCCGATACCACGACATGTATGGACATAACAACAATGAATGCTGCTAGCTCAAGGATATAATTGAGAAGCTTATCCGTGAGAAATGATTTGAGAAATACGTCGAAGAACTCTTTCCTCCCAAAGCAAGTTCAAAGCCTCTGGCGCCAGCCCCTCAGGCGCCAGCCAAGACGGCTCCGGGTCCATCTAAACTAAGGTGAGGAGTCGTGATTAACACTATATGTTGCAGACCTTATCCCACACATGATAGCTTTCGGAAAATGCAAGAGTTTGTGAGTTCCATAAAGAATGCTATTTATGAGGCTTGCTCCGCTCCCGATGAATCTGTCCCGGCCAAGCTCCACAAAACCATGCGGGACACACATTGTTTTCCATGAAAGAGATTCTACGGAGGTTGAGATCCCAACCACCGATCCACTAGTCATCCGTCCCAGATCGGCATCGCTTCTGTCCGAAAAGTGTTAATTGACTCGGGAAGCTTGGTTAACATCATCTTCAAAACTTCTTACGACCAGATGAAACTGGAAACAAAGGACTTAAACCATGTCGTGCCACAATCCATGGCTTCAATGGGGCTTCTAGTTGCCCAGTGGGAATGATTAATTTTCCTGTAGAGTTAGGAGAGCGGGATTGGAGCAGGGTCCGAATCCTCACTTTCGTGGTTATAGACATCGATTCTCCTTACAATGCTTTCTTTGGATGCCCTTTCCTCACAAAGTTTCGGATCTACATGTCCCCCTGGTCTCTCCTAATGAAATTCCCGACAAAAAACAGTATTGGAATAGTTTGACGCGATCAAGCTAATGCTAGAGAGTGTTACGCAATAGAATGGAAGAATGCACGCAATGAGGACAAGGGAAAAGTCATGCCCGCACCTTCTTGCACCAAGACCGTTTCCGCATAGCAATCAGGGGCACCTGGGCCTTGGCTCAGGCGCCACTATCGTCTTTCCGATGACCTCGACCTATAGAAGGACGAAGAGCCCGAGTACGAGAGGGCCACTACGGTTGAACCTGTAGTGGATATTCCAGTTTATCCCGATGATACATCAAGGGTGCTAAAGATAGGATTGTAGCTCCATCCGGCAATCAAAGAAGATCTTGCAAGTTTCCTGAAGGCTAATTTGGACGTGTTCGCATGAACCCACTCCGATATGAGAGGCATCCACCCCGCGGTCGCTTGCCATTGTCCAAGTGTTGATCCTACAATGCCTCCAATCAAGCAGAAGCGTCGCTTCCTAGGACCCGAAAGGTCCAAAGCACTCGAGGAAGAGGTAGACCGTCTACTCAACGACAACTCTATTTGCGAAGCCGACTACCCTGAATGGGTCTCCAATCCAGTCTTGGTCAAAAAAGCCAACAGTAAATGGCGAACATGCGTCAACTTCTCTGACTCAAACAAGCCATATCCCAAGGACAGCTTCCCACTCTCAAAGGTCGATGGACTTGTTGATTCCACTTCCAGACACCAGCTACTATCTTTCATGGATGCCTATTCAGGCTACAATCAGATCCCAGCGAATCTTCGCGATCAGGATCAAACCTCTTTCTTAACCGACCTTGGGCTTTACAGTTATCGTCATGCCCTTCGTCCTCAAGAATGTCGGTGCCACTTATCAGTGGATGGTTAATCGTCTCTTCAAGAACCAAATTGGGAAATCTATGGAGGTGTACGTGGAAAATATGTTGGTAAAATCTAAAGTGTCAAGCAACTACATCCACGACCTCTTTGAAATGTTCGATGTCCTTCGCCAGTACAACATGAAACTCAACCCCCTGTAATGTTCCATTGGCATCGCTTCAGGAAAATTCTTGGGTTTCATTGTCAACTCCCGGGGCATCGAAGCCAATCCCCAAAAAATCCAAGCCACTCGTGATATTCAAATCTCCAAGAATATCAAAGATGCCCAAAGTTTAAAACGGAAAGGTCGCCGCTTTGAGTCGGTTCATCTCGAAGGCCACCAACAAGTGCATTGCTTTCTTCGATTTACTTCGAAAGGGGAAACACAACTTCGAGTGGACCTAAGAATGCGTTTTCGCATTCGAGGACCTTCTGAATCACTTATAGAGACCACCTATCTTATCTAAGCCCGTGGACCATGAGGACTTATATGCTTATTAGGTTGTTTCTGTGCAGGCAATTAGCTCAGCACTGGTGCGCATCGAGAATCACATCCAACGACCGTCTACTACATCAGCAAATAATTTATAGGGGCAAAAAGAATTATCCGAAGTTAGAAAAGCTGGCTTTCTGGTTACTACTTTCCTCCCGGAAGCTTCGACCATACTTCCAGTCTGATCCCATAAACGTTTGCACCGACTGGCCGCTGCGACTGGTCCTATAGCGACCCGAGGCATCTGGACGGTTATTAAAATGGAGTATGGAACTAAGCCAGTTTGAGATAACATTCATCCCTTGCCGAGCCATACTCGGACAAGCTCTCGTCGATTTCATAGTAGAATTCACAGCTCCCAAGGAGACTCCTACAGAGAACACCGAAGTTTCCGATACTCAATGGACAGGTCCTCCAACAGCAAATGCTCTGGTGCCGGAGTCGTGCTCATCACTTGTAACGACCCGGGTTTTCGTGACCTTAGTTATCGACATAAACTCAATGTCGACTATCCAAGCATCGAAAATACCGGATATTTAATAGAAATAAGTTAGAGGGTGAGAATAGATTAGATAGAAAATTAGAATAGAAGAAGAACATATAACATCAGAGTAACACTAATCTCACAGCGGAACGAATAAAATATGTTATACAACATAACTTGAAATCAAAACAGTATATGTATACAATACCATTATCAGAGTACAACACTTACAACTCAGCGGAAATAAACAATAGCTATAATCCTGCAGCCTCCTGCTCCAAGCTCTCATTATCTATAAAATCCTGACTACTTGACTGCCCGTACAAAATTGGGCACCCAAGAGTTTAGGGAAAACAAAACAAAATAAACTATGGGTCAGTCATGTGACTGGTGTGAGTGAACTCCAACCATTTGTTTAACTTTTAAAATCCTTTTTAAAGAAAGAATAATCGTAAGACCGATCCACAAATAAACACAGATGGTTTTTACCTAACGGTAACCCCAAACATTCTTTCAAAAATCCATACTCTTCTGATATTATCATATTGTCTAAATCACAAAAATAGAAATCTAGTAGAATGCTTTCATCTCTCGTTCTACATATATAATATACAATCAAAAATCGCGGGCTCTTATTGGTTAATGAATTCCAACCGGCAAGGTATGGGACCACCTTCCGACGGTGTATCTCTAAAGGGGAATACACCGGGTTCAACAAGAACATCTTATAACCCAGGCTAAACATGACCGGTCACTCATTTCGCTTGAGTGTACCGAATGTATTATCACCAACGGTTGGGATCAGTAACCGTTTCCCGAAAGGGACAGCATCGAAATAGATTATAGAAGTAAATGGAATTTCTCTAGATCAGGTGACAATACACCCTAATTGGCAGCTAACCACTTAGCCATGCGACCTATCCGATTTTATATCATTTCCTGGTTGTGAGGCTAGAGGCCACGCTTATCTCTGACAGATCACACATTTATTCATTTTGAATGTCACATCGTCATACCCACCAAATCACAAATTGATTTCTCCAAACATACCATGGGTATACAGCTAAGAGAAACGAATTCCTCCGCCACCAAATGTAAATACGTTTGAAGAGATCAACTTATGCGATCTATTAAATATACTCTGTCAGACATTCTTCCATACAGGTCATCCTGGGACTGGACAGACCGATGGTACTATTCTGTAAACAGGACTGCCCTTGCATAACTCTGTCTTCAATTATCTTCATCATATTTGATCGCAATGCTAGCGCCCATACAGATTTCAAATAATGAATCTGATCCCGGTCTCTCCGTATTGACGACGAAAAAATGGTCAAAAACTTTGATAGTCGGTGATTTAACTATCAAAGAAAAATATGTGTGCAAACAACGATATTATTTCCAGATGGAAATTCTATCGATCAATCATCAATCAACATTTATTCATTTCCCCATTTCTCGTTTCCATATATTCATCAAATCCTTATTTTCTAATTTTAGGAAATATACATTATTAACTTTAGAAAATGTTTCCATTTTTGATTCACGCGTCACTATCTTCTCACATATATCAGTCTCTAACTGTAAACTAGTAAGAGAACAACTTCCCAAGTATAAACCCCGAAGGCGGAAACCACCATCAGATCGATACCCAGAAGGCCATTCAACTCTACTAATTTCCAGTCAGTTTCTAATTTCAGTAATTCAATTTAAATTCCTAATTCAAACCCCAAATTCCTTTATAATATTTTATTTGCAAAATATTTACTTTAATCTATTTTTCACATCAAATGTGAATAACATTCCTTTATAAAATCAAAACAGTTTGATTCCGCATTTAAAAACAATATCTCAAACCCAAATTTTATTTATATTTTTATTTGTATAATTATTCATACAAATCTCCTTTTTATTTCTAACTCTTAAATCTCAATTATAATTCCCTTTATATAATTCTATTTATTCAATATAAATCCTTTTATATAATTCTATTCATTTTATATAAATCCTTTTATATAATTCTATTCATTTTACATAAATCCTTAATTATATTTTCCAATATTTGTTTTCCAAAAATTACATTTTATCATATCCTATTTATTTCATATATAAATATTTCATTTTCAGTATTCACTTTGAAAATTTCCTTTTTACATTCCAGTATTTCATATGGTATTTAAAATACCAAATAACATGACTAGTGTCATCATAATCAATCACAGATTATATATCACATCATATATCATAATATATGAAAACAAACAATATTATAAATATTGAGAAATCCAGTTGGATCCCTCCAACCTGTCTCCCTGCATCCACAGATGTTAAACAATATAAATAACATCGATTTCATTTCAATATGAAATATTCTGATAAACAAAATCAATATTTGATCAACGATTTATATATATATATCGTTATCTATAATTTCAACCAATACATCAGCAATTCAACCAAGTAATCAACACACAACAATCAATCATCATTTATCAAGACTAGATTATATTTATAAAAATATAAACTGTGCAGAGTTAGTGAGATTTACTCACATTGGTCGTTAATCATTGAATAACGGTTAACGGTCGATGATTCGAATCTGACGCTTTATTTCGCCATACATCCAAATGAACTCCAAATCCTTCCAGACCAAATTCAAAATGTAGAATGCGACCATAGGATCCCAGCGGATCAAACTGTTCGCAATTCTGATATTATATGCACAAGATATTATAATTACAATTAAACATGCTATTTATTTAAGATTAAACTTAAATTAAATCTATTTATTTGTTTATTTATTTCTTACCTCAGCGCAATATCATATCCGCTCAACTTTCATCCCCTCCTTGTTCTTCACTAACCTTCCCGCTTCATAGTCCAAGCCACTACGTCCTTACTGTAAAACTCACATCCTCCTTTAACTCCTCTACCCATTCATACCACCCGCATTTTAAAGCCCAGACCCTCCCTCATTGTCTTCTCCTCGACTTCCTCATCTCCACTTCTAGCACCATTGTTTTGCCCTCCGACACACCCTACTAATTCTGAGCTCAACACTTCTCAGTACAGTGCATAGCGACATTACTCCAACAAAATTCCACAACCCTTGCCAAAGCGTGAGCCTTGCATTTTTGAACCCCATCCGATTTCCATGTGTGACAGCCACTGCACCCGTCTCTCTATACTCTCGCTTCTCCTTCTACTTACACAAACAGTCCACCATTTTCATGGCTTTCAAAACCTACTACTCTTTACGTAAGTCCCCATATGATTCATGTTCCGTCCACCTTCTGAAACCCCAACCTGCTTCAATGAAGCTTCTTCTTCCCAGTATTTTATTTTGTAAAAATTTCTAAAGGCTGAAATGAGTTAATAAGCTCGCCATTTTAGTTTAAGGGTGGAGAGTGGATTTCTGAAAAGAAAAAGAGTGCTGCGTTATGTCTGTATTTATAGATTCATAGGACTTAGCCACTAAGAAATAGTGATATTTGTTTAATATATAAATGTTACATTACTTCGCAGCCAAGAAAACGTGGAAAAGAATATTTATAAATATATTTGAAAACATATGCTTAGTTGCTAAGTAAACAGAAAGCACAGGGGCACAGTTTTTGCTTGGTTATGCAGGAATGGGAAAAAGTTTTCTTTTATTTGTTTTATTCGTTTTATTTGCCATGAAGTTTAGCCTTGTAGTGCATTGAATAAGGACGTGTTGTTCGTAAATGTCATGGTACGGTGGTGTTTTAACAGTGGTGCTATATTATGTCATGCGAAAAAATGGCTATATTATGCCACATAAAGAGAGGACATGCTGTTTTAACAGTGGTACTATATTATGGTACCGTGCTAGCGTATATATAAGAGAAATGACTATACATATTGTTGTTATCTTACACGTGAAGAGATGGCTACATTAAGTCACTGCTATTTGCTATTTGAAACGAAGATGGACATTTATGTATTTTAAGGTTACGCCATTACGTAAAATCTCATATGTTTAAGGGCTGGTATTGACAAGAATAAAAATACTGTTGTGATGAGCAATGTTTCACCATCCCAAAAATATAATAATATAGATCCGTTAACTTATTATGTGAAACCCCGAAATGTTGATATAAGGTGTAAAATACTCTAAAATAAAAAGTGCTTATTTTCCAAAATAAAAATTACAGTAAAATTCTATAAATTTAATTATAGCTACGTCTAAAAGGATTTGTCCAAATTCAAAACCGATATTTAATTATATCTACATAACGAAACCATTATATTAAATAATTAATTTATTATACCGCTAAAATTCTGAGACATTACATCACTCCCGAAGAACGCTCGATATATTAGGCGTTAAAGCTAAATTTCCCTGCTATCAACAACGACGCGGAATACGAGTCTTTGATAGCCGGACTCAGAATTGCGGTCAAGCTCAAACTAAAGACCACCGAAATCTTCTCTGATTCACAACTCATCGTGCGCTAGGTGTAGGGAGAATACCAAGCTAAGGGGGAATGACTCGCCCTATATTCTCGAGAGCAAAATGAAAAGGCAGATTCACTAGCCAAACTGGCGAGCTCCAGATTCGCAACTCTTGGGATTCTCCCCCGTCGAAGTGCTCAACTCCCCAAGTATCAAGAAAATACAAACTGAGAAGGCAATGAGCGCCGGATCCGAACCTGAATCCTAGATGACACCGATCAATAATTACCTACAACACGGGACCCTCCCGGGATGCTATAAGGAAAGAAGAGCGCTTACCCGCCAATCAGCTCGCTACCTTCTTATGGATGGGGTGCTCTACCGCAGAGGTTTCTCTGTCCCATTGCTCAGAAATGTAACCCATGACGATGCCATAAGAGTGCTCGCTAATGTACATGAGGGTGAGTACAGCGACCATACTAGAGGACAAACCCTGGAAAGAAAAATACTTAGACATGGTTATTATTGGCCTACACTCGACCAAGATGCCGTTGACTACGCTCGCAAGTGTGACAAGTACCAGCGCTTCTCAAAGATTCCAAGATCTCCGCCTACAGAATTGACGCAAATCATTAGCCCGTGGCCATTCGCCATGTGGGGAATCGACATCATTGAAACTCTTCCAATGGCCAGAGGTGGGGCAAGGTATGTTGTCGTCGCAGTTGATTATTTTACCAAATGGGCAGAGGCCGAAGCTCTCGCCAAAATCACCACCAAGAAGATGATCAACTTCATGGTTCACAACATCATTACTCGATACGGGGTCCAACGAGCTATCATTTCCGACAACAACACTCAGTTCGAGAGCGCCAAATTCATACCCTTCGGTCAGCGGCACAGCATCAGGAAAAGATTCTCGGCAGTGGCTCACCCCCAAGCCAACGGGCAAGTCGAGGCGGTTAACAAGTCATCAAGTCCATCATTAAGAAACATCTGGAAAAGACTAGAGGCATGTGGGCTGATGAACTTCCTCTAGCACTACGGGCCGACAGAACCACCCACAAGACAGCTATCGGACACACTCCTTTCGCCCTTGCCTACAGATCTGAAGTTGTTATCCCCCTTGAGCTCAAGCTTCAATCTCATCGAGTTACTTATTTCGATCCGAAGACAAACTAAGACTTACTTTTGGTGTCACTTGACATGCTAGAAGAAAAGAGGAATGAAGCTGACCTCAGAGCCACCGCACAACGGCAACGGGTAGCCCGATACTTCAATTCCAGGGTCCGTCATAAGGACCTCAACGTCGGCGACCTCGTCTTAAAATGGGTCTTTCCTCCACCGACAGGCCTTTCTCCTCATTGGGAAGATCCGTACTCCATACAACAGAAGTTCAGCAATGGATCTTTCACACTTGCAACCGTGGACGGAGCTGAACTCCCAAGGGCATGAAACAATGAACATCTCTGCCGCTACTTTACATAACTTAATACACCGTTGTTTATGCTTTTCAACGATGTTTCGTTTTCTAGCAAGGCATTGTAAAGGCTATTACTGCCAAAGTTATTAGTGGGAATAGTGTTCAACTTCGTATCTCTCTTTTTTGTTTGCTCTGCACATGACACGTTTGATTAATCCTGACAAGCAGCTTGTGTACAAACAATCGATTGTCGTATCAACCCCCGAGCACGGGAGCCGGAACCGCCATCCAAACCTCGAGCCAACCTCGAGGAAAAAACCACACTGGCTACGACTGGCACCCCGAGCATGGGAGCCGACAACGCTACTCGAATCGTCGGCGCGCAATGCGACCGAGTATAAACAACCACTAACTCGAACCTCGACCCCGTGCCGAGATCAAGGATAAATCGTTCCGCGCCCAACTCCCAAGCGACTTGGGGCCACCCAGTAGCCAACTAAGAGTAATGCAAATTTTTCCCTTGGCTACGGTTGTCGGTCGAATCTTGGCGCAGCACCGAGACCGACCTTAAATCGTTTCTTCCTCGAAGCTCTCAAGGCTAAGGGGTAGCCCATGGCCACGATCGGACCTTATGGGCTGATGATCCGGGCTTCTCTTCTCAGGCGAATAAACGATGTCTGTTGCTCGCCACAACCCGATGAACGTTGGGAGAGCCACCCACCGGACGGAATGCAAATCGCAACGTCCCACGCCTTCGCTATACTTGAGATTAACCCCGGGCAACCCAAAACAGCAGGCGCCCAGCCTGGTTTCGCAAACAACAAGTTTCCTGAGCTAAGGGAGACAATGAAACCAACGCTCTATCTCACTCCTCTGGAATAATAGACCCAGAGCGCGGTACTCAATCGCTTTTATGATAAGTGTAACGATAAATATGCTTATGCAAATACAGGACGCAAGAAAACATAAAAAGAACATCCGAACACCTGACATAAACTGCGATATTTACTAATTCATATTACATTTTCACACATACACATTAAACAGACTAACTGTCTAACATCTTTCTTTCTAATGACAGGGTGTACATGAAAACCACACCATGTCTAAAAAAACCAAAAGTGAGGGCCGAACTCGCTTAAATATCGACCTACATTACCTAAATGACGGTAACTTCTACTTAAGTTGCTAACACTAATCGTGTCTTTTCTACTTGTGTTTGCGCTCTTTCTTTGCAGACTCGGCACTCGACGGCTCATCCCTAGTGCTCGGTCTCTTCTTTCCTGATCCTCTCTTACTTCCTCGGCCCTTCTGCGGAGTAACCGACTCATGGAAAACTGAGAGGCGCCTCTCATCTACACCATCGCCATTCGAAATCTCAGTGACATCGGTTAGAAGAGCATGCGACCTTAGCTTGGGAGCACCCCCGACAACAAGGGCTACCACATCACTACTCTTCTCCGGGACCTCCGTGGCTTCCTGCTCTACCTTCTCCTTCGCCTTCTTGGCAGCCCAACGATCGGCCAGCTTCTTTGATTTTAACACCGCAACATTACCGACCTTGGATTTCTCAGAGGTTTCGGTGACCCTCAGCTAAATTTCGTCACCCTCCTTCTTCTTCTGGGCCTCGTCAGCATCCCTCTTCTTCTCCGGCTCCTCGTCGGCCCTTCTCTTCTCAACCGTCTCAGTGGCACTCCTCTCAATATCCTGTCTAGTCGTCATTAGAACCTCCTGTCTGGTAGCCTCATCCTTCCTGTGCTTCTCCTCCATCTCTTCACACTTAGCCACCATTTTGGCTATTTGAGCCTCCACCATAGTTGCCATCGAAGGCACATCTGCTTCCACTGGACCTCTAGCATGAGCACTTTGTCCGTCAACCGCCTCTCCTTCATTAATAAGACCCTCATAAAAACTAGGCATGATCCTTATATCCGAATAGGTGTCCAACTGATCGCCACCATCTCCAAATTGCATTCCAGCGAAACCTGGCCTAGGTTCGGTCACTTGCGGAATCTCAGGGGCAAAGCCCGATGTCATGATAGATTCAGGAGGAGCTGCATAGTAAAAACACAACCTTTTAGTCCGCAAGTTCGGTAATCACGACATCCTCAGGGATACATTGTAAAGGGAATTTACCTCCGGTCAGGGATTGTTTAGAAAGGATTAGAAGGGTGCTCGTCGCGGCAGGTAACGTGAATCCGGTGTCTCCTAGAGCCAGATATTCAGGGTCATACTCAGTGGAGGCCTGAGCCAAGGCTGTGGGATCATTCACTATAGCAGATTCATGGGACGGTGGCAGGTAAGAACTTCCCTCTCCAAATGTCTCCTCCACAATTATGCTCTCAATCAGGGCATACTTCCCCTTTTCAATGGCGAGTCTGGCCAGCCTCTCTCTCTCTCAGCATCCTCTAGCAGCAATCTCCTCCCCTCCCCCAGCTTCTCATGCTCCTCATCAGTCAAGAGGTCAGTCATAAGTTGTCGTTCATTCAAAATGCTTACATCTACTTGGCGCAAATAAGCCTCATATGGAACCTACCTCTCCCAGGTTCGAGCTAGTTCACAGGAGTAATCTTCGACCTATGAAAGTCCTCGAAATCTCAGGACCTTGACATACATATTATGGATACTTTCCTCGAAGGATGATTCCAAATGGAATTCTGTATCCTTTAGCTGCTCCCTCAGTTGCTCCACCGCTATTAGATGCTCGGCTTTCAGTCCTTCAACCGAACTCAGTACATCCCTGTTACTAGCCTCAGCATCCTCCTTTGCTTTCCTCATAGCCTCAAGCTGCTTCCTCAGCTCAACAACCTCAGCATTCTCGGCCTGCAGCCTTTAATTCTCCGCTCTCAAAGCGTTGTTATCATTCTGGAGTTGGGTAACTCTTGCATTATCCCTTTCCAGATCGCTACACGTTTGCACCAACTCATCCTTGTCTCTCTTGAGGGTTGTATTCTTGATGGTAAGATTAGCTATGGTATCTTTAAAAGTTGAGCGGTCATACTCGGCCTCCTTCTTTAGAATTTCATATGCGTGCTTTAGTTCTGCTGCAGAAATTCGATTAAAAGTTAAAATTTGAAACATAAAGACTAATGGGTAAATGACCGCATTGCAATGGATAGACCTACCTATCTCTGTTTCCAAGTTACCAACGGTGGTCTTCTCGTAGTCAATAGTCAGTTGCCGATTGGTAAGCTCCAGATTTTTCCTCCTGATTAGCTCCGAAAGATGGAAGGAGTAATTGGTAACCTCATTGGCTTGATGATATGCAGCCTTAACATGCATCCATACCTCCCCGGACTACCTAGCAGGAGCTGGACAGAGATCAGGAAGAAACATCAACTCATTAAAATAATGTTGGGGGAAATGATGTTTCAAGAATGCTCTCGCCTCCTCTATGTAAAGCTCTTCTATCTGGGATTTCGTCAGGTCTTGCATCTCTGTTTTAATCTCCCTATCCGATTTCGATTGGCCAAGCGACGACTCCCTCCCCTTGGTAGGCTGAGCGGGAGCCAGAGGTGTAGTATGTGGGGGAGCTGCCGAAGACAAGTGCCGGGAGCTGCCTAAGTTAAGTCAAGAGTCTCCCTCAGACACATGGATTGGAGGAGGAGGAGGAGTCAGAGATAGCCGAGACCGATCCCTGCCTCCTTGTTCACTACCCTTTTTTGGCGGGGGTAGAGTATCATACAAACCGGTCCCTCTTCTGAAGCTCTCGAAGAAAGGGTTCCTAGGGCACCGACGGTCTCCTTGTCCATAACCTCATCCTCCACGTCCTCTAGCCATATCACCTGCCAAAGGAACAAGTCAAAGTTAGTCGAGTCACCCACTCAGGCGAGCCACTATGCTATGCAATGTTTATGAGTGTATGCCCTAAGTGTTCTCTCAACAGACCAGATTGTTGTCCGCTCAAAGGAATTAACCCTTTACAACAAGAGTTAGCTCTTTCATGCTCACCTACTCGGCCATGGAGTCAACTCCAGGTCAATTCTATTAAGGCCATCAAACTGGCCCGCAACCTCGAGCGAGGTGATGGTCCCTGAATGGGTCGCAGGAGACTGCGATCTGTCCGACGCTCCTTCCCCCTCTTCTGTCGGAGGTGGGACGAGAGCGCTCGACAACCCCTCGCCTCTAGCGACCTCCTCCTGACCGCGAGCCTCGTCTCCATGTACTTCTCCTTGGGGTTTGGAAGTCTTTTGTGGTCGGCCCAAGCAGGGGGCATTTTCCTCTTTCGGCTGGGAGCTGCTTTGCCTTCCGCCACTCTCTCCTTCGGCACACTACTTGCAACTGTGGGCCTATTTACAACCCGATCATCAGTAAGCAACCCCGCCCGGCGAAGGCGCTCCTGGCTTGTTACGATCTCAATTCGGCAGAATTCCTCAGGGATCGCTCGCAGGGCATCAAGACGTCGCCGATACTCATCACTGGTGGGCGCCTCAAGATTCCTTGCCAAAATCAAAATATGATCTATCAGAAGAGAGGCGAGAATCACAAAAAACTCAAGCAGCAAAGCTCCAGATTACTATCTTCCTTCTATCCATATCCTTGCGAATCTGGGAGGGCAGCGCACAAAGAACCACTCATAATTAAACACAGACGGCCTGGGCCACTTCTCCATAAAAAAATTGGTGGAAGATGACGCTTCCCAGAACCGTTGGGAGGGTAAGGTGTTAATCGTTCTCCTTAGATGGAAAAAGTACCAAATGTCCTCTTCGGTGGATTCCAAATGCAAGTACTCAAGATAGAGAACATAAGTGCCTAAGAGAAAAGCATAAGCATTTGGGTGCATTTGCGACGGTGCGAGGCAAAAATATCATAGCATGTCCCGAATGAAGTCATTAACTGGGGGCATGCACCCAAAAAAACAGGTTTGCTGGTTCAACGCAGTAAAACCCTCAGGCAGCATGTGAGCCCTGCCACCCTCCCCCGGGGCACGGACATCACACTCCTATATGTGGAATCGCAACACCATTTACCTAACTGTTGTAGCATCCATGCACGATGGTACCGAGTCTGTCGGATTTTCCAAAATAACCGCGTCAGGCAGTATATCCGGGGCCACAGGGACGTCGGTGCATCCCCACTCATAATATCCACATTCTTGAGATCTCCATGAATAACCAGAGAACGTTGCACCTTCGTTTATTTTCTGTGTTCAGACACCTTGGGTGAACTAGCCGTTTGAGAAGGAACGGATCCTTAGGTAGTCTCAAGCTCGCTGCCATTCGAGCTACCACTATTGGTAGAATCAAACGTATGTGACGAGAGTGAGGAAGCCTCAACTTCCAAGGTCTTTCCGGTTTTTGATCTTGTTCGTAGTAAAGTAACCTGTGCCCCTCGTGCTGGTGATAATTAATATGTGCGTGTGGTGTCATGCAAAGTCAAGATACATAAAAGAAGTTTGAAACGGTCCAACAGTTCAGTCATAGTTCAAATATATGCTCTATCCTATGTGGAAATCAAGAATATATGAAGTCATGCCATTACTAAGGCGGTAAGGGAGAGCGTAGGAACGGAGCTATGGGGCCAATCGCGAAAAACGCATCCCACCTAAGGATCGAAGACTCAAGACCGCTCACCAAAGTTCGGAGGTTCGAACCCCCATGGGGTTCAAATAAATCGAACCCCCCGGGGTTCAAAATATCAAACCCCGACATGGTTCGAAATTTCGAACCAGTTAGGGTTCATAAACCCGAACCCTAATAAGGTTCGAAATTTCGAAACACCCCCGAGTACGAAGGGTCGAGCCCAGCAAGGCTCGAGAACTCGAATCCCATCGGGGTTCGAACGCTCAAACCTCATTAGGGTTCGAACACTCAAACGTAGGTTCGAATGCTCGAACCCCGCTGGGTTCGAATGCTCAAACCCACGCGGGGTTCGAATGTTTGAGCCTCCAGGATTCGAAAGCTTGAGCCCCGACGAGGCTCGAGAACTTGAGCCCATCAGGGTTCAGGGCTTCTCTCGTGTCATCCTCCTCCTCACGTCGTCAAATCCCCCGCGCTCGCCTCCAAGAACCTCCTAGACCTACCTATTTCACGTTCAAATTCAAAGTACAGGGGTTCGAAGCTTTTTAATGGCAGCCAAGCTCGAAAATATAAAGGAGAAAGTGAAATGAAAGGGGGGCTATTTATAAGGAAAAGGGAAAATGTCCCTTCGGATTCCCAAACAGGTTCGAAATTTCGAACCACCAGGGGTTCGAAATTTCGCACCCCAGGGTTCGAGTCTTCAAACCTCCTGAGTGCGTAATTACATACCCCTAGGTTCGAAGGTTAAAAAAACAGAAGTCACACCCCCAGGTTTGAAATATTGCACCACACGCCCCTGTAAATGTATTCCCTACACATGCTTATCGATCATGGCAAACACATGGAGGCAATGCACCGCGAATACTTAGCAACGCGAGCATGGCGCTGCACCAACGGTAACTCGCTCGCAACTCCACAGCGAACGAGCCCGACAACTGACGTCTGTTTCTCTTTACTTACAGGACAAGTCAACAAGCCGGCTACTATCTCAACTAATACAAAGCACATCATGTCAAGATAAGACGTACTTTGTGGGGAAAATGTTAACCAGCTTTTTGGTCCGGTTCCCAAAAGTACATGAGACACACTCGACCCAACGCAGCGCATGGAGCTAAAGCCGAAAGGGATGCGTAAGAGCGAAGGAGACATGGTTGAAGAGGAACCACGCCGCCAAGGGCCTCGCAACACTCCTAACACATTTCTGAACCAAGGCTCTGAATCCCTCGAAATCGCAAGCCCAAACCTCGAGGCCCAAAACACCCATGCCCATGGCCTTCGCACCTCTCATAACGTGAACTTCGTACCCCTAAGAGGTGCAAAATTCGCACCTTGCAGGGTGCGAAATTCATCTCCTAGGCTAAGAATTTTTCCCCCTAGGAGGTACAAAATTTGTGCCCTTCGGGGTACAACTTTCATGCCCGGCAGGGTGCGAAATTCGTATCTTACGGGGTACGAATTTCGCACACCCATAGGGTATGAATTTCGCACCCCACGAGGTACGAATTTCGCACCTCAAGGCTGGGTGCGAAATTTGCATGGGCATGGGTTTCAGGTGCGAAATTCTGGATGTGGTTCCCTATTTTCACCTACTCCGACCTACTCCTACCTAATCCTACCTAACCCCTCTCCTATAAATACCCCATGGCATCACACTTCAAAGGGTTGGATTTTGTGAGCTTGAGACCTCTTGAGGGCTCCTCTAATAGCATCTCCACTTTGAGGAAAAAGAAGGGCAAAAGTGTCTTTTTCCTAATATATGAAATATACGATAATTATGACATCATATAACTTAGAGATGAATGTAATGAGATGTCATGAGATGGTCTTGGCCTTGTAACTTCATGTTATTAATAATATTCCAAAGAATCTTCAAAGTGGACGTAGGCCCCTCTCGAGGTCGAACCACTATAAATCTCTCATATTATTTACCGCTTTCCGCTCTTATCTATACGACCAAACTAATAATTCCTAGTAATTGGAATCTTGGGTGTTTACGACATTTTTTATCGTCAACAACATTCAAGGCATTTTCCTATAGCACCTCTCTTGTCTCATGTCACATCTCTAGCTGGGCTAGATGGATATTGGAGCTACTATTGGTATCTAGTGTTTGTGGGTCAAGATTTGTGTCACTGTAGCTTCAGAGCAACACATGGAATTTGAACTATCCTTGTGGAGCTTGTAAATCTTAAATGTAATTGCACTTTCGTATATTTTTTATATGATATGTAATAAACTCCCTGCATGGAGTATGAAATAGTTGTAGTCTGGTAATTAAGCTAGCTCCTATGCCATAAGCCTGTTAGGTAGAGTGGATAGAACACTTTAAATTCCATAGATGGTGGACGGTCCACCTTAAAAACTAAATAGTTGACTGTCTACTAATAATCACCTGTACTGCACTGATTTTTATTATCAGTTATAATAAAAGGTGTTTGCGGTCACCTTAAAAATCGTTGTCTATGCCAAAAGAAATGTCGATTTTCAAAGGTCGAAATTCCGGGTCATCATGCCCATCCACCGACCGTTTACTAGGTATTTTATAGGCAATCTTTACACCAATGTTTACAAACAGTGTAAGGGTAATAATGGTAATCCCGCTTATGATATTTTCAACAGTATATTTACTGTAGACACTATTAAAATAGCGTATTGTATTATATAATAAATAGTTTAATGGATCCTTAAAGGACGGAAATCCCAAACATCCTTTGAGTTATTTATGCATTCCATTTGTACTTTTCGATTTATTTAATTTACTTACATGAGAATGTAGTCATGATCTGACTGTTTTGTTTTTGCATTATTGCTCAGGTTAGAACGAGTATCCCAGTATTAAGATTACATTTCGGAGCTGGAGACATGTTGAAGACATTATGTTTATCTATTAGTTCATGTTTTTTTGTGTATTACAAATCCATTCTATTTAGACTTCCGTTGTATTTAATTTTGTAACTCTAATGTTAATTATGTACAAATTGAGATTTTTTTATAGTAGCATCATGAACTACTATTGCATTTTATTTATTCCGCTGTGAGATATTCTTTTTTGTATTTGTATCTATCTTTGATGATTTTATATTTAATCCATACAATTATAACAATTTGTTGTTTCGAACGATTTAAGTTAATTTCATTATTGACTCAAATAGTAAGAAATAGCTGGTCGTCACACACACACACACACACACACACACACACACATATATATATATATATGTATATATACATGTTGGAATGCCTTTGATGTCACGCTTTTTCGGTGTGCGTAAACTACTGAAAATGCCCTTTACCCTGATACTCTACATAACATTACATAGGATTCAACCAAATAAAGATATAAACCCATACTTCAATTTCTCACTACAAAAATCCAACACCTAGCTCTTAATGGTTATACTTGGCCTTTTGATCTAACATCCCGTTTCCATCTAGCTTCTCCATATTTCTATTTTCCCCTTTTCCTTTCCCTAATTATAAGAGAGACAAATATCCTTTAGTGAACTAATTTTAGGTCCGAACAATTCAATTCAGATAAAGCATCATCCTACTACCATGGTGGAAAGTAGTTATCAAAAGACCAAATTGGACCTCTGCTCCAACCAAGAAAATGTTTAGGAGGGTGAGGGGAAGGAGAGAGAGTGGTTAAACCATACAAGATTGGAGAAAAGCAGTGGAAACTTGAGTTTGTCGATGACTATATCTTTTGATTCGTACTCGTTGTTAGTAGAGAACCAAGGGTGACGATGGGGGTAAAGATAGGCATTGGCATGATCTTTCAAATGGTTGTGGTGTGATGTTTGAAAACTGTCTGAGGCAAAGACAAGTACTAGATGAACAATGACATATTATTCGGAATCTATCTTCGATCTCAAGTGATTGAAGAAGGCAAACAAGGTGGCATTGAACCTGCTTGGTCGGTGTTGTCTTCTGGTTACGGGCAGTGTTTATCAATGATCTCTGGCGGCAACGACGTAAGCCTCTGTATGGCGGCTAGGTTTCGAATGAAGAAAGCAATTTCTTTCTTTCAAGAATGATGTTTAATATGTTTATTATAAATTAGTTATTTGATTACTATAACTAATTATAATAAATTACATCAAAATCATATATGTATAACTTTCGCATGCAAGGTCCAAATCAAACGCGGTCATTTGCACTGGCTACTTGATAGCGATATCAATAATATGAAATCTGATTAGTGAAGATTGAAGCACGTATAATTTCAAGTTAAGTCAAATTCTATTTGATTTTAAGAGGAAACAAAATGCAGTGGCGATAATTGAAAATTTTGATGAGTTAAAATCACATTTTTGTTGACCAATCCTTTATCTAGTAAAGTAAATTATTTGTTGCTTCCTTAGATGTTGTATTTTTTGTTTTCTTGGTTTAGATAAATTATTGTATTATAAAAACAGATATATACAAAGTGATAATATTATACATATAATTGTGTTTCTTGATGTTGACCCACTTTTCAAGGCTTTATACATTAGATTTTGATACATGGCCTGCTTAATGGTGGGTAGCCCAAAGAGATGATTGAAAAGATCAGAACTCGAGCATGGACAAGGATAAGGACATGAGGATAAGCGGATTAACTAGAATGACATTATGGAGCTAGGTCAACATGGACATGGACGAAGATTGTAACGTCCCGTATTTTCGGTAGTTAGATATTTAATTTATTTTACTATTTTAAATATTGATTTGAGACTTATTAATGGATTTATAATATAGAATTCGTTATTAAAGGAAGTTTGAACGTTAAAATATATTTAATATAAATCGAGTTCGTAACGTCGTGGTAGTTTGTAATTTACATTTTGAACTTCAACTGAATATACAGAATCCATTTTAAGCCGGAATTCTATGAAACAAGAATCATTTGAATCACGGCGATTATAATTTTCTAATCAAAGAGAAAATTTTGGATTTCATATTTTAGATTGTTAGTTATGTCTAACTCATATTTTCAAATGGTCACTATGGATTCCATTATAAACGATAACGTTTATTAAATAAAATATTTAGGGTTTTTATATATATTTGAATATCCTTTACCTTGGAATTTTAGATATTGAGTTTAAAATCTATATTGGTGTATAAGATGTCATTTGGTTATATTCGATAGTAATAATATATTATTATTTAAATTAAATTGTTTTGGATTTAAATATATTTTATCATTATTATATAGGCCTTAAGAACAAACATTCTTCAAACAATCTTCATTTTTGATGAAAAGAACATTATTGGAATACGTATCGCTAATTATTGTTAGATTTCCAGTTTGGAGCCAATCAGAGTTGTTTTAATTATATGTGAAATTTAAAGGTGAACCGATAACTAATTTGAGATTAAAACAACGTCGTTGTGCAAACGGAGTTGGTTTTCAATGAAAAAAAAATCATTGGAACCGGAACGCCATGAAATAGCACTGTGTCCATTTCCGTGGTGTTTAGAATTTGCGTGTGTCGGTTCGAATTTACGACGTATAACGTAATTTGCGGTAGAGGTAAATACCATATAAAAACAAATTTATATAAAACTTAGGAGCTAGCTAATGAAGTGCATACACATGTAAACATTATTTTCGCAGCTACCCTATATTTCCCCTTTGCATGCATAAACATCTTATATAAGTACCTACACACACGAATATACACAGCTACCTATGCATGCTTTTTCTTCAGCCTACCTATCTTCAAGACAAAGAAATCCTTCTGCATGAATATTACTACAAGCCTACCCTAGATCCCATTCACGTCCTACTTAAATTACACATACTATTGTCTTAATCACACACAACAGCTCTGTGTGTCCAACTACACACTTACCCTATCACCTACCACACAGATGTACTGTCCATATCTTCTATCTTCAGCAACCCTACCCTAAGCACATACGAGCAATCCTTTGGAATGAATTAGCGCACGCTACGATGTATGTGATTTAACCTTGATCTTATCTCACCCTCTATTTTCTTTCATTAACTATTTGGTTTTTTCGATACTTGGGTTTTGGAAAGTAATACGAGATTATGTATTATTGTCGAAATTCGGGCATTGAATTCGCTGGGTCATTACAGTGGTATGTAACCATAGGGTTTAGTAATAACCTTGGCTCAGTGGCCTAACTCGATAGAGATAGGGATAGTGGTACCATAGATTGAGTTTGAGTGTATATATGAGATTGCATATTTGTAAATTTTATAAAATAAATGTTTTGTATTGTATTATTTGATTGGTTCAATTTTGAACTGGCAACTGACACAATATTGTTTTGTAAAGAGGGTAAATGCAATAATTTTTCCCAAATTATATTTATGTATGAAAAGGAAATTATTTTATAAAATTATTGAGATATTGATGTGTTTGATTTATTTGAATGAAATTCAAATTGGATTAAAATTTGAAATGGTTTAATGTAGCAAAAGACAATTTCAATGTGAATTAGTAAATGAGAATTTTAATGTGAAATTAAAACAAAACATATAAAATGGAAGTAAACTAATTCGGAAAATTAACTAGTTAATTGAATACGGAATTAGAACTTAACTTGGTTAAGTGGAATTAAGAATGGATATTGGAATTAAATAAGATAAATTTGGAATTGAATTAATAATAATGGAATGAAAATCAATCTGATATAAATCGATTGATATTAAACCCAAGTGAATGATATCAAAGTGATTATTAATGTTGAATATAAATTCAAATTGGTTGGGCGAGGTCGGTTATGCATTGGTCGTTGATTGTGTGTTAGATTGGCTGAATATTTATTCATCAAATGGTTTAATAAGAAGTTAAATGAGTTGAAAACCGAACTTCAGTATAATTATTTGAATGGAATCACATATGAATTGAAACCGAATGATTTAACCCTGTATTTGCAATTGAATGATGTTCATGTTTGATTTTGAAAATCTGTATCGTTATGCTTGTTAATCAATGAAATATTATTTAAGAATTACATGTAATTGTTACTTACATATTGAAATAAGTCTAATATAGGGGACAGAAAGTTATGAGGATTGATTATGGTTGCATAGATTGCACTTAAATTTAGCAAGTATGCTCAATAGCGCTTATATAAGGTACGCCTACGCGAAAATATAAATTTTGATTTTTGAATTTTTTCTGACCATGTGGGTTGATGTATATGTATTTATTATTCCTGCGATATCGCAGAAGTCCGTCTATACAGGGGAGACTTTGCCGAATTTTTCCAGGAATTTAAGATGTTAGAATTTTTTAATATTTTTGATTTTTTTTATTAACATTAATGAATTGGTTTTCGATTTGAAATAAATTAGATTTTAGAAAAGATAATGGGTTTGTAGCATTTCTTCAACCTTAGTAATTTCGAGGATAAAATTCTTTTAAAGGGGAAGGAATGTAACATCCCGTATTTTCAATAGTCAGATTTTTAATTTATTTTATTATTTTAAATATTGATTTGGGATTTATTATTGGATTTATAATATAGAATTCGTTGTTACAGGAAGATTTAAAGTTAAAATATTTAATATAAATCGAGCTCGTAACGTCGTGGTTGTTCATAATTTACGTTTTGAACTTCAACTGAATATACAAAATCCAATTTAAGCCAAAATTCTTTGAAATAACAATCGTCTGAATCTAGGTGATTATAATTTTCTTAAAAAAGAGAAAATTTTGGATTTCATATTTTAGATTGTTAGTTGTGTCTAACTCAAATTTTCATATAGTCGCTATGGAATTTGTTATAAACGATAACGTTTATTAAATAAAATATTAAGGGTTTTTATAAATATTTGAATATCGTTTAACCTGAATTTTAAGTATTGAGTTTAAAATCTATATTGGTTTACTCTAAAGCTGTATAAGATTTCATTTGGTTATATTCGATAATAATAATATATTATCATTTAAATTAAATTGTTTTGGATTTAAATTAAATTGTTTTGGATTGTGTATTAGGTTTCAAATTAGGAATGGCTAGTGATTCTCTACTGGTTTTAGGCTTGTGTCGCTGGCAATAGCTAGCATTGCTAATTTGGTTCTAGTATTATAACGATTGGCGACGACTAGCGACAGCATATCGATCTCCCATAAGATGTCATGCGTTCAATTTTTAGACACTAACGTTGCTAATTTGGCAATGTAGCCATCGCTAAAGTCATCGTTGTTTCACTAGGAATGAGTGTTTTAGTTGTGGCGTGGCTAGCATCGGCTAACCATGACTCCTGATGGTTAAAAGCCATTGCTAACAATAACCTTTCTTGTAGCGAATTTTCGAAGGATATCTATCAGACCATATCTCAAGGGATATTAATTCGATATTATTTCAAGGGAAATTAAGATTCAATAATACATACAAAGGACCATTTTTGGAGTTCATGTTGATATAAAAAAAGACTATTAATAAAGATACCAAAAATGAGCTCAATGAATCTCTTCAATTTGTTTGTCAATGCCTATATATTTTTGAGTGCTCTACAACTTGGAAATGAGTAGGATCAGTATGTAATGCCTTCTTCAATGATGAGAAGTGATGGAAAATCAGTCGATCAATGCATTGCTTACTCGTTAATGCTTTTAGCTTTGCTTGTTACCGATCTTGTTCATCGGACCTTTTTTAATGCACTTTTTATTAGTTATTTGATGTGTAACTGTTAATGTGAATTATGAACTGGATAAAGTCCGACAGAATTTATTAGTGGTTTGCAGTGTTCCAAAATTGTCATTTCTTCGATTTGGCACTTTCAATTTTAAATGATGTCTCTGTTAGCGTTTTCTTATTGTAAAAATTAAATTCTAAATAATGATCGTGCAAAATATAGTACATCAAGTTACCAAATTTTTAGTTGTTTGAATAGTTTAACAATGGAATAGATAATTATTTTTAATTTACACCTGATTGCATAAAGAACTTAATAATTACATACAGCTTGGCTTTGCTTTATTTATATTTATATGTTTGTGTTTGGGATTTTTCATTATTAAAGTGATGTAGAAGAGAAGGATGCATAGGTTATTCCAACAAAGGGGAAAAGGGTGGAAATACCATTGAATAATTATATTAAAAATCAAAGTATTTTAGTTGATCGACAATTTCCATTTTTAATTAGTGAATAAACATTTTTATTTACGAAATACTTATTTTGATTAATGTGCTATATTATGGGAGAGATAAAATAGTAAGTTTATTTCATTCTTTGTGCTTTATCTTTTCTAAATAAAATAATATTTTTTTTATTGAAAACTTATAGTTTTCTTCATCTCTTTTTCTCCACAATTTCCCTTAAAATAAAGAATATTCTTTGAGAAGGTATGAAACTGTTATGTCTAGCTGTGCTTGCTTCGTTCTTGTATGAGGGGTTAAATTTAATGTTCTGGTAGATCATGTATTCATCAGTGACTTTGGCACACATGTAGACGTCGTACGCTCAACGTGCCTTTATCTGGTTTTCTAGTGATGTTTTTTTTCCTTTTGAAGTTTTCTCCTCATACCAGGCTGTTTTGTTGGCTCGACATTCAAGGCATTTGCCTATGTCACCTCTCTTGTCTCATGTCACATAACAAGCTGGGCTAGATGGATATTGGAGCTACTATTGGTACCTAATGGTCGTGGGTCAAGATTTATGTCATTGTAGCTTTAGTCCAACACATGGAATTTGTACTGTCCTTATGGATGTTGTAAATCTTAAATGTAATTGTACTTTCCTATATTTTTTATATGATATGTAATAAACTTCCTTCATGGAGTATGAAACAGTTGTAGTCTGGTAATTAAGCTAGCGCCTATGCAATAAGCATGTTAGGTAGAGTGGACGGAACACTTTAAATTCTATATATGGTGGACGGTCCACCTTAAAAATTGAATAGCTGACTGTCTAGTAACAATCACTTGTACTACACTAATTTTTATTATTAGTTATAATAAAAAGTGTTTGCGGTCACCATAAAAACCGGTCAGCTATGCCAAAAAAAATGTCGATTTTCGAAGGTCGAAATTCCGGGTCGTCACGCCTATCCACCGATTGTTTAACATGTATTTTATAGGTAATGTTTATGCAAATATTTACAAATAGTGTAAGGGTAATAATGGTAATCCCGCTTACGATATTTTCAATAGTATATTTACCATAGACACTATTAAAATAGCGTATTGTATTATATAATAAATTGTTTAATGGATCCTTAAAGGATGGAAATCCCAAACATCCTTTGAGTTATTGATGCATTCTATTTGAACTTTTGCTTGATTTAATTTACTTACATGAGAATGTTAGTCTTGATCTGAGTGCTTTGTTTTTGCATTATTGCTCAGGTCAGACTGAGTATCCCAGTATTGAGATTTACATTTAGGAGCTAGATACATGTTGAAGACATTATAGTTATCTGTTAGTTCAGGGTATTTTTTGTGTATTAGAAATCCATTTTATTTAGACTTCCGTTGTATTTAATTTTGCAACTCTTATGTTAACTATGTACAAATTGATATTTTTATATAGTGGCATCATGAACTACTATTGCATTTTATTTATTCCGCTGCGAGATATTCTTTTTTTGTATTTGTATCTATCTGTGATGATTTTATATTTAAACCCTACAATTATAATATTTTTTTGTTTCGAACGATTTAAGTTAATTTCATTATCGACTCAAATAGTAAAGAATAGCCGGTCAACACACACACACACACATATACACACACACACACACACACATGTTGGAATGCCTTTGATGTCAAGTTTTTTTGGTGTAAGCGTAAACTACTGAAAATGCCCTTTACCCCGATATATTTTGTAACACCCCGTATGTTGAAATAACTTATTATAATATAAATCAGGGCAGAATTAAATTCTAAAATCTGAATCAGGGGAAACGGGTTGTGCCATTGCGTTCGTCTCGGAAAAATACGCAGAATAGAGTCCGAAATTTTGTAAATCGGAGTCCGTATGACCCAGTTAAGGCCCAAAGAAGTTTTCAGAAAATTCAAAATTAAAAACAGATTTAAAATTTAGTTCTAAAACATAATTGGAGCCAAAAGCGGAGGTGGCGGGAAAGTTCCCGCCTAGCCCCGTGTCGACAGGCATGTCGACAGGGGTGTCGACAGCCCTGTCTACAGGGGTGTCGACACAGGGTGTCGGCCCTGTTGATCTGGGTGCACCAGATCTGGTTTTTGGTTGAGTCTTGGGCTGGGTTCTAGAGATTTCCGAAATCTAAGGGTCCTAATCTAATCTAGGGTTAATCTAAGGGCCTAAAACACTCACCTAATCTATAAATACACCCTAAACCTACCCTAATCCATACTAAAAATAGAATTGAGGGCTACATGCCGCCAAATTAAATCTTAGAAGGAGCCTCCACTAATTTATGAAGAGGGTTGCAAGCTAATCACTCTCTAATCAATCTCTAATAAATACCATCTTCAAATATAGCAACTAGTTCTACTTCATAAGTTTGCTAATCTTGGTTTTGGTGAGTTTCTATCACTTTAACATCAATTGCTAAAGTAAGTAGATGGGGTGTAATGAGACTTATGGTCTTAAATGCGGATTAGTGCGTTTGAATCATTTGTAATGATATGCTACTCTATGTTTTCCTATGTTTATGCATATTTAATAAGTGGGTTTATGCATGTTTAATAAGTTGGTTTATGCATGTTTAACAAGTGGGTTTATGCATGTTTAACAAGTGAGTTATGCAAGTTCATATGCAAGTTATTTGTATGATGTTATGTAAGTTATGTGTAGGTTGTTATGCAAGCTCATATGCAAGTTATGTATATGCTTAAATGCAAGTTTAACATGATATGCAAGTTATGCATGCTTATGCAAGTATGTGAATGCTTATGCAAGAATGTGAAGGCTTATGCAAGTTATGTGTATGCTTAAATGCATGTTTAACATGTTATGCAAGTTATGAGAATGCTTATATGCAAGTTCAACATGTTATGCAAGATATGTGTATGATAATATGCAAGTTCATATGCAACATGTTATGCAAGTCATATGTATGATAATATGCAAGTTCATATGCAACATGTTATGCAAGTCATGTGTATGATAATATGCAAGTTTGGGTTAAATGTAGTTGGGTTAATATATGCTCATATATGCAAGTTGACATCCTCTTAACCCATGACAAAGTTATATGCTAAGATTTGGTTAAACCCATGATATTTGGGATGGATCTTCCCTTTATTATGTCATGAAATGAGAACGATTTACGTGGGGAACGATGGGGTTATTAAATATGTTAATAAAAGTATGATTGGGTATGATTAAGCATACCATAAAAATAAATTAACATAAGTGGGAATTTACTTATTGAGTTAGGTCTACCCCATGGGAATTTACCTATTGAGTTAGGTCTACCCATGTTATGAAAAACTTGATATTAATTAGGGATAATTAATATGGGGGTGATTAATTAGGTGTAATTAATCGACTAAGACACGAGGTTGGACTCATTTGTAGTGTAAAACTGCCCGGACCCTACCGGCTTAACCAGTTGCTACAAATGTCAGCCCAATGTGAGAGGTCTTAGCCATAAATTAAATACGTGATTAAAGTAAAGGAACGAGGTTAGACTCTGTTATGACGTAAGACTGCCCGGACCCTACCGGCTTAACCAGGCGGTCATAACAGCCAGTCTAATGTGGGAGGTCTTTATGGGAGATCACGGTCTTAATTAATTAAGAAACACTTAACCATATTAGCATGTAGTGGGACATGAGGGGTTAAGTGGGTGCCTTGGGTGGCATGTGGAAATTTAGTGGTTGCCTTGGGTGGCATGTGGAAATCTAGTGGGTGCCTTGGGTGGCAATTGAAATATAATTAAATGACTTAACCAAACTTTAAACATGTAAGTGAACATGATTATTAGAAGGGTTAAGTGGGTTACACTAGATGAATGACAAGCTTAGGTGGGTAGCTTGTGGGGGCCCATTTCAACCAGTAACCCATATGTATCTTATTGGGCTCGACCCATGTCGAGGACGGGACACGCGTACTGGGCTTGACTATAAGAGGCCAAAACGGGTTAGCAGTGGCAACGCAAGTCCAACGGGTTTCATATGCGTGTGTGGACCCGGGCTGGTAGGTAAGACGTTGTTGCATCGTGTAGATATAAGCCGTGCACCGTTAATTATATCGGGTTGCCACTTTGGGGAGTGATACACCCCACTGTGGGGCCTCCACGGGTATCTACGGTAGGGAGCCGATCATTTGGGAGTGGTGGGTACACCTAGTGGAGGTAGGGGCAGACGGCACCTATGTAGTCAGCTAGGGGTACACGAAACTACTGGGTAAATTTTCTAAGTCCTTGGGAGGGATCAACCATTAAGAAGGAACGACTGGTGTGGTGCAGTGTAGTAATTATCCTTGGGTGGGTAAATGCGTCTTTACAGTTATCTTAGTTTATCCCAAATCTACCAAGCTGCTTAGTGTAGCCATTCATCCCCAGACATTACCGTATGTCAAGATTATGTCTTCTCTGGTTACTTTAATGATTGTATTGTTAAAGTTATAGGACTCGCTCAGACTTATGTCTGACCCCGTTGTTTTTATCTTTTTTTTTTCAACCCTCAGGTTCTCAGAGTGGGCCCAGTACGAGTGGGCTTTGATCAGGCTGCTTTTATTACTCTCTTGGAGCTTGGACCCTAGATGTAGAGCTCAGCTTACCCTTTTTCTTTTATGGCTATCAGTTCATGTATTGGGATTATGTATTTTTATTTAGCAAGAATGGATATTTGTACTTAACTCTTATTATGGTTTTGTGATGTAACCAGACATGTTTACTTCCGCTGTTATGAGAGGATGTTTTAAATTTCAAGTACTATTTATATCTGTCTTGTTGTAATTTTTCTGTTCTATATTCACTAAAATACTCCACCGATGCTATGGCATTCCCTTAGTGAGTGATCATAGCGGGAGTGGAGTGTTACACGTGGTATCAGAGCCAGGTTCCCGGAACAGATAAAATTTTTAGAAAACTATTTTTCTAAAACATTTTTTTGAAGAGATATTTTCAAAGACATGTCTTTTAAGAGAAAAGTTTTTGAAAGAAAAGCATAATCCCCAATAGCCATATCTATATCCTTCGAATTCTCCGTTTTGAATCTTTCCCTTTTCGTTTCAGCGTGGCTGAGGATCTTAACTTTCCGGAGGGTGTGACGATACCAGTATGGTATAGGAGATTGATGGAGGCTAGGGCCACCACTGCGGGTCCAGCAAATGTTCCTCCACCAACCGTAGCACCCGATCTTCCTCCTCCCCCTCCTCCTCGCACGGATACTTTTGCTAAGACTTGCAAGGAATTTAAAGCTATGGGAGGGAAACCTTTTCAAGGATCTGAAACTTTTGTGGAGGCTAGAGATTGGCTTAAGGAGGTGGAAGAGTTGATAGATATCTTTGAGATGGAAGAAGGAAAGAAAGTCAAGTTAGCTGCTTGGTTAATGAAAGGAGAGGCCTCATTCTGGTGGGAGGTCACTAATGGAGAACGCCCCGTTGACTCTTGGGCGGATTTTAGGCAAAGATTTGTGGCAAAGTTTCTCTCAAGGGCGGAGGAAAACTTGTATATGGAAAGATTCTTGACTCTAAAGCAAGGAAATCTCTCAGTGAAGGAATATGTCAACAAGTTTAATCAATTGGCAAGGTTTGGCCTAGACATGGTGAATACACCGGAGAAGAAGGCTTTGAGGTTCGTGAAAGGCTTGAATGAACCGATGCATGGGTTGGCTATGACTCATATCCCTATGGGGGCCACCTTCGAGAAGCTAGTTGACATGGCACTCATGCATGAAGAAGAGAAGGGTCCCAATGCTAATAAGGCACCCGAGAAGAAGGGAGATCAAAAGAGACCTCAGCAACAACAGCAAAATAAAGGTGGGTAAGGCAACGGTGGCAAGGGCAAGAAGAAGAAGTGTTTCAATTGTGGGACACCTGGCCACCTAAGCAAGGATTGTCGCAAGAAGAAGAAGACTGGCTGCTTCCACTGTGGCGAAGCAGGGCATCTAGTGAAAGACTGTCCTAAGAAGGGGCAAAGGACGGGGTCTACCTCAGGAGGACAGGTGCAAGCTCTTATGGCACCGGGTCAGGCTAGGGGGCAAGTACAGGCTCTCGCGGTTCCACCGATTCAGGAAAGAGGTAGAACTATTTCCGTTGAAAGTCTGGTTTTTCTATTTGATCATCCTGTCCGTACATTGTTTGATTCAGGCGCATCGCATTCGTTTATCTCATCATCATTAGTTGAGTCACTGCACTTAGACACCAGTCTGGTAGATGATCCCTTGGTTGTTTCAAACCCAATTGGGGGCTCCACTTATTTGTCCATGATATGTTTGGGTTTGAAGATTTCTATACTTAGCATTGAGTTTAGATGTGATGCTTTTGTTTTGGGCTTCACGGGCTATGGGTTGATTTTGGGCATGGATTGGTTATCCAGTAATGGTGCCGTTCTTGATTGCGAAAGGAGAGTTGTTAGGCTCATGACCCGCTTGGGTAACACTCTCGAGATCTCTTGTAATCCCATGGATTCTGTTATGCTAAGTTATCTTGAATCGCTTGACGCTTCGGTCGAGAGTTTGCAATCTGTTGGAGTGGTCCGGGAATACTCGGATGTGTTTGAGGAGGTGAAGGGCTTACCTCCGAAGCGGGAGATTGACTTCCGAATATATCTGGTGGATAATGCTAAACCTGTATCTTTACCAGTGCGCCACATGGCTCCTCGTGAGAGGAGGGAACTCCATAAGCAAGTAGGGGAGTTGCTTGAGAAGGGGTTCATAAGACGGAGTATATCGGAGTGGGGTGCTCCAGTAGTATTTGCTACGAAGGCGGATGGGTCCCTCAGACTTTGTGTAGACTATAGAGAACTCAACAAGCTCACAAAGAAGAATAGACACCCATTGCCGAGGATTGATGATCTTTTCGATCAGTTGGTTGGCGCTTCAGTATTTTCTCAATTGGACTTGGCCACGGGGTTTCATCAGTTGAGGGTGGCTGAGGATAGCATAGACAAGACTGCCTTTAGGACTCCGGATGGTTTCTATGAGTGGCTGGTGATGCCATTTGGGTTGACGAACGCCCCTGCATACTTTGTCGATTTGATGAGTAGGGTGTTCAGGGAGTTCCTTAATAAATTTGTGGTGGTCTTTGTGGATGATATCTTAGTATTTTCTAAGAGTGAAGAAGAGCATGCCCTACATCTTGGGGAGGTATTGAAGACTCTTCGAGCACATAGCCTTAAGGCTAAATTCTCTAAATGTCACTTCTGGAGGAAGGAGGTGCGGTTCTTGGGGCACGTGGTCTCCAAGGAAGGGATAGCTGTGGATCCCGCGAAGGTAGTATCAATTCAGGATTGGAAGGTTCCGAAGAATGCTACCGAAGTAAGAAGTTTCTTGGGGTTGGCGGGTTATTATAGGAAGTTTATTAAAGACTTCGCGAAGATATCAGCCCCATTAACCCGCTTAACGAAGAAGAATCTTGTTTTCGCATGGGACGTAGATTGTGATGATGCGTTCCGACGGTTAAAGAGAGCTTTAACCACTGCTCCAGTTTTAGTATTGCCGGATGGGAGCAAGCCATTTGTTGTTTATACCGATGCTTGTGGGACAGGACTAGGCGCAGTCTTAATGCAAGAGGGAAGGGTAATAGCCTATGGTGGAAGGCAGTTGAGAGTGCATGAGAAGAATTACCCTACCCATGATTTAGAGTTGGCCGCTATTGTTTTTGCGCTTAAGATTTGGCGCCATTATCTTCTTGGTGAGAGATTCGAGTTGTTCACTGACCATAAATCATTGAAGTACTTATTCTCTCAGAAGGATTTAAACTTAAGACAGCAAAGGTGGATGGAGTTCTTAGCATCCTATGATTTCGAGATAGCGTATACCCCTGGCAAGGGTAACGTGGTGGCGGACGCCTTGAGTAGAAAAAGGCTATCTTTGAGTCCATTGTTCGTGGAACGGCGAAGCTTGGAATTTATCTCGATGTTTGATTTCAGACCTTCCATTGATTATGTACCCGGTTTGCTAGCATCCTTGGAGGTCAGACCTACTCTTCTGGGGCGGATTGGAGAAGCACAGAGGGACGACCCACAGTTGGTTGAGTTGGTAGAGAAGCTCATAAGGGGGGAGTCGTCCAGCCATTTGAGTAGGTATACCCTAGACGATAGGGGGTGCTTGCGCAGAGACGGTAGACTTTGTGTACCGCAAGACGAGGGTTTGAGGAAGGCTATTCTTGATGATGCACACCGTTCTAGGATGACCATTCATCCCGGTGGGGACAAGATGTACCAAGACATGAAGAGGGTTTTCTTCTGGGCCGGTATGAAGAAAGATGTGGCCGAGTATGTCGCTCGATGCTTGGTGTGCCAACAAGTGAAGGCGGAGCAAAAGAAACCTGGTGGGTTGCTTCACCCATTAGAGGTTCCGCAATGGAAGTGGGATAGCGTCTCGATGGACTTTATTGACGGGTTACCCAGATCAAGAAAGGGTAATACGGGAATTTGGGTTGTGGTAGACAGACTTACTAAAAGCGCCCATTTCATACCTGTGAAAAGCAAGAGGACTGCTCCATGGCTAGCTTCAGTATATCTTCGAGAGATAGTTCGATTGCATGGGGTACCCTCTAGCATAGTGAGTGATCGAGATCCTATCTTCACTAGCGAGTTCTGGAGAAGTTTGCAAGAAGCAGTGGGGACTCAATTGTGTCTGAGCACCGCATATCATCCTCAGACAGACGGCCAGACTGAGAGGGTGAATCATGTCCTAGAAGACCTTTTGAGGCTTTGTATCTTAGATTTTGGAGGTACATGGGAAGAGCATCTTCCATTGGTGGAGTTCACATATAATAACAGCTTTCAGTCCAGTATTGGTATGGCTCCTTTCGAAGCTCTTTATGGAAGGCCTTGTCGATCTCCTACATGTTGGTGGGAATCTACGGATAAGATCTTGCTTGGGCCAGATATGGTTAGAGAGACTTCAAAGAAGATTGATTTGATTCGAAGAAGGATGAAAGCAGCGCAAGATAGACAGAAATCTTATGCGGATCGGAGAAGGACGGATCTTGAGTTTGAGGTTGGGGACATGGTTTTTGTCAAAGTATCTCCGTTGAGAAATGTTGTTCGCTTTGGGTCCGTTGGGAAGTTAGCACCGAGGTTTGTTGGGCCGTTTCCTATTAAGGAAAGGATTGGACGGATGGCATATAGGGTGGAGTTGCCCGACAGACTTAGTGGTGTTCATGATGTATTCCATGTATCACATCTGAGGAAGTGCTTACATGAGACCGCAGAGGTGGTAGAGCCGAGCTTGCTTAGAGATGTAGAGGTAGAGCGTGATGCGACGATTCGACGAGCTCCTACTCGCATCCTTGGGTCAGAAACTAGGAAGTTGAGGAACAGAGAGGTTCAGCTAGTTAAAGTGCAATGGGGAGATGACGAAAGCAATGCTACTTGGGAGACGGAAGCGAAGATGCGTTCTTTGTATCCATTTCTTTTTGAGAGTATGTCTTTTAACTTCTCCTTTATCGCTTGTCTAGTACTTATCTTATCTTTAGTATGTCCTCTCGTTAGTACTGTTTGACCTTTAGATAGGGTAAACCTATGGTTGAAACATGTGTTTGAGACATGTTATGGTTGATGGATGCAAGTGGATGCAAGTGTTTGCTAGTGGTTGCTCGTGGATGCATATACACACACTCTAGGCACTAGATCGGCTGAGTCACTTCATATTGCATATTGCATAAAATTGTGTGTAGGAAGCTATATTTATGGATGTATAATGATTGTGTTATCATATGGATGATGCGTTTTGGTGAATGATTGTGCACTCATGTAGATATTGTATGTGTCGATAGGGTTCTCTTGCATACATAATGGATGCATGGCACTATCATGGTTTGCATATGTTCATACATTAGATAGGGAACATATACACACACTTTTTGCATATGCTCATACATCATTAGAAATTGTTTTAAGGACAATGGATGCCAGTGTTTGAGGGTTTAGTAGATGGTTGTTTGGTTGGTAGGATACGTTCTTCTTGATTTAGAGATTTCGGGGACGAAATCCTTTAAGTAGGGGAGAATGTAACACCCCGTATGTTGAAATAACTTATTATAATATAAATCAGGGCAGAATTAAATTCTAAAACCTGAATAAGGGGAAACGGGTTGTGCCATTGCGTTCGTCTCGGAAAAATACGCAGAATAGAGTCCGAAATTTTGTAAATCAGAGTCCGTATGACCCAGTTAAGGCCCAAAGAAGTTTTCAGAAAATTCAAAATTAAAAACAGATTTAAAATTCAGTTCTAAAACATAATTGGAGCCAAAAGCGGAGGTGGCGGGAAAGTTCCCGCCTAGCCCCGTGTCGACAGGCATGTCGACGGGGGTGTCGACAGCCCTGTCGACAGGGGTGTCGACATAGGGTGTCGGCCCTGTTGATCTGGGTGCACCAGATCTGGTTTTTGGTTGAGTCTTGGGCTGGGTTCTAGGGATTTCCGAAATCTAAGGGTCCTAATCTAATCTAGGGTTAATCTAAGGGCCTAAAACACTCACCTAATCTATAAATACACCCTAAACCTACCCTAATCCATACTAAAAATAGAATTGAGGGCTACATGCCGCCAAATTAAATCTTAGAAGGAGCCTCCACTAATTTATGAAGAGGGTTGCAAGCTAATCACTCTCTAATCAATCTCTAATCAACACCATCTTCAAATATAGCAACTAGTTCTACTTCATAAGTTTGCTAATCTTGGTTTTGGTGAGTTTCTATCACTTTAACATCAATTGCTAAAGTAAGTAGATGGGGTGTAATGAGACTTATGGTCTTAAATGCGGATTAGTGGGTTTGAATCATTTGTAATGATATGCTACTCTATGTTTTCCTATGTTTATGCATATTTAATAAGTGGGTTTATGCATGTTTAATAAGTTGGTTTATGCATGTTTAACAAGTGGGTTTATGCATGTTTAACAAGTGAGTTATGCAAGTTCATATGCAAGTTATGTGTATGATGTTTTGTAAGTTATGTGTAGGTTGTTATGCAAGCTCATATGCAAGTTATGTATATGCTTAAATGCAAGTTTAACATGATATGCAAGTTATACATGCTTATGCAAGTATGTGAATGCTTATGCAAGAATGTGAAGGCTTATGCAAGTTATGTGTATGCTTAAATGCATGTTTAACATGTTATGCAAGTTATGAGAATGCTTATATGCAAGTTCAACATGTTATGCAAGATATGTGTATGATAATATGCAAGTTCATATGCAACATGTTATGCAAGTCATATGTATGATAATATGCAAGTTCATATGCAACATGTTATGCAAGTCATGTGTATGATAATATGCAAGTTTGGGTTAAATGTAGTTGGGTTAATATATGCTCATATATGCAAGTTGACATCCTCTTAACCCATGACAAAGTTATATGCTAAGATTTGGTTAAACCCTTGATATTTGTGATGGATCTTCCCTTTATTATGTCATGAAATGAGAACGATTTACGTGGGGAACGATGGGGTTAATAAATATGTTAATAAAAGTATGATTGGGTATGATTAAGCATACCATAAAAATAAATTAACATAAGTGGGAATTTACCTATTGAGTTAGGTCTACCCCATGGGAATTCACCTATTGAGTTAGGTCTACCCATGTTATGAAAAACTTGATATTAATTAGGGATAATTAATATGGGGGTGATTAATTAGGTGTAATTAATCGACTAAGACACGAGGTTGGACTCATTTGTAGTGTAAAACTGCCCGGACCCTACCGGCTTAACCAGTTGCTACAAATGTCAGCCCAATGTGAGAGGTCTTAGCCATAAATTAAATACGTGATTAAAGTAAAGGCACGAGGTTAGACTCTGTTATGACGTAAGACTGCCCGGACCCTACCGGCTTAACCAAGCGGTCATAACAGCCAGTCTAATGTGGGAGGTCTTTATGGGAGATCACGGTCTTAATTAATTAAGAAACACTTAACCATATTAGCATGTAGTGGGACATGAGGGGTTAAGTGGGTGCCTTAGGTGGCATGTGGAAATTTAGTGGTTGCCTTGGGTGGCATGTGGAAATCTAGTGGGTGCCTTGGGTGGCAATTGAAATATAATTAAATGACTTAACCAAACTTTAAACATGTAAGTGAACATGATTATTAAAAGGGTTAAGTGGGTTACACTAGATGAATGACAAGCTTAGGTGGGTAGCTTGTGGGGGCCCATTTCAACCAGTAACCCATATGTATCTTATTGGGCTCGACCCATGTCGAGGACGGGACACGCGTACTGGGCTTGACTATAAGAGGCCAAAACGGGTTAGCGGTGGCAACGCAAGTCCAACGGGTTTCATATGCGTGTGTGGACCCGGGCTGGTAGGTAAGACGTTGTTGCATCGTGTAGATATAAGCCGTGCACCGTTAATTATATCGGGTTGCCACTTTGGGGAGTGATACACCCCACTGTGGGGCCGGCACGGGTATCTACGGTAGGGAGCCGATCATTTGGGAGTGGTGGGTACACCTAGTGGAGGTAGGGGCAGACGGCACCTATGTAGTCAGCTAGGGGTACACGAAACTACTGGGTAAATTTTCTAAGTCCTTGGGAGGGATCAACCTTTAAGAAGGAACGACTGGTGTGGTGCAGTGTAGTAATTATCCTTGGATGGGTAAATGCGTCTTTACAGTTATCTTAGTTTATCCCAAATCTACCAAGCTGCTTAGTGTAGCCATTCATCCCCAGACATTACCGTATGTCAAGATTATGTCTTCTCTGGTTACTTTAATGATTGTATTGTTAAAGTTATAGGACTCGCTCAGACTTATGTCTGACCCCGTTGTTTTTATCTTTTTTTTCCAACCCTCAGGTTCTCAGAGTGGGCCCAGTACGAGTGGGCTTTGATCAGGCTGCTTTTATTACTCTCTTGGAGCTTGGACCCTAGATGTAGAGCTCAGCTTACCCTTTTTCTTTTATGGCTATCAGTTCATGTATTGGGATTATGTATTTTTATTTAGCAAGAATGGATATTTGTACTTAACTCTTATTATGGTTTTGTGATGTAACCAGACATGTTTACTTCCGCTGTTATGAGATGATGTTTTAAATTTCAAGTACTATTTATATCTGTCTTGTTGTAATTTTTCTGTTCTATATTCACTAAAATACTCCACCGACGCTATGGCATTCCCTTAGTGAGTGATCATAGCGGGAGTGGGGTGTTACATATTTCCTATTTTTTCTTGTAATAAGTCAAATCTCCTTCGTTTTTTCTTGCTACCGACATTGGCGGGTCAGTGTATTTTATATTTGAACTATTTATGCATAAGCCACTGTAAGTACGTAGAATGAGTCAGCTCACAAAAAATCTTCCAAACATTAGCATAACGATAAAGGTCAACAAAAAAAAGGTTGAATCCCCATATATATATATATATATATATATATATATATATATATATATATATATATATATATATATATATATATAAGCAAGGTAAGCAGATATTTATGTGCTGTTTGGTTTACTCTTTTTGTTTTTTAGTTTTTGCCCATAGTAAAATTTGAATGATGCTTGACAACATTAAAAATGGTCTTTTTGGAAAACAAGGTTAACACATAAAATAGAAAACAACTTTTATTTATTTTTATTATTTTGGAAAGAAACGGAAGAAAGAGTGATAATTTATCATTTCGTCGTTCCTCTCTCCTTTTCGTGGTCCTCTCCATCACCCTTTCATTTCCTTCGTTTTACATCAACTGTTCTTTTGTTTTTTTATCAATATTGAAAACTCAAAACATAAAATTTATTTTAAACCAAACACCACTTTATTTTTTGACGTCTTGTCAAATACTAATAGCTTATCCTCACAAAAGTAAACACTCTAAAATTATCTGGTCACCCCTTTAAATGTCATTTATCATCCCCACTTCTCTCTTCATCACTAGTATCTCTTATTCACTTTTCTTCGCCGCTACTTACTGCTGCAAAAGTTTTAAGCTTCAGGTTAGATTTTGCAGATCATCAAAACTTTAATTTTGGAATGTTATTGTATATAAACTAGAGGTGGATTCAGTTCGGTACCGAAAATTCATATTTAAAACTATTACCTTACCGATTTTACATGGTAATAGAAAAACCGTACCATTACTAACCAAAATGGTTGGTAGAAGTCGGTAATTTTTATACCATTTACAAGTATGTTATCTACTTGTTTACTATATTAATTTTTGCTAAAAGAGTAAACAATAAAAGTTTTTTTTTTGTTATATGATTATTTATCAATTTTATTTTGCACAGTCGTAAATATAAGTAAACTTAGTGCAAAAAGCCAAAATATTGTACATAATCATAAATTTTTAAAAAATGCACGATAAGCGTTGCATTTAATTTGATAAAGTAATAGTATTTGGATGGATTTTCAATTAAATCATTACATTTTAAATGTGACATTATATAATAGAAGTATGACGATAGTTGTCTGATGATATCACTGTCAAAACTAAACAGTCTAATTTGCTTGTCTGATATTAGCAAGGAAGAGGTTTGTCTGATGATAACGACGGTAGTTGTGATTAATTGGTCAATATTGTTTTGCGTCAACGATTGTAGAAGATATGAGTGCGTTCTTAATCAACGAAAACGAGGTATTTGAGCGGGGTATTTGAACGTGATACTGTAGCGAATGTGGAATGTGTTTTTTTGTAGTGAACGGAGTATTTGAGCGAGGTATTTGAATGGGGTAATTAGTTGTTAATTTGTTTGTCTTGATTTAATTAACACTAATTTTTAAATGGGGGTAAAGTGTTAATTTGTCTGTAGTATGTAGGACTTAAAAATGTGAGAAAATTAAAAAACAATGAAAAAGTGATTGGCCTATGTACACAGCTGTAGTATGTAGGACTGGAAAATGTGAACTGGATAAAATGATTGGTCTAATACTAACGCTTGCACTAACAAATTAACGTGGTTGAACCGGAAAATGTGAACTGAAAATAAAAAACAATGAAAAATAAGTACAGAGCTGTAGTATGTAGGACTTGACCCCTAGTCTATGTGGAACAAAGCATACACATTCACCAACTGAGCTATACGCATTTTCATAATTAAACAGGTCTAGGAATTTTAATGACTTTGCGTCGGACGCGTCCGACGCATACATCTCGATTTCTCACATTCGGAAAGCGCTCTACCTGAAAGGGGAAAAAGTGATTGGCGTCTGACGCGTTGGACGCCATCAAAAACTCAAACTCAAACGTGCCAAATTATTGCTGCGAATGCATCCCATGTGTTTGGCCAAATGTCTGGCCGTATGTTGTTATCCAACTTCTACAATTACCATATAAAATAATATAGATTATTGCAACCTTATCTCATGTTAGAATTTTATGTGCAGAGAGAAGAGAGGAGACTTTTAACATGAAACGAAAGAGACTACATTGTTATCAACTTTATTAATTGTAAATTGAAATTACAAAGGTATATATAGAGTACTAAGTATTGCCTAAAAAATAGGATCTCTCCAACAATATTGCTAATAAACAGGACAAACAAAGAATAATTCATTATTTCTAACATGTTTGAGGTATTGATTGATTGAATAGCAAAGGATAGAAGATTTTGTGAACATGGGATTTGATTTGACGGTGAATGTGTTGTTATGGACATCAACGTATATGAAGTTATTTCTTATGCCACGAAATGATGGTAACCAAAACAACCCTCAATGAACACTTTTGGATTTGGGCAGTTATGTCTAAATATATGAGAGTTTCATAGTCGCCTACATCAAGAAAGACAAGATATGGTCTAGATTTGAAAACCCTATATTTGGACGTTTGGATTTAATTAAGAGACACGTCGAAATTTCCGTGCTACACAGTACGTGTTACGTAATGCATAGGTTGACACTGTTGCATTTTCTATAACTTCCTTTCAATATATTTAATTTCAGTATACCTTTATGTGCAACTGGTCAGTATGAATCCACATGAAAAGTATATTTTACACATTAAACGAATTTTATATCCATGCAAATATATAGGTACTTTTCAGAGTCATGGTACCTGGCTGTGTGGCTGTGTTGTATTTAATTAGAAGTCTGCAAATCCAAGTTCACACGACCACACCTTTTGAGATTTGCAAATTATGCTAACCTTTTCATTTACCCGGAGTATAATATTGTAAATTTTAACAAATGAAAATATAATGATTGCGTGAAATTCTGTTGTTGGGGATACAGCCAAAAATAAGTTCGCGGGTATAACGGAGATTGGCATGTTCTGAAAATTAGAACCGAGAATAAAAAATTGGAACCGACCGACCCGAAAAGACCCGAATACGGGGTCGGGTCAGGTCTTGATGATGAAAAATATCATCAAGGCCTGATCACCCGACCCGCATAGACTCAACCCGAAAGACCCGACTCAAAATTATTGAAATATATGTATTTTTAGTGTTATTATTCAATAGGACCCGAACCGACCCAACCCGAGCTCCGATCCGAACCGAAGCTTGGGTCTGATCCAGATTTTTGAAATGTATAGTTTATACCTGATAAAACCCGATCCGTCTAAAACCGAAACCCGACGGATTGGGTCAGGATCCATCGGGTCAGGTATAACTGCCACCCCTAATTCTTTAGGTAGAAGGCTGTGCAGCTCATGTACTACTTGAAAAACTTGAATCAAAGGGTTTGGGATCAATCATAAGTCATAACAGACAAATAATGGGGGACTATGTCAAAAGAACCCTAATGCAAATCCCATAAATGTATAAATCTAAGCCACGTGTTTGCGCATTCAAGCTTAATAAATAAGCAACCTGTTCGTGTTATGTCATGTGAGTACTGTACAGGGGCGTAGCGACTCATCAACCACGTAGGAGGCCCTACTTCAGTTTTTTATTTCTACCACAGAAAATGACTATACTTAGTTTAGCCCTGTCTCAAAAATTGACTTTGCCCCATCTGAAAAGAAACTTTGCTTGTATCTTTTAGTTCAGCTGTACATATTATCCTATTTCAACGATATTTTGTAATACTTGATTTTCTTTGAAAAATATGGCCCTATGCGACTCCAAGAGCTGGCCCCGCCACTGGATTGAATCTGATTTTAGCGTGACCTTTAAACAAAAGATCGAATCTGATTTTTTTTACTACGGATTGTCATAGTAGTTCCATTGTTCATAACCCAATGCATGCATGCAAGGAATTTGAGTTGATGTGGAGGGCTCTAGAAACAAAAAGAGAGATCTGTTGAATTTTTTGATTCAAATATTTTATGAAGAGAATGTATTCAATTAATTGGTTTAATTCATTGATTAATTAATAGAATTAATTGATTGATCAATTAATTAATTTGATTGATTAATTGATTTGATTAATTAAATTTATAATATAAGGAAAGAAATTAAAGGTTATATTGTGGAGATATTTTGAAGGAGCAATTTGGATATTTGTCTAGGTCTTCTATTCTCATATGCAATCTTCTTGTTATATCAAAAAACAAGAAACCATGTGAGATATCTAGAGATGTTGTTTGCTTCCAGGGCTAGCGCCTAGGAGAGAAAGATGTAGGAATTATAGCTGAGAGGAGTTATTCTTATTTACTGCTGATAAATGTAGTTGGTGCCTCCAGGTTAATTCAGGAGTTTGTCGTTCTTTATTGGTCAACTTCTTCAACAATATTTGTAATTCATCTATTATTCTTTCCCTTTCTCAATCTGGTTATTAATTCAATTATATTTTGCCTATTTTTTTTGTTTTGATCCATTGAGTGTAAAAAGAAATTGTTTTTGGTGAATCAATAAAGAGGGTGGTTTGGTGGAATATTTGTGTATTACCAATATTTTCGATCTCTTGTGTTGTTATTTTTCAGTCAAATTCATTTTCAAGTGATTGAGTGAAAAAGATTTGTTTTTGTGGTGTTTTGTCTTTTCAGCTACACACAAAACCTCAACAAGATTGATTGTTTTTATGTAAATGAAAATTGTATTAATCTTATTAGTCAAAGAAACAAAATATTTGAATACATCAGTACACCAGTAAAAAAATTATGTTCCAACAAGCCCACGACCACGAAATGAAATTAAGTATCAAAATAGATCACTTGTAGAATTTTATTTCTTAAAAATAAAATATGTTCCTAATGAACAACTGTTTTTTTATCTAAGATGTTGGGTCCCAGGTAGTATTCAATTTTCTATTATATTCTTTTATGCACTATGTAGGTTTATACAAATTCGGCTTTGTTAATAATGGAACAAATAGTTTTGTAATTAAATTAGAAACTGATTAAAAGAAAAATGGATGTTCAATGTACTTAATATCCTTATTAACAAGGATTAGTTTGTTAATTGCAAAAATTATTGACAAAACAATGAATGCTAAACATTGCGATAAACAAAAGTTTGTTAATTTGTTTAGTAGGCTTGCGTAGTGTGGCCAACCTTGAGTTGTTTACTTTTGGTTTAATATACAAGGGTTGATTTTGGATTAGTTTCTCTTAAATAACCATTTAAAAAAGAGATTGTGAAGGAAGAGAGATATTTTCTTAAGCTAAATAATTTCGTTTTCTTTTTTTTAATCCTTTCTCTTAAATATTTTTTTCCTTCCTTAAAAAGAAGTTTTGTTTTCTTTGTTGTAGTGTAGAATTTTCTTTTGTTTTCACAAATAAAGGAGGAATTTTGTGTTTAGGTCTTTATTTCAGGTTGCAGGAAAAGAAAAGGAGAGGCAACTGCTCACAAGAAAATAGCTTGCTCGCTTGCTTTAAAAAATAATCGCATAGAAAAATAAATAAATTGCTAATAAAAACTGCACGCTCTGGTATTATTGTGCTCTCAACTCCGTTTTTATTTAATTTCATTGTTGGTTGCTTGTATTTGCATTTTAAAAAATAATTCCAAAACAAAACAAAAATCCATTTGTAGTTGCATTGTTAATACAAGTTTATTTTCTTGTTTTGCATTCATCTCATTATTTTTTATTTTCTAGAGGCATTGTTATATTTTGATAAGTTGATTTATTTCAAACGATTTTTTTTGTGTGTAGGCTACGACAGAGCAATAATCGTTTATAAATATTACAGTGATTCATAAATATTATAGCGGTTGTTTCTCTAAAAGTACTTAAACCTTCAGCTACATTGCTGGGTTGATTCTTGGTGCATCAATAACTCATGTCTGGTACTTGGCTGAGAAATCTTTTGTTGAAATTAATCAAACCGTCACTATATAATTTTAGAAAATATGTAAATAGGTCATTTGCCTTCACATTGTTGAATTAGGTTCATGCATATAAAAAAAAAAAAAAAACATACATCTTCTTTTTATAATTTTTCTGCTTTTCCTTTTCTTTTTATTTAAAAAAATCCAAAGGAAAAAGTTTCATTTGTAAAATAATTTCTTTTTATTTTTATTTAATCATTTTGTTAAAAAAACATTTAAAAATCAAAAGAAAATTAAAAATCATAAATCAAAAAATAGTTTCTCTTTTGTGAATATTTATTTCCTTTTCTCCTAAAAAAATAAAAAATGGAATTGTTTTCTTGAAAATGTCTCAATTTCCTTACTCTTTAGAATTTTACGACAGTTGTGAAACTCAATATAATCCATATAATTTCACACCAAATTATTATGAATATTTTAATAAAAACTATTGTATAAATAATTCTGATTTTACATCACAAAATTTTCAAAATAACGGTTAACCCTCAACTTTGGAAATAAGAACATAATCTTTGCTTGAACTTGCTGCACAACAAAATCAAAGGATAAATGAATGGTGTGATTCACATTTATGTAATAACTCGAGTCAAAGTATTCACAAGAATCAAATTTGAATTCACTTCAAAATTCAAATAATTTTGATTATAACTCATGCCAATTCAATTTCAAACTCCTAAATGAATTTCAAACTCGAAATGGAAATGTGAACAACATTTTAAATGATTTTGGCAATGAGAATAATTTAAATTATGGTGCAATTAAAAAACTTGTTCTTAACAATTTCACTTTGAAAATTTTCAAGTAAATAGTTATAAGTTTGATTTTGTTGTGCAAATGGATGAAATTTACGATAAGCGCAGGATTTGTTGTTTGAAACCTAATTGAATTTTCACCAAAAACAAAACCAAATCCCAACGTGTGACGAGTCAAACAATAATCTATCTATTACCGCAATCTACAATTTTCAAATAACAACTTTCGAAATCGAAAATGACGATTCTAATGAAGTTATTAAAATACGAAACTTGTGTTGGATTTTAATTTGTTTGAGTGTGTGGAACCAAATTTAAAATTCAATAATCCTTGTCCCGATTTCGAAAATTTGAAATCAACAACTTTGGATTTTGAAAATGTTACATGCACTGAATTTGTTGACAATTCACTAAAGAAAAATGAATTAAATGAACATGATTTTTTTAGACTTTTCGAAGATGAGTTGTTGAATTATGAAGGAGTAGATTTGAATCACCATTTTGATTTTGGAATCAATAATTCTAAAGAATTTTTCAATGATAATATTGAAATTCAAATTGGTGAAAATAAACTTGAAATTTAACTAATTATTCATTCTACCTCAAAAATTATTTACTTCTTATTCATATATTTTCTGATAAAATGTAAATAATAATTGTTTCTTGTAAACATAGGTCATATTTTTAATTTTTTTTCCTTTTCTTCTTTTACTTGGGTTGGCTGTGGGGACACATTTAAAATCAAGTGTGGGGGAGTCTCATATTTACTTTTGTTTTCATGAATTTTTCTTTTTCATTCAAAAAAAAATTAATAAAAAAAAATTGCATTTTAATTTACCTTTGAATGGACACGGTGAAGTAAATATTCGATTTTTGGTCATTGAATTGAAATTTTTAAAGAAATTACTTGTCTTAATCAATAAAAAATGGAAAAGTATGAATTATAATTGACTTTAGTGAAACTAGTATATAGGACGATTTGTAGGTGATGATTATGAATTTTATTCTAAATTGAAATCTCCATTTAAATAAGTGGGTTGTTTTAAAGTACTTACAATAACATTTTCGATTGTTTTTTAAAGTTAAAATGATGCTAAGATATTCTCACTTTACTCTCTCTCCTCCCCTCCACCCCCCCCCCCCCCCCCCAGTTTTTTGTGCGCATATGTATATACATTTTTGAAAATAATAAAGCCTAGAGTCCTCATGATTATATTTTCACTCTCATTTAAAAGTGCTCACAGTTATGCGTGGGTGAATAACATCAACCTCTCTTGTATGTGTTTTCATTCTCATTTAACAGTCCTTACAGTTATGCAAGCATGAGATTCATTTATGAGAACAATAAAAGTTTAAGTATTCTTTTATTCTCATTTAAAAGTCCTCACGGTTATGCATGCTTAAAGATACTGGACGGTTTCCACAGTTTATCTAGCTAGGCATGTATATATAATGTTAATATCAATTTTTTTTGTAAATAATAAGAGAGAGTGAGGAACTGAAATCCAAGTACCATCTTCACTTATTTAATCGAACTTTTTATTCAAAAAGAAATAAAAATATAATGCTACTTTATAAACATTGATAGTCGATTGTAGAATTCATTTCAAAATTGCACGATGTTTTCAACCAAAACAACTAGTCAAGCTAGAGGAAATTGTAAGTATAACGTAGCTTTTTTTGAAGTTTTGATTAGTAAAAGATTGAAATTTCATGCAGATAACCCATGCTTGTAACTAACGTACTCATGTCAAATTTAGAAGTAAATTCCCAATTAGTAAATATTTTTTTCAAAAACTTGCATTCATTTTGTAAATAAACTTGCATTTTGGAACTTTCTGCATTGCATTTGAATTTTGTGGGTAGTATCCACTGAAAACTCTCACGAGATAACACTCGTCCTACCGGGGACACCCAGAGATTTAACGGCTTATTACATACGCTCAATGCAATCGTGCTTCCTACGAAAGTGGATTTATCTTTGTTTTTCTTTATTCGTGGACGAATAGAATGATAAGTGTAGGGGTATTTGATGTGCGCGTAAATATGCACATTTTTACTATCACATGTAATCTTGTTTTAGTTAAACAAATGAATATATGGTATTTTATGTGATTAAACCAAGAATTAATTGTTTTCAAATCTTCACTCATTGGGGGTAAAAAGCTCATTTGTTCAATACTAACTTTTGATAAAATTTACTAGTGCATTTTTGTATGTGATAGGAATTAAGGAGAAAATTTGAAGAGGTTTTTTTATGAAATGCACACATGAAGATATGCATACACATTTACAAGGAGAAGAAGGAATAATTCATCTTATGAATAATAAAATTTATTAGTGCATTTTTGTGTGTGGTAGGAATTAAGGAGAAAATTTAAAGAGGTTTTTTATGAAATGCACACATGAAGATATGCTTACACATTTACAAGGAGAAGAAGGAATAATTCATCTTATGAATAACGGAGGACCCCACCTACCCACCTAACCCACTTTCCTTAAAGCTATAAATTAAGCGTTAATTCACTAGTTAAAGAGACAAAAGAGCTTCAAGCATTTTGAATGAAGGATTAAGAGCTAATGACAAGAAGCTTCTACACATAAAGAGACCATTTTGGGTAATTCTAAAAAAAAAAAAGATTAGGGTTTTGATCATGTTTATATACCCTTATGTTTCGTGTAGATATTTTTGTTTACACCAAAATTGGTCTAAACACCCAAGGTACTAAAGCTGTACTTCACCAATGTGGTAAGGAAATAAATGGAGCCGTGTTTAACAACAGTTGAAAATGAAAATGCGAGGAAGTTAAAACAGAGACGAGATTTAGAGTGGTTCAGCCGTAAACTAGGCCTACGTCCACTATGAAGATAGTTTGCATTCTTATAATGAGGATTACAAAATACATCAACTCTCTCTTTTCATACATCTTTATGTCCAACCAACATACTCTCATTCACACATTTCAACCTTAGAGTTTTGCAAGAGAATGATAGAATCTGCAGAGGAGAAGGATGGGTAAGTGATTGAGAATGTAGATGTTTTCGTTTCCCCTGATTATAAGATTGTGCTTGATGCTATGGCCAGATGAGTGATGGAACTTCGAGGCATCGAAATGCTGATTTCTTTTCAGAATATTTAAGGAGTCATTGAGGACAGAATTTAGTAGCACTTTGTGGTTTCAAAGATTGGCCCCCCTCTATGTTGGCAGCTATGACGTATTTATAGGTGAGCCTCCCTCAGGACATGATCTGAAATTTGTATATGCAGGCTGCGGGTTGCTCATCCCATTAACTGCAATCATATCAGGCAGCTGTCCGTAGCTATATCCAGTTGTCGTGTGCGAGCGGTTCCACAGGAGCGAGTGCTTCGGATAGCTGAGCGGGCGACTTTATAGGAGCGAACGCTTTGGGTAGCTTTATAAGAGCAGAACGCGGGACTGGAATCAATTCTCCTTTGTACCCTACGCGACCGACCTTCTTGGCTCGAGAGCGTTCGTCCTTTTGTCTCCTTTGTATGGTGCTGTTCACCCTTATGGCTATGTTGTGAGGTCGCTCCTGCCTACGTTGAATGGGCGACTTGCTTTATTTTGGTATTTGAGCAGCTTTGTTCTAGTATGAACGACCGACCTTTGCTTCCGCACCTGAATCATGATTTACGTCCAACTTTGGTTGAAGACATGGTCATTTAAGATGTCGCGGGTGCTTGTTTTGCAGTTCTATCACAGGCTTGGTCTTTTGACGGATAAACACAGAGTAAGCGGGCGACAATCCTTTTAGCCTGGAGGTGACTGACCAAGGCTTGCATTTTTAGATGTAAGCGTGCTCTTTCTAATAGCTGATGTATGACCGAGCGATAGGTGGTATCTGACCAAAGTGTTGGTGTTCAATTAGTAAGGACACACGAGCGACAGGATTTGTCACCCATGCATGGTTTGTCAAATATATGTGCGACCTTGACTTCCCGCTTTGATACGTACAGCCGAACTTTGATATCAAGCCAAGTGCCTTCCGCGTTGTGGGCGGCCTTTATATGATATACGACCTTTATCTTTATTGAGCCGCACTACTCATATTATGTCGTTCCATTATTCTCGGCCGTACTGGACGATTGACTTGTCCTGGGTTTGATGTTTGGATCTCGCTCTGCATGGTTGCGTCCTACCCGTTGTGAGTCGTTTAAGTGCCTCGGATAACATTCTGCATGACCGACCCTGATGATGTCCGTTTCGTATCCTTTGCCCGGTCTTTGTAACTCAATGTGCGTATGGATTTTTGGGGGATTAACACTTGCCCCTCGAAGTCTGTAATTTCCTTTTATCAAGGAATAATTGGCTTCGACATGGCTGATCGCAATGTGGGTTGGTAGGTTTCCCTTGGTTCGTCAAAGGGTCATTTGTGCGAAACTTTGGATTGTTCTGTTGTGGTGGACTGGTATTGTCCCTTTCTGTGAGTGAGAAGTTTGATGTATCTTTTCTTTATTGCATGCATAGTTGAATTATGGAGTGCCAACTGGAACTTGATAGTACACCTATTTGTGCGATCGAGCACTAAGCTGACGTGGCGAGAATGCTTTGGATATACGCCTTTTAATCTTCCTTCTTATTTACTTTTAACCTTCTTTATTCTACTATTACCTTCTTCGAGAAATTTTTCGATCGTAGTCGTGCTTCCTCAAAGGTTTTACCAGGTAATCCTTGTTTACTGTTTCTGCCTTGACTTTTCTTCAGAAGGTTTTGGCTTCCCTATCTCATTATTTGCCTAGTGTTTGCAGTAACACCTGTTTATCTTGAGCAACTTCCTTTTGGCTCCGAGACACGATGATCTTTTTGGGTGAGTTTTTCCTTTATTTTGGAGTTTCTGTAATTATCTTGAGAAACCCGAACCGTCTGATGGTTTTTTGAAATCTTGATACTGATATTGCTCACAAGTTGTTTGATGAAATGCCCTAGGATTCTCTGGTTGAAATGCTTCCATTTGTTTCTGAGTCTGGCTGGGCCATGCTTGTTTTTTATGGTTGTTGTTTGAGCCCATATTGATCTTTCTTTGAAATAGGTCGTCCGAGGATGGAATTCTTCATGTCCAGGAGGCTTAAGAAGAAGTCGATGGGGAGGGCTGGTAGCAAAAAGATGCTTCAAGGTAAAAAGATCCATGGTGCACCTGATACTCAAAGTCATCATTCATTGAATGAACTTCCTATCCCAGATGTTCAGATTGTTCTTGGTCGTCCACCTGTGGCTTCTTCGTCTATCACTCTAGATCCTGCAACCGTTCAGAGACCTCTTTGTGTTCCCAACCCTTGCCATCCTGAACTTGCTGAGCAATTTGAGGGTTGGTTCCCAACTAGCACACGTTCTAATGTAAACATAAACCCATTTGATAGATGGATTATTACAGGCAAAATGGATGCCATGAAGGATTGCATATTGGCTGAGTTCAATCAGTTGGAGGCATGTCCGAGTCTGGTCGAAGACCTTATCATAAATGTCAGAGATTATGTTGTAAAGCAATTAGGTGCTTGACATTCTCTTGTTGAAGATCTTCAAAAGGCAAATAAAGAAAATGTTGATCGACTTCATGCTTTAGAAAAGGACAGGCTCGAACTTGTCAAGGCTCTTGAATCCAGGGAGAAGATCATTGCTTACTTCATCTGAATGCTATGGCTTGTTGATGTTTTACCCTTTTGTTATTTTTGGTTTTAATTTAGGATGATACATTTAGCCTGGCTTGTGTATGCGGGAGCCAGCCTCGCTTATTATCATACGCTTACGTTTGTATCGTTTGGGTATTATAATAGTTTTATTACCCCACTCTTATGAGTGATCGCACTTCATGAGGAATTTATTTTGTTGGCCGCACGAATCCTATCGTTCGAGTATTTCTCGCAATAAAGTTATGACGAGTCTGTGGTATGTTTTGAGTGGGCATTGGTGATTTTTACACAATGGTGATATCCCCATACCAAAGCTCTTTGTAATTTCATAGATTTTATCAATTTGAATCACGATTTCATTTGATCAGTTCGTGATTTTAGAGTTGATGTTCAACCACATCTCCGGCTAACTTAACTGTACAATTTTTTTTTTTTTTTTTTTTTTGAGATTGGTTTTTTTTAAAAGCACATGATTATTATGTGTTTTTTTTGGGGTGCCCCCATGGGAGGTCTTGGGTTCCAATTTTCGATCCAATTTTGGTCTTGTTAGTCCTGATTTTTCTAGGACTGAAAAGACCTTGTTGGATACCCCTTTCGGTTAGGATTTCTATTACCCCCTTTCGGCTAGGATTTCTGTTACCCCCTTGCGGCTAGGATTTCTGTTTGTGCTGGTCTTTCCAGCATGTTTATGGGACCTTCCAACACTAGGACTGGTGTTTTCCAGCCCAGGTGTTTTTATATTGTATTGCCCTTAGGAGGTGGACACTGATCCTTGTCACCGAATTTAGTTTCAGTTTTAAGGAATTCGTGTCCTACACCTGACAAGGTGCCTCTTTGGGACTAACAATTTTTATCTGAGGGACAGATTTGGTAAAATTCCTGTATTTTCAACGAAGCTCAACGCCAATCCCTTGTATGGGTGTTTGCTAAGAATTCAGCATATTCCATAATGAGAGGTTCAGCCTTTCGACTTGTCGTTTGCCTTAGAATAGCTTGTTCTTTTGATGTGATGTGTCTATTCACTCCTATTTGATCTTGCCCGACGTTTGTGATTCCTAGGCTGCTTTGTTTAAGGTGTGTCCTGGGACTTTTCATCACAGTTCTGCTGTTTATGATGGATTTCTTTCACCATGCCTACATTCCAAGAGATCGTTTGTTTAGTATGGACCAATAAGCATGCTACTCAGGTAGACACATAATTAATTTCCGACGCTAAAAGTTTTTGCAAGTAAACCATTGCTTAAAATGAACATAGTGAATAACAAAGCAGGATAAAACAATTTTAGTAACAAGATAAAACCATGGTAGTAAAGCAAGGTAATGGGAATTTTAGTTTAATGTTCCATTATCAAGACATCGGTGACCGGTCTTTTAGGTGAGCATCCGCTTTGGATCGGTTTAGCCCTTTTCTTCAAGACATGTTGCCCCTTGTTTGCGGAGAGTCAGAATAACATTCATGATCTTGTACATATTGTTGCAAATGGTTCTTTCTGATTAATCCCTCGATTACTGACTTCAAGTGCCTGTAGTCATTGGTATCATGTCCTGGCTGTTCGTGAAATTGACGGAATCTTCCTGACTTCTTAGCGACATCTTTGACCTGCCTTTGTTTCAGGACCGGATATCTCTCGGTGTTCTTAGTTGCCATAAAGATATTTCCAATGGTATCATTAAAGGGAGTGAACTCAGAATTCTTGATTCTTTTTTGCTCGACTGTCTTTTCCTTCGTTGCTCCTTTTTGACTATCAGAGCTACTTTGCGCATTTCCTTTCATCTCTATCTGCCCATATTTCGATTTTTCTTCAATACTTGCATATTTTCCAGCTTTGTTGAGTAATTTTTCGAGTGTACTTGGTTTCTTCTTCTTGATCCACCGCTCCAATTCGGTTTCTTTACATATGCTCCCCTTCAGAGCCATTAAGACTAGGCGGGGAAATTCTTGACTTCAGCTACTGCCGTATCAAAGCGAGTGAGAAAGGCTTTGATGGACTCTCCTGGTCTTTGTTGTAGTTCACTTAGCTCCATAACATCCTGAGTTCTTAGCGCCTGGGATTTGAACTGCTTATTGAATAGTTTAGCTAGGGTCACGAAATTGTCCACAGACTGTGGCGGCAGCTTTGTGAACCATAGATAAACCACCCCTTCTAGATAAGTTGGAAAATATAAGCACTTGATTTCATCAGTAGAGCATGCCCCATTCATATACTGGTCATAGTTACACAGGAATATATTAGGGTCGCTTGTCCCATTATAGGACTGTAATGTTGGAGGTTCGAATTTTTGTCGATATACAGTCTTCTTAACCCTTTTAGTGAGTGGGGTTTTTGTCTGGAAGGACTCCCATTCTTTTTTATCATCCTTTTTCTTTAGGCTTTCCTTCACGGTTGCTCGCGCCATTCCTAAGATGTATTTCCTCGCCTTGCTCTGTTCCACGGATTAAGCGCCTTCTTCATTACCAAATTTTGATCTAGATGTGTCCTCGTGAACTGAAGTCAAGGAATTTGGGCATTCTTTTGGAAGGGACACCCTTTTGACAGTGGGGCTGTCTTTCCGTTTCGCAATTGCATCGTCAAAGTGACTGTGCACAGGTGCTTTGTCCTCTTCATAATTCAGATTGGTGCGACGTGCCACTTTCTGAATGGAATCCTGCCGTCTTAAGCTTGAAGCAGAGAATTCTGCTTCTAGCTCGCAGTTCATTCAGGCTAGCGAGGAACAAGTGGCACTCAGCGTGGCTTTTGCGGTGGAAGCTTGAATGGCGAGTATTGACTTGAGTTTCTTCATCATCGCATTGTTTGCGATAGTTATTCGATCCATTAATCCTGTCATCGCTTATTCCAATTCCTTCCTGGTTACAGTTTCTTCAATTTCAGGCGGCCCCTTGCCCCGGAGTGGGGGGCAGATGGCGTGATGGTGTTAATACTGTTGTCAAAGGCTGTTGACTTCGTCAGTGACTTCCCTGAGCATGTTCTTGATTCCGAACACAGTTTTTCTCTGAAAATCTTGTCGGATTTGAATGGGGAAAGAAGCAAACACGGCCCCACGGTGGGCGCCAAAATGTTTACACCAAAATTGGTCTAAACACCCAAGATACTAAAGCTGTACTTCACCAATGTGGTAAGGAAATAAATGGAGCCGTGTTTAACAACAATTAAAAACGAAAATGCGAGGAAGTTAAAACAGAGACGAGATTTAGAGTGGTTCAGCCGTAAACTAGGCCTATGTCAACTATGAAGATAGTTTGTATTCTTATAATGAGGATTACAAAATACATCAACTCTCTCTTTTCATACATCTTTATGTCCAACCAACATACTCTCATTCACTCATTTCAACCTTAGAGTTTTGCAAGAGAATGATAGAATCTGCAGAGGAGAAGGATGGGTAAGTGATTGAGAATGTAGATGTTTTCGTTTCCCCTGATTATAAGATTGTGCTTGACGCTATGGCCAGATGAGTGATGGAACTTCGAGGCATCGAAATGCTGATTTCTTTTCAGAATATTTAAGGAGTCATTGAGGACAGAATTTAGCAGCACTTTGTGGTTTCAAAGATTGGCCCCCCTCTATGTTGGCAGCTATGACGTATTTATAGTTGAGCCTCCCTCAGGACATGATCTGAAATCTGTATATGCAGGCTGCGGGTTGCTCATCCCATTAACTGCAATCATACCAGGCAGTTGTATCCAGTTGTCGTGTGCAAGCGGTTCCACAGGAGGGAGTGCTTCGGATAGCGCAGGCAGCTGTATCCAGTTGTCGTGTGCAAGCGGTTCCACAGGAGGGAGTGCTTCGGATAGCTGAGCGGGCGACTTTATAGGAGCGACGCTTTGGGTAGCTTTATAAGAGCAGAACACGGGACTGGAATCAATTCTCCTTTGTACCCTACGCGACTGACCTTCTTGGCTCGAGAGCATTTGTCCTTTTGCCGCCTTTGTATGGCGTCGTTCACCCTTATGGCTATGTTGTGAGGTCGCTCCTGCCTATGTTGAATGGGCGACTTGCTTTATTTTGGTATTTGAGCGGCTTTGTTCCAGTATGAACGACCAACCTTTTCTTCTGCACCTAAATCACGATTTACGTCCAACTTTGGTTGAAGACATGGTCATTTAAGATGTCGCGGGTGCTTGTTTTGCAGTTCTATCACTTGCTTGGTCTTTTGACGGATAAACACGGAGTAAGCGGGCGACGATCCTTTTAGCCTGGAGGTAACTGACCAAGGCTTGCATTTTTAGATATAAGCATGCTCTTTCTAATAACTGATGTATGACCGAGCGGTAGGTGGTATCGGACTAAAGTATTGGTGTTCTATTAGCAAGGACACACGAGCGATAGGAGTTGTCACCCATGCGTGGTTTGTCAAATATACGCACGACCTTGACTTCCCGCTTTGATATGTACGACTGAACTTTGATATCAAGCCAAGTGTCTTCCGCGTTGTGGGCGACCTTTATATGATATACGAAATTTATCTTTATTGAGCCACACTACTCATAATATGTTGTGCCATTATTCTCGGTCGTATTGGACGATTGACTTGTCCTGGGTTTGATGTTTGAATCTCGCTCTGCACGGTCGCGTCCTACCCATTATGTGTCATTTAAGTGCCTCGGATAACATTGTGCATGACCGATCTTGATGATGTCCATTTCGTATCCTTTGCCCGGTCTTTGTAACTCAATGTGCGTATGGATTTTTGGGGGATTAACAATTTTTATCTTCTTTTATCTCATTATCTATATGCAAGTGTAACACAGAAGATCAAAAATAAAATAAAAATGGCTTCCTAACCCTCTTTTTCTCTTTACATATTTTCTTTTCTTTTATCTTCATGTTAGATGCTTTATTTTTTTGTTAGTAGATTAGATTTACTTTAATGCAAGTAATATAGGTTTATTTTTATGCAATCATTATAGTAGTTAATCTTTTTTTTCATTGTTTATTTCTTTTTCTTTTTTGTTTTCAATATTGAATTCTCTTTGTGTTGAAATGATAACACTAATGAGAGGCTAAATCCCTACAATTTAGGGATCATAATGAAGCTCTCTTTAATCATGTAGCTTCAACATAATTTGCTTATTCGTGCTCTTTTTTCGTTCTTCATGTCATGTTGACATTTATGATTTTTATGTATTCATTATTGAATTCGATAATCTATGTTGTTTACACCAGATAAGCCATACTTAGTCATACGCTCACTAATTACCTCTTCATCTACTTATGATGATGGTAGTTAAGTGAAAGTTGAAATCAAAATTTGATGGTTTATATTTTTGATTAATAGTTAATAGGCTATGCTTAAAGTATATTTCCTTTTCAACTTGTTGTCATTTTTCATGAGATCTAATAAAGTGGTTTAGTGGGTCTGTTATAGTTTATGGTTTATTTTGTGCAAATTAATAGCATAAATAAACCATGCTTATGATAATCATATCAACTAGCCTCACTTATAACAAAAAAAGAGATCATGTTTTCATTTTATGTTGATTCATGTGGTCTTGAGAGTGGATATATTCTTAAGTTTTTATTTAATCTATAGTTTTCATTCAACTTTTGTAGTTATTAGTTTGTCAGATTTTGCAATTTTTAGTTAGTTGAAACGCTCATTCAACTTTGGTTAAAATTGATTCTGTAGAATTAGAGTTAATTCTTTCCTATGGATCGACCCATATTCGCCGCATACTATAATTGCACATCGTGTGCTTGCGGGTATTATTTCTATAATTCGCGCAATGGATTTCTAATTCGATAAAAATTTCTATAGCGTCGAACAATAATGCAACATCATCCAAAACTGCATCAGTGGAAAACAGTAAAAAAAAGTGCAAGAGCAACTGCACGACCATCAATGAACCAAGTTAGTAAATGAGTATGGTTGGGATGAAAATTTCACTTCTGAGTTGGTAAGCTTCAAAGGAATATAGTTTACAAAATAACAAAATATTCGTTATTTAAATATTCATTATTTAATTGTATTATCCAATCATTTTTTTCTTACAGATAAAACATATGGAGGAAAAGTGATGGGACAACAAAGGTACAAGCAGACATATTTTGTCAATAAATAAATTTTATCATTTTTTTAAAATGATAATTATATATTTTTAGTATTATCATAGTGCATGCTTTACTGTTAGAACTTTTTATTTATATTTTCTTCCACTGGGGACTGATATGATCTTTCTATTTTTTGACATCGATGTACAATTGATAAATTTCGAGCCTTATTAATTTTGTATTTTTAGCACAGTTGTATATCAAAAGTGAATGGTCAAGAAGTCAAAATAGAAGAACAAATGCTTCAACTGATGAATAAAGAGAACCTAACAGGTTAAGAGCTAGAGAATGACAAAAATGTATGACATCGGAGGAAAGACAAGTATATCTAGCTCGATGTCGTCATATTTATAAATTACATTGAGAAAAGCTTCAAATACATCTTCAAGTAAAAATTCAAATAAAATAACCAATGAAAATTTGAATGATAGACATCAGTCAAAGTCACAAGTAAACAACCGAATAACAAACTCATAGAAGGATATAAACCAAGGCTTTTCCAATTGTATATATGACACTAATCATGAAACTTAAAAATCATATGGCAGAAAATAAAGAGTTGGATAGAGGACTACTAGAAGAGTTACAATATATATTAGACGGAAATAATAATTTTGTTTGAAATTTTTGTCGAATTTCACAGCTTCCTACAATTCATGATTGTAGATTTATAATTATGGAACAACCATTAAAGCGACAATATGCACTTTCAACAATTTCACAGGTTGCAGGAACAATGGTAGGTGATGAAAAGAGTATCATAAATGGTAAGGACATAGTTGTGCAAACAGTATATGGACATCTTATTAGAGTACCGGAGACACACAGTTCGTACAATCTTTTACAATATTCGCTTCTACTATCTTATGGAAATAATAATTGGGACCTAAATTAAATAGTCATAATGAAAATGGTACTCCTATCACGTACCAAGAGTATTATGCATTATTAATTAATTTATACATTCTTTATAACTTTAGTATTAACCAAATAGACAACTTGACTTTTGTTTATCTTAATAAAATACATATACAATAAATGGATATTCTAATTACTAATTCAACACAAGAGTATATCTCTTTTACTACAGGGTGGATGTTTGTTACAGCAGTATGTTGTAGATAATTAAGTAAAAATTGAAAGTTGCAAAATGAGATGGTTTCGGGAATAACCACATTATATTATGCGATCGATGGAATGACCATGTGGCATCCGTGTATGCCATGTACGAAAGGTAAAATGTAGCCTCTAGCCTCATTAACCGGTAATGACTAAGATAGGAGGAAAGGTAACAGGGCTATGTGGGTCGCTCCCATTAGGGTATAACCACCACCATTCTAGAGATTAGTTATTTACCCTTTTATGTGTGCTTCGGTGCGGTTGCTGATCCCAAACATGGTGGTGGAATATTCGGTACTATCTAGGAACGGGTAGGCCAATCCTGTGTTGCCGGGAAACAAAAAGTTCTTGTGATCCTTAGGTACATCTTCTAGAGTTGTTTCATTTTGGGTGGTACCCCAATACTCAATCATTGTATGGAATCCAAACTCCAATACATGGCTTTTACGATTTTAATTGTATACCTATTGTGCTGGAATTTAATAAATGTAACAATTTTAGCGAGATTGATAAATATTCATATATAGACATTATTATAATATCATGAGATTTTCTATAAAAAAATAGTTATCGTAAGGTAAAAGCCTGTCCGTGTTTATGTGCGTCTTAGTCTTACGACATACCTTTATTTTCAAAAATGGTTTTGAAATATAATATTTGAGTTATTTGAGTTTTCTCACACCAGACCCATGTCTGAATTAGAGTTTTATTTTTTTCTCTAAACTCTTGGGTGCTCAAATTTTTATGAGCAACCAAGATGTTCAGGTTTTTCATGGATGCATTTGGAGATTAGAAGAGGAGTTGGAGTTCAAGACGTATTTCCTTAGATTATTATTTCTGTTGTGCTATTGTGATTCTTGTGTTATATAAGCAGTTCAGACAGATTGTTATAACTGTCCAGATTAGTATTTGTAGCTACTCTAATGACTGTGTATGTATATTAAATAAAAGTTTCTTTCAGTTTGTAAAGACTTGTTATACAATATATGGTATCTGCTGCGACTGTGAGATTCTGTTCTATCTTATTTTTCTTCAACCCCTAATGATTTCGTTTTCCTACACTTGGATGTTCGGCGTGTTAATACCGTGGATGTATTATTGTCGACTCTGAGGGTCAAAAAAAGGGTCGTTACAATATGCTTGCCAAAACAATTCAAATCCACTACCGTCCTTTCAACCTCTGTACCCTTCCCCTTCCCAGACTTTATTGACGGTTGCTCCTTCCCCACCAGTCCCCCTGACCTAACAAAAAAGAGTTCCGACCTAACCCTAATCAAAAGGGCTTTTAACTGGTAATTTCCCATAAAATCAGAAATTGACTTCTCCGTCTCGTCGATTACCTGCTCCACATGCATCCACCTTGTCCTGACCGAATCAACTATCTCAGCTTGCTACGTCTTCGGATGGCGCAATTTTCAGCTATCAAGAATTTCCTTCATTAGCGGTCGCGAGGATTGCTTCAGTTCTAAAGAAAGACGGGGCATCAAGATTAACAGATAAAGCTCTATGTCTTCCACTTCCTGGTCCTTTCGAGTTAGAATCGGGCTGGTAGCAAAAGGATTCAAACCCTCTCAAAAACTAGCCGAGCTTAAAAGAAATGTTGTTACAGGTAATCCATCTTTAGTTTTCACCCCGCTTAGGTATTATGATCTGAAGAATCTTAATAATGTGGCCTGTGCTAAAATGCATCCCGAGTTAGTTAAAAAATGTAGAGAACAATGAGGAAATTCTATAATAATTTATGTTTTTGATTCCAAGTTGTATATCTCTTTTTTAAAGCATATATTCATAGGGTATGGAAGCCATCTGGGGGATTCACTGTTTATTCTAAGGAGTTTGAGTTTTACGTTATTAAATTTGATAAAAAGGAAGATTGTGATAGGATATTGGAAGGTGGTCTTTATTTCTATAATAGAAAATTAATGATGATGATGCGGTGGTCAGTAGGAAAAAAGCTTAGTAAAGATATATTAAATTTCATTCCTATATGGATTCATCTCCCTGGATTGTCGTTTGAATATTGGACGAAAGAGGGAATTAGTCGTATAGTGTCTGATTTTGGTAATCCTTTAAGTTAGATAAATTCACGGAAGGATTAAAAAGATTGCTTTCGCTTGGGTACTGGTTGAAGTGTCAAACTTTTTTCTTATCCTAAACATGTCCCAATTTTGTCAAAGGATGATCAATTGATAATATAGGAAGATGAATATGAATGGCATCTACCTAGATGCTCGAATTTCCACTGCTTTTAACATATAGAAAATGTGCGCCAATTTTCTAAAGCTTGGATTTCCAAGCAGCTAGTTCCCTAGACGGGGCCTTAGAGCTCTAGAGGTGGAACCTAACGTACAGGCTTTCGAATTTCAAGATCCCGATGTTCCTCCCACTCAGGACTTCAATGGTTTCGATGTACATCATGAAAATAATTTCCTGACTGAGAAGATTAGTTCATTACAAAATGAGTGTGATATGTATTCTGCTGATCTTGATGAGATGAATTCAGTGGATGCTACTAATGAGGTAAGATTCAAGATAGTAGTTCATTGGGTCAAGGAGGTCTAATACATAGTGGGTTGAGATCAAAGGCGGTACGTAAGGACCAGACTGATGGTGCGAATTTCGTGTATCAAGCGAATGAGGACTGTGGAGTAATTGAAAACCCCACATGGAATTCTATGATCAGTCATATCAAAGGAAAATAGAAAAGGGGAAAGAAGGTTAAACAGATGGTGACTCTTCTTTCTTCCTATCCTAGTGCTTCGTGCGGGTCTTAGGGCATATTGTTTGTTGGGGAAGCTTTTGCCTATTACTACATGGTTCAAATGGTTTTGTCTTATAAATATGGTCTGGTTTAGGTGTGAGTTTTATGTTATCTTTAGATTTTACATTTTTAATCTGAATGATTTTTCAGTACGAGTGAGTTTTCAGAATGAGCATTTTGTCATTTGTTTTGAAGTTGTACAACTAAAGAAGTAGAATATATGTATATGTTTATGTATATGTATATGTATATATATACATACACATACATATACATATATATACACACACATATCCAATCAAACCAATCAATCCAATCAATTCAATTAAGCCAAGTAAGTTAATCAAGTCAAAGTAAATATGTTATGCATTTGATTAATAATCCTATATTTCTAATTAGATAAAAAACTTCTCATACAGTATACTTGTTATGTGTGGAGTTAAAGGTAACATGTAATGTAGTGTGTTGGTGATAATGTAGTACGTTATATGTAAAACTATATGAAGTGATATATTGAATGAAATGCAACTTGTGATGTGAATGATTTTAATTTGAAATGTACTGTAATTCATAATAATAATGTATGATATGAAATAAGATGTGTAATGATATTATGATGATACATAATGATTTGATGATGATATGTTTTTCTGCAAAAGATATTTAAATTAATATCAACTATTATGCCTATATATACATGTATTTTATTTTAATCAAACAAAGAAAATATACATTAATTTCTAGGCTTAGGTTAATGATACTAATAAATTGAATTAAGAGTTTAATGATAATTAGATAGTAAAATATTCAGAGTAATTCTTATGGAGTTAAATAAAATTAGTAAGGTGCTTCTTTAATAATGTAGTAAATATTGAAGACCTTTTTAAAGATAGTATATAATTTAATCATATGAAGTAAACTATTTTGATATAAACATATATTCATAATTGTAAATATATACCAAAACTTAGGCACGTCTGTTAGACGTGTGCATAGAGAAATGAAGCAAAAGCTTGGTTTTGTGCATAAGTTGGTGGAAAAGCATACTAAGATATGCGAGGAGTTATTAGATCTTTGTATCAGTCACAACAATTCAATATATACATCAACATTATAGAATAAACTATTAGTTATGATATGAAAAGAATAAGCCAGATCATAAAAATAATTGTATCATGTACATTCCGTACAAAATTTGCATGCGTCCAAGTCTCACCTTGCAACACGTCAATTTTTTAAATAATCATATCATGTACTAAATGAATATAGAATATCACTAAATAGTAGCATCATAAAATGTTTATCAAAACTGCAATAAAATATGAATAAACCATACACAATCAACCTTAGTTACTATTTACTAATGCTACTCTTCTTGGACAACTTTCTTCTCCCTTCCATCCCATGCTATAGACCACCTTCCCCTAGATGTATTGTTACGTCAAAGCTCATTCGTCTTCCTCTTCGTTGGGGTACCCTTCACACTTTTCTTTGACACTTTACTTGCATGTGCCTTGCTCTTAGCCTTAGGTGTAACCGTCTTCGTTTTCAAAGCAGCTATCTTGGGATTGGCAACATCAGCATTCTTGACCCGAGCAGTAGGATTGCTAGATTTAGGTTTTGCAGCAGTTTTTTTGGTTTTGGTGACAGATGAAAAAGATTGTATGAAGCCTTGCTCTCGATGAGCTTACTACTGGCATGAGTTTTTTCAACTGATTGAGAATATTTTTTTTTTGAAATTTGATGAAAGCTTTGAGCTATGCTTGTCCTTGATGAACTTGGTGATGGCATGTTTGCTGGATCTCATCCTATCCTTCAATGCGCTATTTGCCTCGTTGATCATTTCAGCGTAAGGATGATGTGCCAAAGGAACATGGGGTTTTCTAGCAGCATTTTGGTTTTCCAGTAGGATGTGAAGAAGGAACACTGTCTACTTCTTGTTTGATCGTAATATTTTTTGTAGCATCCCCGGAATTTCGACACTAGAATCCATACATTTATACATTCCTTGTCCAACTCAAGTATCGAAAATCCAGAAAGCTAGAAGAAAGAATTTAGAGGGTGAGATAAGAAAGAAAGAAATATTAGAATAAAAGAAAAAAAAGAAGAACCAACACAGAAGCAGATTCTCACATTGCAGCGGAACAAAATATAATATAGAAATAACTTTCATTTAGTGCTTGAAATAATATTTACAACACCATAGTATGTCAATAAACCTGGACAGTTATAATAATTTGTCCTCATATGCAACATACAGCGGAATAATAGCTATATAATATCATACGTCTGAACTCCTCCAGCTTATCTTCAGACTCCACAGCATCCGATAATCTGAACCTGTACAACCCGGTCTAACCCGAGCATTACAAATACCGGATCAGTCTTGTGAACCAGAGTGAGAAAAAACTCTCTAAGTTTATAATATCATCCAACTCGATTTCAAAGTCAAAAATCTTTTTGAAAGAAAAGGATAATCGTAAGACCAAATCCACACATAAATACGGATTGTTTTTACCTTACGATAACCCAAAACATTTTGAAATCAATATCTTATTCTGATATTATAATAATATCTAAATACAAATAAATAACAATCTAGCAGAACGCTTGCATCTCACGCTCTACATATATAGTATGCAATCAAAACCGCAGGCGCTTATTGGAGATTGGATTCTGACTATGACAAGGTATGGAACCACCTGCCAATAGTGTATCTCTAGAGGGGAATACACCGGTTTCAACAAGAACGTCTTGAGAATCATCCCGCACATAACCGACCACTCATTTCGCTTGAATGTATCAAATGTATATCACCAATGGTTGGGCTCAAACCACCGTTTCCTGAAAGGGACAACATCAAATAGAATAAAGAAGGAAATAAATTTTCTCTAGATATGATTATACACCCTAATGGCAGCGACCCACATATCCATGCTGCCTGTCCGATTTTTGTCATTTCCCGGTTGATGAGGCTTGAGGTTATAATCGAATTTTGGAACATCTGGCCATCATTCACTTTGAATGCCACATCGTCAGATCCACCAGATATCACTAATTGGCACCCATAAAAATACACTAGTCATTAAGCTAAGAGAAGGTGTCTTATCCACCACCAACAGAAATTTGTTTGAGGAAATCAACATACGTGATTCCTTTGGAAATATTTTGTCAAACACTCGTCCATACAAGTTGTCCTGGGACTGGACAAACCGAAGGCACCCTCCTACTGCATCCTTGAATTACCCTATGGATCAATAGCGAGTAGTGCTTGCAATCCGGATATTTCAATCACGACAGAATCACTGTCAAATACCTCTAGGGATCAGCTAGAGAAATCCAACAATAATCCTTTCGTTTATGAAGACATACGGTCTTCAATAGCTCCATCTCGATCAACATCAGATATCTTGTAATGTCCCGTAATTTTCACAATAAAATAATTAATTTATTTAATTATTTAAAATATAATTTAGAGTTTTAAATAGTCATTGAATTAAATAATAGTGAATATTTAATTAATATAATAATTAAATAATATATTTATTTCTAAAATAGTCAGAAATAGTGAATTGACGATATTGGGTGAACTGGACAATTCAAAATATATAATTCAGTTCAGAGTTGAATTATATTAACGAATATATTTAAATAACGACAGTTTGAACGTATGAATTATAATATAATTATAATCGAGCTCGAAATGGCGCGGTAGTTCGTTATTTGGCGATTTGAACTTCAACTGAATATACAGGGTCCGTTTTAAATTGGATTTCTGTGAAACAAGAAATGTTCGGAGCTGGTGAAGTATATTTTTCTAATGGAAGAGAAAAATCGGGATTTCATTGTGTAGATTTTGATTTATGTCCAAATCAAATTTTAGAAACGTCGCTATGGAATTCCTTTATAATTTATAACGATTTATTTATATATTTTATAAAAGGATTTTATATATAAATCAAATATCGATGTAACTGGGAATTTTGGAATATCGAGTTATAAATCCAATTGGAGTTGTATGATATTCTATTATGAATATATACGATAATATTTATTTATAAATATTTAATTTAATTATTTTTAAATATATTTATATATTTAAATGGTTTATTTAGAGCTTTAAAAATAGCTAGTTTTGCAAACGACCTCCGTTTTCGACGAAACTAATTTTTTTAGATCCGAAATATTAAATTATTGTTAGATTTCAATTTTTGTGATTTTTAGAGTTAGTATGTGGTCGTACGGGATTTTAATGTGAAAAAACAGTCAGTATTTTGACGGTTAAAAATACGCTGTATGAGCAAACAGAGTTGGAATTCGACGAAACCAGTTTCGTTAGGTCCATAATGTCAAACTCTAGCTGCATGCCTATTTTCATGATTTTTGGGTATCATGTGTGAACATGAGGATTTCTAAACTATAAATACAATAGCGGTTGCTTAAAAATCAATATAAAATTTAATATAAAAATATTAAACCCTCTCTATAAATATGCCATTATTTTTCTAACCTAATTTCATTTCATTCGGTAGTCAAAGGAATTTCCGCCGTTACTTTTTCATTTGTGTTCTTCAGCAAAAACAATTCACAACTTTTAAAAATAAAAACAAAGTATATAAATTAGTATAAATCATAATAATATTCGAGTTGCTAATGAAGTGCTCTTCATTTTGATATGAATTTCATGGCACTCGACGTCTTTATTTTGGAGTTCGAAATAGGGCAGAAGCCCTAGGGTTAAGGATTTGAGGTAGGAGGAGCATCGATGTTGATTTTCAGTTGTATATTTGGGTTTGTGGTTGGATTTGGGTTGAGTTGTGAATTTTTGATGGAGTTCGGCAATCTTTTGCGTCGATGATTGGTCAGTTGCAGCAGGTTCGAACTGGAACCGCAACTCTACTGGAGGCGTTCGAGTTTTGCAAATTGGGGAGGGACTGAAAGAGATTCAAAAGAGGATGGAAATGGTACTTGTCTGAAGTTGAATAGTGGAGAAAAGAGTGCAATTGAGTCTGAGCAAAAATCGGCAATGGAAATGGTGCGTGAGTATTATCCTGGAGCATTATATCGTTGAGGAAGAAGAAGCCGATTATGGGTCTGGGCTCTAACATGAAGTGGCTGGCCGGTTTACATGGTAAAGGCCCGAAGTAATAATAATTTAGTTTTTATTTAATGAAAATAATATACTAACTTATAAAATGAATATCTTGCTCATATATTATCAGAATTTAACAAAACCAGATCCGTTGGGATCGTATGGACGGTGGCTCCACAATGGAACTGACTGAGAGCGAATCGGAGCTCGTTACAATTTATAGCGAAATAAATTGTCCGTCTGAATCAAGCGATGGTTATCATTATTAACAATGGTCATCCAATGTGAGTAAAACTCACCAACTCTATCAGTTCATATTTTTATAACGTATTTTTAGAACTGATAAATGATGATTGATATTTGTGTGTTGAATGTTGGATTGAATTGTTGATTGATTGTTTGAAATTATAGATAATGATATATATATAAATCGTTAATCAAACATTGATTCTGTTTATCATAATATTTCATATTGAAATGAAATTGATGTTAATTATATTGTTTAACACCTGTGGATGCAGGGAACAGGTTGGAGGGATCCAATTGGATTCCTCAATATTTATAAAACTGTTCTTTTCATATATTGTAATACATGTTGTGGTATATAATCTGTTGTTGATTATGTGTGTTTGAATGATATTGATTATTGTTATATGGTACGTTAAATACCATAAGGAATACTGGAATGTTAAAAAGGAAATTTTCAATGTTATACTGAAAAAGAATATTTATAAAATCAAAAGATTTTATAAAAGAAAATATTTATTTAGAAAATAGATAAATAGAAAAGGAAATATTTGTGAAAACAAATAGAAAAGGAAATATTTGTGAAAACAAATAGAAAAGGAAATATTTGTGAAAACAAATAGCAAAGGAATATTTACTTAAGAAATAAATAGAAGTATAAAAGGATTATTTATTTAGGAAATAAATAGAATTATATAAAGGAAATATTTATATTGAATAAATATAGACAAATAGAAAAGGGAATATTTGTAAAATAAAATAGAAAGAGAAATATTTGTATAACAGTTACAAATAGAATTGGAAAGAAAATATTTGTAAAACATTTACAAATAGATTAAATGGAAATACTTATTTAGAAAATAAATAGTGTTATAAAAGGAATATTTACTTAAGAAATAAATAGAAGTATAAAAGGATTATTTATTTAGGAAATAAATAGAATTATATAAAGGAAATATTTATATAAAATAAATACAGACAAATAGAAAAGGGAATATTTGTAAAATAAATAAGAAAGGATGTATTTGTAGTCGAATGGAGTTAATCGATTAGAGTTAACCAGTTAGAGTTAACCAGTTAGAGTTAACCAGTTAGGGTTAATCAATTGAGTTAATCGATTAGAATTAAATCGAATTAGAGTTATCCAAATAGAGTTAATCGAGTTAGAGTTAGTCGAGTATTAATAAAATGGAACGAGAGATTTTCGAATATAGTTATTCGAAAGGAGATATCGAATATAGTTTATTTGAAAAGAGACATCGAATATAGTTATTCGAAAGGAGATATCAAATATAGTTTATTCGAAAAGAGACATCGAATATAGTTTATTCAAAAGGAGTAATCGAATATTTGTTATTCGAAGTGAGTTAATCAAATATTAGTTATTCGAAGAAAGGAGTTAATCGAACATAGTTTATTCGAAAGGAGTTAATCGAATATTAGTTATTCGAAGAGAGATAATCGAATATTAGTTATTCGAGGAGAGTTAATCGAATATTAGTTATTCGAGGAGAGTTAATCGAATATTAGTTATTCGAGGAGAGTTAATCGAATATAAGTTATTCGAAGGGAGTTAATCGAATATTTGTTATTCGAAGGAGTTAGTCGAATAGAGATTAGAGTTATCGATTAGAGTTATTGGATAGAGTTAATTAGAAAGGAGTTATCGAATATAGTTTATTCGAATAGAGTTAAAGGAGTAAATCGAATATAGTTTATTCGAAAGGAGTTAATCGAATATAGTTTATTCGAATAGAATAAAATGAGTAAATCGAAAATAGTTTATTCGAAAGGTGTTAATCGAATATAGTTTATTCGAAAGGTGTAACACCCCACCTCCATTAAGGTCACTCACAAAGGGAATGCCTTAACTTTGGTGGAGCATTTTAGTTAACAGAAACAGAATACTACAAGACACATAAACAGTACTTGAAAAATTATAACTTTATTTCAAATAGAAGCTTGGTTACATCCTTTCAAATCACAATATCAGAATTCAAGTACAAAATATTAGTCTTGTACAAAAGCCTTCAGAATGCATAGTTTAAAAACATAATCCCCACAGAAGAAGACAAGCCATACTTTAAGCACTACAAGCGGAAGAAATCTGGATCAAGCTAGAGTATTCCCTTCTACAAAACCTGGGGGGAACGGAAGAAAGGAGGCGAAACAACAAGGGTCAGACAAAAGTCTGGCAAGTCCAGTGATTTTCAGTTATGAACAGATAATAATAACATGACATGAAAATAAAAATGGATGAGAGATAACTGTAACAAATGTAGCAGATATAACAGAAGAACAGAATGATATAAGCTATTGCTTTACACTTCTCTGCACTAATACTAGTATAACCGAATTAGGTGTCACCCTAATGTCTAAACTGAAACAGAAACGGGTACAGAATAATTTAACAGAAACAGAATGCTAATAATGGGCCTTTACTACCCAATCAGAAACAGACAGAAGCAGAAACAGATTAATCCCTACGGAAGCAGAATGTAGAATTAGGTGTACACTAGTAATGGGTCTTTACCACCCGAACAGACGGTACCACGCAGAAACAGACAGGTGTTACCACGCAACAGAAACAGACGGTACCAACAGAATCAGACAGAACTAAGTGTACCCTAAAACCCTACCCCAAGCGATCGGCTCCCTAATACATAAATATCCTGTGTCGGCCCCACAGTAGGGTGTATCACTCCCTAAAGTGACAACCAATTGGCACAGACCTATTTACAGATGTCACGGCGTCTTACATCCTCAGAGGCAGACCGGGATCCATGCACGCACATGACCCGGTTGGAATGCACCATCAACACCCCTTGCCATTATCAGAATGAACCGCTTATAATTAGTTCAGTAAGCGTGCCCGAACCCTACCTACTGTTGGGTCAAAGTTTTGATACCAGAAAGGGTTACTGACTAATATGGGTCCCAAACAACAGATGACACAAGTAATTCCCCTCCTAACCTTGTGTCCCCAGACTAACAGATTTCAGATTAACTTGTTTACAAGTTCAGACATACAGAATTCAGATCAACCAGTTCACAGACAAGTTTTCAGACTAACGGATCAGATATACAGATTTAATAGACTTACCGATTAGCCAGTTACAGATTAACAGACTTACAAATTTGTCTAACTTTGTAATTGGGCCTACAGATTCACGGAACAGATTTATTAAATTCATCAGTCTAGTGGGTTTAATCCTATCCGCCCAACACGTTTTAGACATCATGTTTATCTCAGATTTTCATTAATTAATTATTAATGCCCAGACCTCTCACATTAGACTGACAGTTTGCGGCTACTGGTTAGGCCGGTTGGTTCCGGGCAGATTTCTATCGCAAACTGAGTCTAACCTCGGGTTTCAGGCACGTTATGACTAACTTCTCACATTAGAACCTATTGTTTGCGGCCACTGGAATATGCCGGGCGGTTCCGGGCAGAATTACGCCGCAAACTCATTCTAACCTCGAGTTAGCCATGTTTATCTTTGCGGCCAATTAATTGATGATTTACCATTTATACCCACGCCTAATATACATGTCAATTATTCATAGCTAATTCAGATTATGTCAATAACAGACTGAATATATCAACTTAACAGACATAGCAGATAACAGGTTTAGGCGACTTAACGGATTCAGCAGATTAACCAACTAGCAGATTTAGCAGATAACAGATTAGGCATCTCAAAAGATTTAGGTTGGCATTCTTAACAGAATTAGCAGATGACAGATTTGGAAGATGAACAGATCTAGCAGACTAGGCAGTAGGGCAGAACTAGCAGATTAAGCAATATAACAGAACTAGTAGATTAGGCAAATATAGCAGAACTAGCAAATTAGGCAAATATAACAGATTTAATCATTCCTTAAAGTTTCACAACATATCTTGCCTAATTATAAATCTTGCCTAAGTTTACATGCATAAATAATAGTCATGATTCACAATATGATCATATACCCCATGTTTGCATTAAATTTGCATGTCACAGATTAAGGTCATAATTTACACGTCCCAATTTAGTTCAACTTGCCTAGTACAAAAGATTCACATATAAATTATACCAAATATAGCCATCGATTTCAATGCATGTCATATATTCAAAAATCTCCCACTTAGGTGTTATTCACATTTAATAGTTATCAAATCTTAACATAAATCTTCACACCTAAGTCATATTCCCTTTTTATCCCAAATCATGAATTTCTATATAAACAATATGCCCAACAATCTAGAACTTTAAATTATAACAGATCTTTAATTGAAAAATATGCGTTATGTCCAATGTCTCAAGTCACATGTTAATATACAATGGTTCCTCTTCATCCAATTCACAGAATATGCACAGATCTAAATCTAGTTTACAACCTATGTCCTTTTAGTCACAGATTAGCCATGTCCAATTATGCCATCATTCATTATTTATCCCAAAGTTTAACGTTCGTGCGTTAATCTCTTATGAGATTTGGTGCAGGCTCGGGGTAGCCTGGCTATAGAACAGAAAGAAGAAAGAGATATAGAATAAAATAGATCAGAAAAGAACATACGCAATCTCAAATTCAGATTTACAATCATGTCACAATTATAATTAAAGTTTATATCGGAAAATAACTGCACTTGCCTTGGTTGGATTCTAAAAGAAAAAGGTGTTGTAGCTGTTCTCTTTTAATCCTAATCAGAATTGGAGGAAGAAGAAGCACAAGTCCTAGCTTAGGTTTCAGCAGAGTAGAGACGCCATTGATTTATTTATTTTTAGAGAGGAAGAGAGCAATGGAGGCTAGAGAATTGTATATGAGATTTAGGTTTAGGTTAGGGATGTATATATAGGTGTAGGAAGTTATTTAGGACCATTAGATTAACCCTGAATCATGAGAACCATTCAAATGCAAAATCTGCATTTGAGCGAATCGGCCCACGGGATGACAGCCAAACACCCTGGATTAACCCCTAGTCGACCCAGCGGAGCTTGGGTCGACCTCAAAAATGGGCCGGTTCGGTTATTCCCCCTCCCAATTCGCTGTTTTGAACCTTTTTTGCATGTTTATTTATTTAATTTTTATATATATCTATATATATTTCTCTCATATGCATACAAACTTCAAGGCTTAATAACTTCTTCATAATTAACCATTTTTTTTTATGTTCTCAGAAAATATGGGGTGTTACAAAAGGAGTTAATTAATGCGAGTTAATTGATAAGAGTTAATTGATTAGAGTTAATCCATTAGAGTTAATCGGTTAGGGGTAATCAAATAGAGTTAATCCAATAGAGTTAATCAAATAGAGTTAATAAAATTGAGTTAATTAAATAGAGCTAATCGAATAGAGTAAATCGATTAGAGTTAATCGAATTAGAGTTAATCGATTAAAGTTAACGAATAGAGATTTATTCGAAAGAGAGTTACGTAAGGAAGTTTGTTAATGGTTTAAAGGTGAACCTTGTCTGTTTCGAAGTTAGAAATGTTGCTCAGTTAAGGTCTGAGAGATAGTTATACCCCAACTTGATTGGCTGCGTTTTAACTAAGGAATGGTTAAGGTTCGACAGTGAAGATTGGTTAAGTGAATTTAGTTAATGAGTGTAATTTTTTGAGTTGGCATAGCGATGTTTTATTTAAACACCTGTTTAAATCCAATGAATGAGTTTTGGAAACATTTTCCAAATATAATCAGAGATATTTTCTAATCCTAGAAAATGAAATGTTTGATGATAAAGAATACTGGAATGACAGTGATACGTGAAAAAAAGATGGAAATGTTTTCCAATGATTAATAACGTATATTTTCTAAATTTGGAAAATAAGGAATGCTGAATATATGGAAACAGGAAATGAATAAATTTATGAACTAAAGAGATAAGGTTAAATGATGATTGATCGATAGAATTTCCATCTGGAAATAATATCGTTGTTTGCACACGTGTTTTTCTTTGATAGTTAACTCACCGACTATCGAAGTTTTTGACCATTTTTCCGTCGTCAATACGGAGAGACCGGGATCAGATTCATTATCTGAAAACCACTCTGTATGGGCGTTAGTGTTGCGATCGAATATGATGAAGATAATTGAAGACAGGGTTATCAAGGGCTGTCATGTTTACAAAATAGTGTCTTCGGTTTGTCCAGTCCCAGGACAACCTGTATGGAAGAATGTCTGACAGAGTATATTTAATAGATTGCGGAAGTTGATCTCTTCAAACGTATTTACGTTTGGTGGCGGAGGAATTCTTTTCTCTTAGCTTTATACCCGTGATATTTTTGAGGAAATCAATTTGTGATTTGGCGGGTATGGCAATGTGACATTCGAAGTAAATGGAGGAGTGATCTATTAAAAGATACGTTTTGACCTCGAGCCTCATCAACTGGGAAATGACAGAAATCGGGCAGGCAGCATGGCTAAGTGGGTCGCACACGATTAGGGTATATTGTCACTATCTAGATAATATTCATATTTGTACTTCTTTCAATTTCGTATCTCCCAGGAATGGTTATGTTGGAATACTAACCGAGGGGTGGCAATATATTCGATACACTCAAGAGAAATGAGTGGACGGTAATGTGTGGCCAAGTTACAAGATGTTCTTGTTGAACTCCAGTGTATCGCTTCTAGAGTACACTGATCGGAAGGTGGATCCATACCTTGTCATAGTTGGAATCCATACCCCAATAAGAGCCTGCGGTTTTGATTGTATATTATATATATGTAGAGCGTGAGATGAAAGCGTTCTACTAAATTATTATCTACATGATTTAGAGATTATTATAATATCAGACAAGTATCGTTTTAGAAAAATATTTGGGTTATCATAAGGTAAAATCCATCCGTGTTTATGTGTGGATCGATCTTACGATTATCTTTTAGTTCAAAAGGATCTGTGAAAGTTAAATCAAATGATTTGAGTTTACTTACACAAGTCACATGACTGACCCAGAGTATATTTTGTTTTGTTTTCCCTAAACTCTTGGGTACCCAATTTTGTACGGGCAGTCAAGTAGTCGGGATTTACAGATATTTAGAGAGCTTGGAGCAGGAGGCTTCAGGATTTTATAGCTATTGTTATTTCCACTGTGTTGTAAGTGTTGTACTCTTATAATGTTACTGTATACATATACTGATTTATTTCAAAGATATGTTATCTATTATATGTTGTTCGTTCCGCTGTGAGATTCGTGTTACTCTGATGTTGTATGTTCTTCTTCTTCTTCTATTCTAAGTTTCTATCTTATCTATTCTCACCCTCTAATTTCTTTCATGGACTATCCGGTGTTTCCGATGCTTTAATAGTCGACATTGAGTTTATGTCGGTATTCAGGATTGCGAAAACCCGGGTCGTTACATATCTTCTTCGTTTACGTATTCGTTAGTTCAGAATGGTTTTCGAATATAACTTCGATCCCGGTCTTTCCGTACCAACACGTTGGGTAATATTTTGATGGTCGGTTATTTAACTATCAAAATAAACAATCAATAAAATAAATCCATTGGTTCAGTACACAGCGTCACTTGGCCATTAAAAATAGTATATCAGTTGTAATATCAAAATAAAATAATTTATTGGTTTTAATATTCTCAAATCATTTTATTTATATACTTAGAAAAAAAATATATCTTAAAATCATATCCAAATTTCCCGTTAAATATCATTCCAAAACATTGCTACAATATTACTTATTATCTAATTACGAAATCGATTCAACTTATTCTTTTTAAACGATCGTTACGGTATTTCTTTTGTTTCTTTATTTAACAAAATAATCATAACTTATTCTTTTAGAATAAACTCGTTCTAAATCTCATTTCTTACTTTTGAAAATATCGTTATATTTTCACAAATCTCATTTTATTCCATTTACTATGGAAACATCACTTCATATTCTCAAGCCTCCTTTATTTCCTTTTATTTCTGAATCCCATTATATATATATCCAAATTCTTTCAATAACATTACCCTATCATTTTGCATAATAAATCACTTTTAATACCTTCACCGCTACAACTAATATCATCCTCCGACAATCTTGTAGTTGTTCAAGTTGGGTATTTTAATTACCTCTCAGACCTTGATCAACAACATCCTTATCTTAAGAAGGATGTCAGTTGCAATACCCAAAACCTATATTTATTCCCAATATCAAACAAATCCCATTTTAATTCTATCTTGATGAAACATCGTCTTTTATTTAAAATCACGAATCTATATTTCATTTTTATAACCCCACTATTTTAACTACTTTGATTCAAACTTGGATTTTCGTTTGATTTCCATTTCATATCTTCATCGATTCTTAACCGTTAATCGGTAAGAAAATAATTCCCTAAATATCAACCCCGGAGGCCGAAAGCAACAACAAATCAATATTCAGATGACTATTTATCTCAACCGATCTCCAGTTAAATTCTAGTTCTTTAATTTCATATTCCCGCTTCTATTTCCATTTCAAAAACCCATTTCTAATAACTTTTTACAATAATATTCACTAAATTCGGGTTTGTAACTTCGTCAAAATCTTGGATTTCATAAATCCAATTAAATAGAATTTCAAAATAAGAATTCACTTTAAATCGCAATTTAAACTTAACTTATATTATCATTAATATGATTTTCTTTAAAATATAACTTTATTATAAATAATCCTTCTCGTTTCATAAACAAAAATTAATAGTTTTTAAATCCCATGATTCATCCCTTCGGTTATTATTAAATAAATATCAGCATTTAAAAAAATGTTTTACTAAACCATTAAATAAATAAATCAAATTAATAAATCCATTTCAGTTACTACAGCTGACTTATTCAACTCTAAGCATGATTAATTTGTTAATTAGACTTAATTCATATTTAAATTAATAACTAATTAAATTAATCCCAATCGATTATTATAATAATCAAATCCCATTTGATTATTATAATAATCAAATCAATAATCTCATTTCAATTTGTTTCTTAAAACAATTAACCTCGGTTATTAAACATCCCATTAATATCCGCTCACTTTCTTATCAGTCTTGTAAATATAAGAATCATCTTTATAAGATCATTTAATAATTGAGATGAGGCACGTGCTTCACACACAAATAGATTTTGGTACCAAAAATGGTGATTTGTGGTTAAAACAATCAATGTACACAAAATTGGTTTATTCCCTTTTCATAAACCCAATTAAACTAATATATTATAAAATCTATATTTAGTTATAAATTAATTTCATAACTTTGTTTCTATCGATTTACCGAATGGTAAATCTGTCTTTATAAAAACAGTGTGCATTTTGGCCATCTGCTATAAATTCCTCAACCAATATCACCCATTGGTTATAACCAAACAAATGTTGAATTTGGTTCAACAATCAATAACCAGTTTAATTATCTAATCATATTGGTGGAACAGTTCATGTAATGCAAATAAATAATCAATTCAACTGATAGTGGTCAACCGATAATAATAATTCTAACATCCAGTACGTTTATATCATTATAAACGTAACCAATAAGGTAAGTTACCTCTATTGGAAATAATTGTTAAAAATAATGATGTTATTTCATTTAAATTAAGCAACGTTTAATTTAAATAATATATATAAAATATTTAACTATATCAAACAATCATCAGTCAACCAATAATTAGCTAACATAGCACACAAACATTAAACCTGCCTTAAAAAATATAAGACAGAGAACTGAGTGAGTTTAAATCACATTGATTTTATTCTATTATTAAAACGTTTTTTAATTAAATTAAACAGTCGTTTAATTTAATTAAAAATTACGGTTGCCTTCATTTTTTGTCCGTTCCAACTCCAAAATGTTGCGGTTGCCAATACGGTTCCAATGATCCTCGTTTGATCCGGCTCTGTGCACGTATGAGAATGCTATAAATATTATATGGTTTAATCAAAATATTTAATACTTAATTAAAATCTATTTAACTTAAATTTAATTAAAAATGTATAGGCCTACCTATTTCTTAACTTATGTCTAACTTAAAACCGATGTCCCAATATTTTCGGTATTGGAAAGTGGTAGTATTGTGATAGTAATAGTAAAATAACTATACTATGTACGACCACACAGTATGTATATTTTAACAATCTATATCCATTCTTGTTTGTCTCTAGTACATATATATTATAACGTAATATATATTACCCCTTGTTCTCCTTTAAGAAGTCCAAGCTCCACGTGTTTGGTTTTTGCTTCCAACTGCTACTGAAAATACTCCCCAACAGTAACTAGTTAGTCCATTTTCCCGGTTACATTTCGGTTTCCATTTTTTTTCTTTTTAAAAGCCCAACAAGGCCCGATCCCACTCCCTCAACACACGATCCCATATTGGCGCAGCCAAAAGACATGTTATCTTCTTCTTTACAATTAGAAAAAAATGCCAGCCTGCTACACCATTTTTATTACCGCGTGGCCTTCTTTCTAGTCCTTCCCCATGTGTTTTATTCCATACCCCAAGCTTGCGCCGGAACCTCAAAGCAGTGTCGTCATCACCACGACTTACCAGCTGCCACACTCAATCGCCTCCAGTATCCACGTCCCTTTACACCTTATCACACTTAACCTACGATGGATCTTCACCTGCCTTCACTTCCTATCACCCGAATGCAACCCACTACCCAAGTTTTGAAACAATCACGCCACCTGGACATGAAACTGCACCTCGATTACGTCACTGTCATCAAAATTTGTGCCAACTCTCCCCTTCCTGCACATAGTTGTATCTGCTCCGACACCCCTAATCGTTTCTATGTTGACCCCCCTTCCCGATTATATAGATTTCGGATTATAAGAACATGGAGGCTGTGTGTTTCACAATGGCAGAGAGGAGTTTGGTAACAGGAAGAACGAAGGGTATGCCTTTGTATTTATAGACAGGGAAGTAGTGTAGATAAGATCAACGTCCCATTATTAAGGTACACGGTAGGCTTGTGAAGCTTTAGGTAGACTGTAAAACTTTTGGGGTAGGTCATGCAGGGATTCTAGGCTTAAACTATTAAATTATTTTTGCATGTCGTCGTTTCTTCAATCGAAATAAAGAAAAGATGGGCTAGCAAGAGTAAAAGATGGAGTAGTTGAGGATTTGAAGTTACATACTGCATGAGCTCGTTAAGAAGGGAAAGGTTAGGTAGGCTGTGCTAAAACTTTAGGGTAGGCAGTCTGCACGACAAAACAAATGAAGGCAGGAAGCTGTAAAGGAATTATGGTAGCTGGCTGTTCTCCCTTAGTCGGGCGTTGATGGAAATATTGAGAGGAAAGGAGAAGCAGGGCCATGTACTTTGAACGGGTACAGGTAGGATGACTGAAAACAGTCTTCTACAAGTTCAGTCTATATGATTTTACGTTTTAGGTTAAACAATGGGAGTAGAGTAGTTGAAGAAAGTGACTAGCTGGAAAATGAAAATGAAAAGTAGGCGCAAGCCATATCGCATATGCTTGGAGATTAGGTCTTCATTATTCTATTTTTTTGTTTGTATACGGTTAACAGGCCTACGGTTATTTACGTTGAGCGCTTAAATTTCGTACCTATAAACACAATCTCCAAAAATAACGGAAATGGACGCCATATTATAATTTGATGTTACAGTCCTAATGAAACTAATTTCGTTGAAAACGGTCTTCGTTTGCAAAAACGACAATATTTAAATCCCAATTTATCCATCGATTCACCTTTAATTTCCTTCTACCGACAAAACAACTCCGTTAGGCTCTAAACTGGGAATGTAGCAATAATGAATTATACGCATCCCAATAAAACTTGTTTCTTCAAAAAGGGAAGTCATTTGGAAAATAATTATTTATACAGCTTATATAATATCATTAAAATATAAATAAATTACAAAACAATTAAACAATAATAAATTATTATCATCACATATATTTAAATAAAATAATATACCGCTTTAGATTCAGTCAATATATAATAATAACTCAACATAAATATTTTGGAGTTAAATGATATTCAAATTTATAAAGAAATCCTTTTATAAATTATTAAATAAACGTTATCGTTTATAAACAATTTCCGTAGCGACTATTTTAAATTTTGATTTGGACATAATTTACAATACATAAGCTGAAATCTCGATTCTTCTCTTTTGTTAGAAAATTATAATCAAACTGATTCTAATGTTTCTTATTTCACAGAATTCCTACTTAAAACGGATTCTATATATTCAATTGAAGTTCAAAATTCAATTATACGAACTACCACACAGTTTCATGTTCATTTTATATCAAATATGAATATAAACATTTAATCGTCGTTTAATAACAAATTCTATATTAATAATCCATTAATATTCCAAAAATAATATTTAAAATAAATTTTAAATACTCAGATAAAATCCGGGTAGTTACATTCTTCCCTTCTAAAAGAATTTCGTCTCCGAAATTGCTACGTAAGAAGAATGCACCAAAGCTAATTAATTTCTAAAATAACTAACTTAAAAATATTATCAAAAATCATTCGTAGTTTAAAATTTTTGAAAAATTCACCAGCACCTCCTCTGTATTGTTTGATCCCAACAACTACAACCAGCCACTTCAGGCCTTACATCGATCAAAAGAAAAGAAAAGCCAAGCGGCTACCCAACTCAAAGGTATAAAATCAATTTCCCCCAAATCAATACAATATTAGGTTTACCTATATGTCGGGTGACTTATACTCTAATCACCAAGCAAAGCAATTACAACTCTTCCTCTTCTAAATCCTGCACTTAACCCAATATCCAATATTAAAAACCGACGACTGGTTAAATCATTCCAGTTTCATTTCATGAGTGATTCAATTCGAATTAATTATACTGAAATTTATCGCTTAGTTTTCAATACATATATGTTGATCATTTTTTTATATTATTCAACCCATTCATCATTCATTCAACAAACAATTCACAATACACAATCATTTTAACCAAATCGTTTCATTTTCCTTTCCAGTTCTATTTAACTTTTCTTCAGTTAAATTCTATCTTATTTAATTCCTTATTAAATAACCTAATTTACAAATTCTTCTGGTTATATTAATCCATTCAAAATTCCAATTTCATTTTAATTCCAATTAAAAACAACCAACAAACCAATATTAATAATTCAATAAAATTATTTCGTTTATCTATAAAAATATAGTTTGGGTAAAATTAATTCATTTACCCTCTTTACAAAACAATATTGCGTTAATTGCCAGTTCAAATTGAACCGATCAAAAACACAATACAAAACATTTGTATATATAAAATATACAAATACGTGCTCTTACACACACACACACATATACTCAACTCGATCTAGGGTATTACTAACCCAATCTCTATCGAGTTACAACATAAAGCCAAGGTTATTCCTAAACCATTGCTCTGATACCAAGTATAGCATCACGAGAATTTCCGCACTAGAATCCAGACATTTATACATTCCTTGTCTAACTCAAGTTTCAAAAATCCAGAAAGCTAGAAGAAAGAAGTTGGAGGGTGAGATAAGAAAGAAAGAAATATCAAAATATAAGAATAAAAAGAAGAACTGACACAGAAGCAAAGTCTCACATCGCAGCAGAACAAAATATAGTATAGAAATAACTTTCAATGAGAGCTTGAAATAATATTTACAACATCAGAGTATGTCAATAAATCTGGACAGTTATAATAATCTATCCTCATATGCAACATACAGTGGAATAATAGATATATAATATCATACGTCTGAACTCCTTCAGCTTATCTTCGGACTCCACAGCATCCGATAACCTGAACCTATACAACCCGGTCTGACCCGAGCATTACAAATACCGGGTCAGTCTGGTGAACCAGAGTGAGAAAAAACTCGCTAAGTTTATAATATCATCCAACTTGATTTTAAAGTTAAAAATATTTTCGAAAGAAAAGGATAATCGTAAGACCAAATCCACACATAAATACGGACGGTTTTTAACTTACTATAACCCAAAACATTTTTAAATCAGTATCTTATTCAGATATTATAATAATGTCTAAATATAAATAAATAAAAATCTACCACAACGCTTGCATCTCACGCTTTTCATATATAGTATACAATCAAAACTGCGGGCGCTTACTGGAGATTGGATTCTGACTATGACAACGTATGGAACCACCTGCCGATAGTGTATCTCTAGAGGGGAATACACTGGGTTCAACAAGAACGTCTTGCAACTCGGCCCATACAAGACAGACCATTCATTTCGCTTGAGTGTATCGAATGTATGTCACAAATGGTTGGGCTCAAACCACTGTTTCCCGAAAGGGACAACATCGAATAGAATAAATAAGGGAATGAATTTTCTCTAGATAGGTGATTATACACCCTAATGGGAGCGATCCACATAGTCACGCTGTCTGTCCGACTTTTTTCATTTCCTAGTTGATGAGGCTTGAGGTTATAATCGACTTTTGGAACATCTGACCAACATTCACTTTGAATGTCACATCATCAGATCCGCTAGATATCACTAATTGACGCCCACAAAAATACACTAGTCGTTAAGATAAGAGAAGGTGTTTCCTCCACCACCAACAGAAATATGTTTGAGGAAATCAACGTACGTGATTCCTTTGGAAATACTCCGTCAAATACTCATCCATACAAGTTGTCCTGGGACTAGACAAACCGAACGAACCCTCCTACTTCATTCCTTGAGTTACTCTATGGATCAGTAGCGAGTAGTCCTTGCAATTCGGATATTTCAATCATGATAGCATCACTGTCAAATACCTTTAGGGATCAGCTAGAGAAATCCAACAATAATCCTTTCATTCATGAATATATACGGTCTTCAATAGCTCCATCTCGACCAGTATCAGATATCTTCTTCGTTTACGTATTCGTTGGTTCGGATTGGTTTTCTAATATAAATTCGATCCTGCTCTTTCCGTACTAAAACGTTGGGTAAGATTTTGATAGTCGGTTATTTAACTATCAAAATAAACAATCAATAAAATAAATCCATTGGTTCAGTACACAACGTCACTTGGCCATTAAAAATAGTATATAAATTGTAATATCAAAATAAAATAATATACTGGTTTTAATATTCTCAAATCATTTTATTTATACACTTAGAAAAAAAATCTTAAAATCCTATCCAAATTTCCCGTTAACTATCTTTCCAAAACATTGTTGCAACATTACTTATTATCTAATTACGAAATCGATTCAACTTATTGTTTTTAAACGATCGTTACGGTATCTCCATTGTTTCTTTATTTAACAAAATAATCATAACTTATTCTTTTAGAATAAACTCGTTCTAAATCTGTTCTTACTTTTGAAAATATCGTTATATTTTCACAAATCTCATTTTATTTCATTTACTATGGAAATATCACTTTATATTCTCAAGCCTCCTTTACTTCCTTTTATTTCCGAATCCCATTATATATATATATATATCCAAATTCTTTCAATAACATTACCCTATCATTTTGCATAATAAATCACTTTTAACACCTTCACCACTACAACTATATCATCCTCCGAAAATTCTGTAGTTGTTTAAGTTGGGGTATTTTAATTACCTCTCAGACCTTGATCAACAACATTTTTATCTTAAGATCGATGTCAGTTGCAATACCCAAAACCGATATTTATTCCCAATATCAAACAAATCCCATTTTAATTCTATCTTGTTGAAACATCATCTTTTATTCAAAATCACGAATCTATACTTCATTTTTATAACCCCACTCGTTTAACTACTCTGATTCAAACTTGGGTTTTCATTTGACTTCCATTTCATATCTTCATTGGTTCTTAACCGTAAATCGGTAAGAAAACAATTCCCTAAATATCAACCCCGAAGGTCGAAACCAACATCAGATCAATATTCAGAAGTCCTTTTATCTCAACAGATCTCCAGTTAAATTCTAATTCTTTAATTTCATATTCCCGCTTCTATTTCCATTTCAAAAATCCATTTCTAATAACTTTTTACAATAATATTCACTAAACTCGAGTTTGTAACTTCGTCAAAATCTTGGATTTCATAAATCCAATTAAATAGAATCTCAAAATAAGAATTCACTTTAAATCGCAATTTAAACTTAACTTATATTATCATTAATATGATTTTCTTTAAAATATAACTTTATTATAAATAAGCCTTCTCGTTTCATAAACCTAAATTAATACCTTTTAAATCCCATGATTTACCCCTCTGGTTATTATTAAATAAATATCAGCATTTAAAAAAATGTTTTACTAAACCATTAAATAAATAAATCAAATTAATGAATCCATTTCAGTTACTACAGCTGACTTAGTCATCTCTAAGCATGATTAACTTGTTAATCAGATCTTAATTCAGATTTAAATTAATTACAAATTAAATTAATCCCATTTGATTAATATAATAATCAAATCAATAATCTCATTTTAAATTGTTTCTTAAAACAATTAACCTCGGTTATTAAACATCCCATTAATATTCGCTCACTTGCTTATCAGTCTTGTAAATATAAGAATCATCTTTATAAGATCATTTAATAATTGAGATGAGGCACGTGCTTAGCACACAGATAGATTTTGGTACCAAAAATGGTGATTTGTGGTTAAAACAATCAATGTACATATAATTCGTTTATTCCCTTTTCATAAACCCAATTAAACTAATATATTTAAAAATCTATATTCAGTTATAAATAAATTTCATAACATCATTTCTATCGATTTACCTAACGTCAAATCCGTTTTTATAAAAACAGTTTGCATTTTGGCCATCTGCTATAAATTCCTCAACCAATATCACCCATTGATTAATAACCAAAAAATGTTGAATTTGGGTTTAACAATAATTAACCAGTTTAATAATTCAATCATGTTGGTTTAATAGTTCATGTAACGATCATATGCAAATAAATAATTAATTCAACCGATAGTGGTCAACTAATAATAATAATTCAAACATCCAGTACGTTTATATCATTATAAACGTAACCAACAAGGTATGTTACCTCTATTGGAAATAATCGTTAAAAATAACGATGTCATTTAATTTAAATTAAACAAAGTTTAATTTAAATAATATATATAAAATATTTAACCATATCAAACAATCATCAATAAACCAATAATTAGCAAACATAGCACACAAACATTAAACCCGCCTTAAAAAATATAAGAGGGAGAACTGAGTGAGTTTAACTCACATTGATTTTATTTTGTTGTTAAAATGCTTTTTAATTAAATTAAACAGTCGTTTAATTTAATTAAAAATTACGGTTGCCTTCAGTTTTTGTCTGTTCCAGCTCCAAAATGTTACGGTTGCCGATACGGTTCCAATGATCCTCGTTTGATTCGGCTCTGTGCACGTGAGAATGCAATAAATATTATATGGTTTAATAAAAATAATTATTACTTAATTAAAATCTATTTAACTTAAATCTAATTAAAAATGTACAGGCCTACCTATTTCTTAACTTATGTCTGACTTAAAACCGACGTCCCAATATTTACGGTGTTGGAAAGTGGTAGTATTGGGACAGTAATAGTAAAGTAACTGTACTATATACGGCCACACATTATGTATATTTTAACAATCTATATCCATTTTTGTTTGTCTCTAGTATATATATATATATATATATATATATATATTATAACGTAATATATATTACCCCTTGTTCTCCTTCAAGAAGTCCGAGCTCCATGTTTTAGGTTTTTTCTTCCAACTGCTACTGAAAATACTCCCCAATAGTAAATATTTAGTCTATTTTCTAAGTTACATTTCGGTTCCATTTTTTTCTTTTTAAAAGCCCAACAAGGCCGGAGCCCACTCCCTCAACCCACGATCCCATATTGGCGCAGTCAAAAGACACGTCATCTTCTTCTTTACAATTAGAAAAAACGCCTGCCTGCTACACCATTTTGATTACCACGTGGCCTTCTTTCCAGTCCTCCCCCATGTGTTTTACTCCATACCCCAAGCTTGTGTCTAGAACCTCAAAGCCGTGTATTCCATAAACCACTTGCAACCGCCCCTCAACCCCACGGTCTTAGATGAAACCACACCTTACTTCATCAGAGCACCACCGTCATCACCACCGCGACGTACCAGCTGCCATACCCGATCGCCTCCAGTCTCTACATCCCTTCACACCTTAACACACAACCCACAATGGAGCTTCACCTGCCTTCACTTCCTGTCACCCGAGTGCAACCTGCTACCCCAGTTCCAAAAGAGTCACCGCCACCTAGACATGAAATTGCACCTTGATTACATCACTGTCATCAACATTTGCGCCAACTCTCCCCTTCCTGCGCACAGTTTTATCTGCTCCGACACCCCTAATCGTTTCTATGTTGACACCCTTCCTGATTTTATAGAATTCGGATTATAAGAACATTGAGGCTGTGTGTTTCACAATGGCAGAGAGGAGTTTGGTAACAGGAAGAACGAAGGGTATGCCTTCGTATTTATAGACATGGCATTAGTGTAGATAAGATCAACGTCCCATTATTAAGGTACACGGTAGGCATGTGAAGCTTTAGGTAAACTGTAAAACTTTTGGGGTAGGTCATGCAGTGGTTCTAGGCTTCAACTATTAAATTAGCTTTGCATGCAGTCGTTTCTTCAATCGAAAGAAAGAAAAGATGGGCTAGCAAGAGGAAAATATGGAGTAGCTGAATATTTGAAGTTACATACTGCGTGAGCTCGTTAAGAAGGGAAAGGTTAGGTAGGTTGTGCTAAAACTTTAGGGTAGGCAGTCTGCACTACAAAACAAATGAAGGTGCGTAGCTGTAAAGGAAGTAGGGTAGCTGGCTGTTGTCCCTTAGGTCGGGTGTTGATGGAAATATTGAGAGGAAAGGAGATGCACTGCCATGTACTTTGAATGGGTACAGGTAGGATTACTGAAAACAGTCAGCTACAAGTTTAATATCTATGATATTACGTTTTAGGTTAAATAATGGGAGCAGAGTAGCTGGAGAAAGTGACTAGCTGGAAAATGAAAATGAAAAGTAGGCGCAGGCCATATCTCATATGCTTAGAGATTAGGTCTTCATTATTCTATTTGTTTGTTTGTATGCGGTTAACAGGCCTATGGTTATTTACGTTGAGCGCTTAAATTTCGTACCAATAAACAAAATCTCCAAAAATAACAGAAATGGACGTCATATTATAATTTGATGTTAGGGTCCTAATGAAACTTATTTCTTTGAAAACGGTCTCCATTTCCAAAAACACGTTATTTAAATCCCAATTTATCCATCGGTTCACCTTTAAATTCCCTTTACCGACAAAACAACTCCATTAGGCTTTAAACTGGAAATGTAGCAATAATTAATTATACGCATCCCAATAAAACTTGTTCCGTCAAAAACGGAAGTCGTTTGGAAAATAATTATTTATACGGCTAATATAATGTCGTTAAAATATAAATAAATTGCAAAACAATTAAACAATAATAAATTATTATCATCCCATATATCTAAATAAAATAATATATAGCTTTAGATTCAGTCAATATATAATAATAACTTAACATAAATATTTTGGAGTTAAAGGATATTCGAATTTATAAAGAAATCCTTTTATAAATTATTAAATAAGCGTTATTGTTTATAAACGATTTCCATAGCGACTATTTTAAATTTTGATTTGGACAAAATTTACTATATATAAGCTGAAATCTCGATTCTTCTTTTTTGTTAGAAAATTATAATCAAACTGATTCTAATGTTTCTTGTTTCACAAAATTCCGACTTTGAACGGATTATGTATATTCAATTGAAGTTCAAAACTCAATTATACGAACTACTGCACCGTTTCAAGTTCATTTTATATCAAATATGAATATAAACGTTTAATCGTCATTTAATTACGAATTCTATATTAATAATCCATTAATATTCCAAAAATAATATTTAAAATAAATTTTAAATACTCAGAGGAAATCCGGGTCGTTACATTTTTTGTTAGCACTTACAATTCGACTGCGAAACATTTCCCTTGGACTACGTCCGCCCACATGTCCATTGACAGTAAGTGAAGGAATTTATTATCAGCACTGACCATTCAGCTGTGGGTATACATATTTGAGAATGTACCGTCCTGCATACAAAAATGTACATATAAAATTTTAAAGTTTAAGTCATATACGCATAAATTTGTAATTTGTATGTAATGCAAGCTTATGGATTAAGATAAACTTTCCAATGATCACGGATGTTGTCAACAAAGAAAAAAGAAAAGAAAAAATATAAGATTTGCAAGTTGATGTACTGTGCATTGATCAGTTTAAACTATAACTGCTTTACACTTTTGATCGCCCTTGTTTCTCATACTAGTTAAACTAATTTACTTTTCTAAACCCAGCTGAGAGAAGTTTTTTTTGTAAGTGTCCAACGCATTGGTGATACATACTCCAATATAAAGTACTGACATAAATGGTCATAATGAGATTAATTAGTGTAATCAACATTAAACATTGTTATAACTCCATTGTAGGACTAATTTGTACCTACCTAGGGAATAATAAAAGAGCAATATGTTGCCTCATTAACAATGAGTTAGGCTGCATTAATATTAGTTTGAAATTTGTCCCATGACTAAATCTCAACTGATTTTCATCTTTTCATCAGATAGGTATTAAATATAAAAATATTAGTGATGTGAGGGTATTACATATCAATTAAGTAAAAAATGTAAAGAAAGCTACGAAGATAATAAATAGAGCAAGCTTTTACGACTTAGTGGAGCAAGATATATGATACTTGATGAATTAACTATTTGACTTGGAAGTAAAAAAGAAGATATAAATTAAGTATACAACCGTAAATAAAAAATATTTACAAATACGACAAAAGGTCTAATGAAATATGCAACCATTTCTTAGAAAAAACTGTGATCATTCATCCATATTTAAGGAAATAGCACATTAGGAATAGAGCAAATAGATCAAACTTAATAAAATTATATGTAAACATGGAAACTAAATGTAGGCAAGTTAGTAACAACAAACAAATATTTAATTGGTTCATAATATGTTCGTCTTCCCCATTTCTCGTATCTTAGGTGATTTCATTCATACTTGTTAAATGTAGTCCTAAAAATTAAGAATGTTGGTGGAGTATGTTAAATCAGTAAAGTAACATAGATTGAAAATATATGTTTATTTCTAAAAATAGTCAAATCACTCTTAGATTGTGCATTTTTCTACATATGCATATATTTTGAAATTACGGTATTTTTGTATGAATTCATATAAAAATAAGCATATCAGTATTTGGTATAAAAAAATAGTGGGCATTAGACAATAACAAATGATGGACATATCATGTAAGCAGCAGATAAAAAAGATGGAATTATAGTATACATAAAGTTAGGATTTCAGCTTTTGAGCAGTATTAGAATATAAGAAAGAACACAGAATTAAGTCCATATATAAATATCACCATAATACTTAATAATAATGAAGTCCTAAAATAGAAAAGAGAAGAATAGCCCAGCTACTTCGGAATCAACGCAAATGAATATAAGTACCAATTAATATGAAAATTTAGTACAACTTGGATAAGGTAAGTTTGTTTACCATAGAAAGCAGGAAAATTTCTATGAAATTCGGTAAGGGCTAATGTATTTTTAATGGATTGTGCATTTCCTTTTCTGGTAAAGCATCAATTACATATTATATAATTAAGTGTAACACATTGTGTGATGGTATTAATACATAGTAATTGTTAATTACTGGCCTTAAATAACTTGTAGCTCTACCATTGTAAGTTCAGCTTATAGACTGACTAATATTAAAAACAATAAAGAAAATAGTAGTTATATTGTGACGACCCAGACTTCATTGGGATCCTCCATCTCTTCGGGGATAAAAACTGAGTGAAACAGGTGGCATCAATTACATATTACATAATTAAGTGTAACACAATGTATGATGGTAATAATACATAGTAATCATTAATTACTGACGTGAATTATTGTCCTAAAATAGTAGCAACTATAAAGAAAATAGTAATTATTACATGACAATTTATATTTTAATTTTGATAAAAACTGATCGAAACAGGAGGCACCTTATTCCTCGTCCCATATGTCCAATTAGGAGAGAGGCCCTCGCATATCCGGACAATCAACAAGTATGTCTGTACCACAACCACTGTAACCCCTCCTGGGATCTAATCAATCCAGGGAATCAACAGTAATCCATTCGATGTGAAGATCATCGGTCTTCAATGACCATCATCAATATCTTTGAATTTTAATCGTCGTATAAGTTATTCAGAATGGGTTAAACCCGGTCTTTCCAAATAACTCGCGTATCTTATAATCATGTGAAATTAAAACACAGCATATGCCTCATTTCAATCCAAAATATTGTTTTATTCAAATATTCTTTACATTAGGAATTATTCCCATAAATCTTATCGAATATTTAATTCATTTAAACCTCTTGTTTAAATCTTCACTTTGAAACCATTTCAAAAGATTTTATATTATCTTTTCATAACTTTGAACCAAATTAAGGTTTTTCAAACTAGTCGGGATCATCGAGCCTTACCGAAGTAATCATTTATTTTATTTTTCCAATCCCAACCTATTTATCCCATGGAGCAAAACCGGTAGTACTCCATATCTAACACTTCTTGAATTTGACAAATTTAATTATCACATTAACATTTCAATCTAATTAAAGATTCATTAAAACTCCACTTAGTTTTAATCTTCAAAAATCATTATTTAATGATTATTCAAAATTGAAATAAATCCTATCTTTAACTGGGTTAAAGAACCAATGTCGTTTAAAACATCGTTCATGATAAACTTAAATCATCTTCCATTGAAATGGAATATACATGGAAATCATAACAGTGTATAATCGATATAAATTCCTGTACCAGACAAATAATATAAATGGAATAACGACAAAGCCTTTTAAATTCCATGTATAGTAGCGGTCTTCCTTAACAGAAGCTCATCTCGATTATTACCGAATCGAATTCCATTCAATTCGAATTTAATATATTAAACTAGCAAACTTTGCTTTGGAAAATTCCATTAATCTTAATTAAAAGATTATAAATTCCAAATCATATCTTCACTGTTAATTGGGTTAAAGAACAAGTGTTATTTAAAACACCGTTTACGATAAACCCAAAATCCAATTTGATATTAAATACAAGGCTCTGAATAAAAATTATATCGGCTTATATTCACTATCAAATTCTGAAAGCAACCGATATCATATTGGGAATAACGATATCTATATCTTCCAAATTCCTCAACAATATGCGTATAATAACGGAATCCAATATCGAAATATCCGAAGATAATTTCCATTCAAATTCATTCCAATTTATTCATTGGAAAATTTTGGTTATTTTAAAACCCCTTTTACAATCAAATTTATTTATTTAAAAACATTAGATTATTATTCTAGTTAATAAATAATTCATTTCGATAAAAATATACCACGATGAGACGACCCAAACTTCCTCTTATGGGAAAGCCCGGATTGCTTTGAGAACACGATGCATCAGAACACAAACAGGAGAACATTTCATTGCTATTACAACAATTAACATCATAGTACAAAATATAAGAGTATAAATAAATAATATACATTGAAAAATATCAGAGATTTCGATTACAATGCAACGGAAAAATAATACACAAGAATAATGTACAGTGGAAATCATCTACAACCACAAATGAAAGTGATATACAGATACAAAGCTTTCCGAATGTTGCTATAGCTGTAATCCAGGATCCTGGGAAAAGAAGTATCTATGAAAACCAAAACTACTAGCTGTCCGTGTAGAAAATATGGGCACCCAGAGTTTAGGTTAAAACAATAAACTCCTAGTCAGTCATTGGACTGGTGTGAGAACTAAAACAGTAACTAAATCTTCACTTTAAAAGTTGGGAAATCATGGGACCACGTCGTATAACACGGAACGGGTTTACTCCACATGTATCTCAGTTTAAAATAAAACAACGCAACGTTTTTTGAAAAATGAGGCTATCATAAGACTCAGGCCCCACCACACAATGCAACGCAAGACGGAGGATAGAGTTTTCCTTATAATAGCCAAACATGCTTAGAACATTTAGAACAAATCATTTTGATATTACTATAAGTGCATAGTGGCAAAATCAACTTCAAATATAAATGTATCAATCATAGACGACATAGGTACCCTATGTTATGTCGCTATACATAGATTTACAACTAAAACCGAAAAGTCACGTATTGGAAATTGGGTTCCATCTATGAGTCGAGGCAAGGGATGGCTCCTCCCGATTTGAGACACTCAAGCAAATGCCTCAGGATCCCCAGCAGTGAACCTTGGATCTTCAGGGCCGACCCACACTTACTTTAATGGATTGGTTATTCCTAAACACACGTTTCCCGGTCCTATCGGACCTATCACTTGGCCAGTAGCGACCAATATCCAAGGCTCCTCGCAATCCATCATCCACATAAGTAAAATTGTCCAAGTTCCATACCATGACACCACTCCTAGCTAGAAAGAAACGTTGTGCACTCCCTGCAGTCACGATCCCGTTTTTGACTCATACTGGGTGTGAGGCTCGCGAATTAACGCTATACACAGAGTTAGGCTATTTAAGCCGTGCTTTGGTCATCAACCACAAGATTCTACATTTCAACAAAAGCCTTGTTCATTTGCATCTTAGCATGCCACATTGACAATCCACGCCATACAACTAATGTCTATCAATATATAACCTCTAAGCTCGTACGTCTCAGAGAAGGGTGTTAAGCAAGAGAATAAATTCTCCGCCACCAAACAGATATATATTTAATAGAAATCAATCAATACAGAATGAAATCCAATGTCAGACACACATCCATTTACAAGTCCATTCTAGGTCTGAACGAAACCGGAAGCACCTTATTCCTCGTCCCATATGTCCAATACAGGAGAGAGGTCCTCTCATATCCGTTCAATCTCCAAGTACGTCTAGACGATCACCACTTATTACCTTGTCTTGGGTGTACAACCCAATCAAGACATTAGTAATCATCCAAACACTGTGAAGATCTCTGGTCTTCAACCACCATCTTCATCGTCGAATTTTAGTCGCCGTGTCGGTTATTCTGAATGGGATAAACCTGGTCTTTCCAAATAACTCGCGTATTTTATAATCAATAATCACGTGCTATAAAAATATATCATACGCCTCATTCCAATTCAGCATATTCTTTTATTCAAATATTCACTTCTTTAGAGAAAGGTTCCCATTAATTTTATCAAAGATTAATTCTTTTAAAATTATTCTTTAATTTTCCTTTAAATATCAATTTCAAAAGATTTTATTCTTTCACAATTCTAAATTAAATTAAGGTTTATAACACTAATCGGGATTATCGAGCCTTATCAAAGTAATCCTTTATTTTATTTTCTAATCCCAACCTATTCATCCCATGGAGCAAAACTGGTAGCACCCCATATCTAACACCCACGATGTTATCGGTAAATTTAATTGCCATTTCACGTTCAAATCTAATTTAAGATTTAACTTTCGCCTGGAGTAAAACTGGTGGTACTCCATTCTCGCCCATTTCATGAATTCGATAAATTTAATTATCTCATTCTCGTTTTAATCTACTTAAAGATTCATTAAAACTCCATTTGGTTTTATTCCCCAAAAAAATCATTATATTATGATTATTCAACTTTAGGAAAATTAATCCTTTTCCTTAACTGGGTCAAAGAACCAATGTCATCAAAAGCACAGTTCACGTAAACCCAAATCATCTTCCATTAAATATGGAATCTTCGCGAAAATCACAACCATATACAATCGATATAAATTTCCATATCAAATCATTACTATAAATGGAATAACGGTAAAGCCTTTTAAATTCCATAAGTAGTAACCGTCTTCCTTTACATAAGCTCATCTCGATAATTACCAAATCGAATTCCATTCAATTCCAATTTAATATATTAAGTTGGAAAACTTTACTTTGGAAAATTCCATTAATCTTAATTAAAGGATGTATAAATTCCAAATCTTAACTTCACTACTAATCGAGTTAAAGAACTCATGTTATTTAAAACATCATTCACGATAAACCCAAACTCTGATTTGGTATTAAATATAAGGCTCTGAATAGATATAATATTGGCTTATATTCAATATCAAATTTTGAAACCAGCAAATATCGTATTGGGAATAACGATATATATATCTTCCGAATTCCTCAACAATATCTGTATAATCACGGAATCCAATATTGAAATATTCTGAAGATTATTTCTATTCCAATCCATTCCAATTTATTCATTGGAAAATTCTGGTTATATAAAAACCATTTTCAATCCAATTTATTTAAATAAAAACATTGGATTATTATTCTAGTTAATAACTAGTTCATTCAGATAAATTTTTTTTTATCCTTTCAAATGTGGAATTTTTCATCCAAAATATTTCCAAATCATTTATTATGATTTTACATAATTTTTCCATATTTTTAATAATTTTATTAAAGCCTTTCCGGTCGGTTTCCATTAACGGCCACCGAACTCCATCCATAGCGACCTTTTCTGAAATTGATTTGGACATAATATAAAATCCAAACATTTCAAATTTAAATCTCTTATATTCATTGGAAAGATCATTTCGATACGAACGCAACGGTTCCGGTTTTAGGAGAATCGGACGGTCGGATCTCCTGTTACATCAATTTGAAGTTAATGGTTGAAATTCGCGAACAGTCGATGCGCGACGCGTTCTATTCTAGCCATTTAAATATATATATATATATATAATATTTAATCAATTTCCGTTTAAAACGTACTTTATAAAACTTTTTAAATTCATTTTAAAAAACGAACTTCCATTTCAATTTTAAATCTAAATTGAATATTCCATATCATTTTAATATTAAAATGATAATATTTTCAAAATATCAGAATTTGAAATCCATTTCCTTTTCGTATTCATTATAAAATGAATAAAATCGATCGATAAAACCCTTCGGGTAAAAATGGTGTATATCTCCTTACTCGGCTTCATATATTCCAATATTTTATCGTCCATCCAGAATCGGACATCAAAAATCATATTTTGATCATTCAGTGGATATTATTTTGAAATATTCGTTTATTTATTTAATCCTTCACTGAATATTATTTTAAAATATTTGTTATTTTAAAATATTCGTTATTCCTGAATCGGAATGCGACTCAATCAATTACCATATAATTTCAGCTATATGGATTTCGTACATCGCATGTATTCAACAATAATGATAAATAATCATTCAACATTCAAGCATCATCCAGAAAGCATTCTATAACTGTATAAGCATTAAAATAAATAAATAATGCGTACAATAGTCTGTCAATCAGTCGATCGACATACAACTAAATATTGGGATTAGTGTATGTCAAATATCATCCTAATACCCGTGGGGGGTTTTCAAACAACAATAGTATATTTAAATAAATCATTGGTTAATAAATTTAACCAATTCTTATTCAGTTTGAATTATTTTCTAATTAACCAATTTTCACTATTTAAATTATAAATAAATATTTATATCACATTTCAACAACCACAAAGTGTATCACATTGTTTGAAATACGTGTATCGTATATTCAAACAACGCTTCTTGTGCAGATGAGTCGTGAATAGTTCATGTGTTTAACTCGAGCAATATCACATACAACAGACGAAGATCAACACTAGTAATTTCTATATATTTACAGTTATAAAATAAAATAAATAAATGTACAATTATTTTGGTGAGAGAATTCTCACTTTGGGTTCCACTCCATCAGTCTTTATTTGAAGATGATTTTAATAAAATTAAACTGAACGTTTAATTTTATCAAAAAATGTAACTTGCTCCATTTCTGTTCTGGTCAGTTCGATGTTGTAGAGTTCGTCGCCACGATTCTAATGCAACTTGTTCACAAAATTCCGATACCATATGAAAGAGTTACACAATTTCAAACATTGGATAATTTAATTATTATTTAAACATAATTAAATTTAATCAACCTTAACCACAACGCTTTAAAACGTTTCCTTCTTCCTGGATCATTTCGTATTTCCAAAAAATCCCCTCGAGGGCATCGTAGCGCCGCCCATCCACTATGCCGGACTCCGATCGGGGTCACCCCCACGACGCCGCCAACCTCCTCTCCCCTACCCTAACCGCCGTCGAACTCGAACATGCCACTTGCCCAGGAAACCCCATGAAACGCCGACTGTTCGAACAAGAATTCCGGCCATCTCAGGTGGTCATTCCAGATCATGACCGTTGATTGTAACAACCCGAAATTTCTGAACCAATTAAAAAAAAAATTATTTTAGCTATTTTAATGGGTTTTGAATATTTGAAATGATTTATTTTAAATAATAATGACCAAAAATTTATTTAAATCAAAGCTAGAATGTATAAATTTATTTTAATTATAAAACGAGCCTGAAATGGCGCGGTAGTTTGATAATTTGATTTTAAATTTCTATTGAATATACAGAATTCAATCTAAATTAGAATTTAATGAAATAAGAAACGTTGGAATATTTTGAACTGTAATTTTCTAACAAATGTAAGACATTGAGATTTCACTTTATAAATTAAAAATTATGTACAGATTAAAATTTAGAATAGTTGCTATGGAATTTATATATATTTTTAAAATATATACAGCCCTTAAAAATAACCATTTTGCAAGCGACCTCCGTTTTCGAAGAAACCACTTTTGTTGGATCTGGAGTATCATTTATTGGTAGGTTTCAAATTTCATAATTTTTGGAATTAATATGTGAGCATGGTGAATTTAAACGCGTTTGGTAATTTCATTTTGAATTTAATCGACTAGAAAAAGGCCATTTTCAGTCGTTCTCCAAATTCGACGAAATTAGTTTTGTTAAGACCGTATTGTCAAAACATAGCTAGATTTATTTTTCTATAATTTTTGAAGTTAGTACGTGGCCCCGTTAAATTAAAATGTGCATCGAAATTCAATATCAAACGTTTTATTAATTTATATTTTAATTTTGATAAAAACTGATCGAAACAGTCGAATTGGCTTATGAAACATATCCCATTGTGTTTGGAATGGGGGTATTTAGTTGGGAACGACATTCGTTGAGTTTAAAATGAAACAACGCAATGCTTTTTTGAAAAATGAAGCTATTATAAGACTTAGGTCCCATCACACAATGCAACACAAGCCGGAAGATAGAGTTTTACCTTATTATAGCCAAACATGCTTGGTACATTTTAAAACAAATCATTTTGATATTACTGTGAGTGCATAGTGTCAAAATCAACTTCAAATATAAATGTATCAATCATAGACAACATAGGTACCATATATTATGCCGCTATACATAGGTTTACAACTAAAACCGAAATTTGTCGTATTGGAAATTGGATTCCATCTATGAGTTGAGGCAAGGGATGGCTCCTTACCGATTCGAGACACTTTAGCAAATGCCTCAGGACTCGGACGCTGGCGAGCCCTGTGAACGGTAGGGCCGGTCCACACTTACTTTAGTGGATTGGTTATTCCTGAACAATATGTTTCCCGGTCCTATCGGACCGCCAAAATGGTCAGTACGTCGGCCAATCATATCCGAGGCTCCTCGCAATCCATCATCCACATAAGTTAAAATGTTTGAGCTCCATACCATGAAACCACTTCTAGCTAGAAAGAAACGCAAGTTCTCCCTACAGTCACTATCCCATTATTGACTCATACCGGTGTGTGAGGCTTGCGAATTAACGCTATACACAAAGCTATGCTAATTAAAGGGTGCTTTGATCATCAACCACAAGACACTGCTTTTCAACAGAAGCCTTGATCATTTGCATATTAGCATGCCACATTGACAATTCATGCCATACAACCGATGTCTATCAATATATAACCTTTAAGCTCGTACGTCTCGAAGAAGGGTGTAAGAAAGAGAATAAATTCTCCGCTACCAAACAGATATATATTTAATAGAAATCAATCAACACAGAATGAAATCCAATGTCAGACACGCATCCATTTACAAGTTCGTTCTGAGTCTGAACGAAGCCGGGGGCATCATATTCCTCGTCCCATATGTCCAATACAGGAGAAAGGTCCTCGCATATCCGGTCGATCTCCAAGTACATCAGGACGATCGCCACTTATTACCTTGTCTTAGGTGTACAACCCAATCAAGACATCAGTAATCATCCAAACGATGTCAAGATCTCCGGTCTTCAACAACCATCTTCATCGTCGACTTTTAGTCGCTGTATCAGTTATTCAGAATGGGATAAACCTGGTCTTTCCGAATAACTAGCGTATTTTGTAATCAATAATTAAGTGCTATAAAAACGCATCATAAGCTTCATTCCAATTCAGAATATTCTTTTATTCAAATATTCACATCTTTAGGGAAATGTTCCCATTAATTTTATCAAAGATAAATTCTTTTAAAATTATTCTTTAATCTTCCTTTGGATAGTAATTTCAAAAGATTTTATTTTATCCTTTTAACAATTCTAAACCAATTTAAGGTTTATAAAACTAGTCAGGATTATCGAGCCTTACCGAAGTAATCATTTATTTTATTTTTCCCAATCCCAACCTATTCATCCCATGGGGAAAAACTGGTAGTACTCCATATCTAACACCTTTAGTGTTATCGGTAAATTTATTTACCATTTCACGTTTAAATCTAGTTAAAGTTTAACTATCACTTGGAGTAAAACTAGTGGTACTCCATTTCGAAACATTTTTCGAATTTGATAAATTAAATTATCTCATCCCCATCTCAATCAAATTAAAGATTTATTAAAACTTCATTTAGTTTTAATCTTCCAAAAAAATCATTATTTAATGATTATTCCATCTTTGGAAATTAATCTTGCCTTTAACTGGGTTAAAGAACCAATGTCATTTAAAACACCGCTCACGATAAACCCAAATCATCTTCCATTAACTATGGAATCCTCACGGAAAACAAATCAATATATAATCGATATAAATTTCCACATCAAATCAGTACTATAAATGGAATAATGACAAAGCCTTTTTAATTTTCATAGATAGTAACGGTCTTCCTTTACAGAGTGTCATCTCGATTATTACTAAATAGAATTCCAATCAATTCCAATTTAATATTTTAAACTAGAAAACTTCACTTTTGAAAATTTCCATTAAATCTTAATAAAAAGATTTATTAATTCCAAATCATATCTTCACTGTTAATTGGGTTAAAGAACGAATGTTATTTAAAACATTGTTCACGATAAGCCCAAAAATCCAATTTTATCTCAATTCCAATTAAATATTAATTAATTGGTAACTTCCCTAAATCTTAATTAAAAGATTTATTCAACTGGGTTTAAGAACAGTGTTAATAAAGACACCATTCACGACAAACCCAAAATCCAATTTTGATATTAAATACAAGGCTCTAAACAGAAATTATATCGGCTTATATTTAATATCAAATTCTGAAACAAACAAATATCGTATTGGGAATAACGATATCTGTATCTTCCAAATTTCCTCAACGATATCCGTGTAATCACAGAATCCCATATCGAAATATTCCGAAGATTATTTCCATTCAAATCCATTCCAATTTATTCATTGGAAAATTCTGGTTGTTTCTAAAACCATTTACAAGTCCAATTTATTTATTTAAAAACATTGGATTATTATTCTAGTTAATAACTAGTTCAGTCAGGTAAAAAAATATCTTTTATCTTTACAAATATGGAATTTTTCATCCAAAATCTTTCCAAATCATTATTTATGATTTTACATAATTTTTCCATATTTTTAATAAATTTATTAAGGCACTTACAGTCGGTTTCCAATAACGGCCACCGAACGACATCCATAGGGACCTTTTCCTAAATTGATTTGGACATAATTTAAAATCCAACCGTTCAAATTTAGGTATCTTATATTCATTGGAAAGATCTTTTCGATACGAACCCAATGGTTCTAGTTTTAGGAGAATCCGACAGTCGGATCTCCCGTTACATCAATTTGAAGTTAATGGTTGAAATTCGCGAACGGTCACTGCGCGGCGCATTCTATTCAAGCCATTTAAATGTATAATATATATATTATATATTACATCAATTTCCCTTTAAAAAGTATTTTATAAATTCGTTTTAAAAAAGATTCCAACTTCCATTTCCATTTTTAAATCAAAATTGAATATTCTATATCATTATATTATTAAAATGATAATATTTTCAAAATATCAGATTTTGAAATCCATTTCTTTTTCTATTCATTATAAAATGAATAAAATCGATTTATAAACCCGTTTGAGTTAAAATGGCATTTAACTACTTAACCCGGCTTCATATTTCAATATTTTTTTGTCCATCCAAAGTTGGACATCAAAATCATATATTAATTCTTCACTGAATATTATTTTAAAATATTCGTTATTTTAAAATATTTGTTATTTTCAAATATTCATTATCTCTGAATCGGAATGCGACTTAATCAACTACCATATAATTTTCGTTATATGGATTTCATACATCATATGTATTCAACAGTAACGATAAATAATCATTCAACAATCAAACATCATCCAGAGTGCATTTTGCAACTGTATAAGCATTAAAATAAATAAATAATACTCACAATAGTCTGTCAATCAATCGATTGACATACAACTAAACGATTGGGATTAGTGTATGTCAAATATCATCCCAATACCTGTGCAGGGTTTTCATCCAACAAATGCTGATTATTATTTGTGCATTTGGACGATGTGTAAAAATTATCGTCCCAATCAATATCACTTAAATAGATGTACGTAAACAAGTCGTCCGACTTGTAAATGAATATTTATTCCAATTTTTACTATTGCATATATAATTTTGTACATCGTTGTTTTCAAAAAAAAAAAAAAAATCGACCTTATAACGGCGCTATTTTATAGAATCAGAATAATGTCTATGCATTACCCCTCTCCTAACTTGGCTTGTGCTATAAACAACCAATACTAATCATCAATCACATCCAATAATCATAAATAAATAAATACACAACATCTAATGCCATTTAAGGCGCCACAAGTGTCCATCCACGTCGTATGAAATGCAAGTGTCGCTAATGTCCATACAACGCTTCTAATGCTAGGGATTTGTGAAGAGTTCATGTGTCGAACTCCAAACAGAATAATATCACTACATGATGCAATTTCTAACTTGCAACCAAAAATGCCTAATTAACTACTACATAATAACCTAAAAAAATTATTTTGTGAGCGAGTTCTCACCCAGAAGCTAAAACAAACACCGCGACTCTTCATATGTAGAAATTTTCAACGTGTGCGCCGTTTTGTCGTTTTCGTCGTCCGAATTCGCTGTTCTGACTCTAACTTCTGCACACGACCTCCAATCTTCACCAAGCCATGTCCCAATTAACTAGTACATATGTATGCACTGTATAAAATTGTCATGTAATGGAATATTCAATTTTGATTTAAAATTGAAATGGAATTTGAAATCCTTTTTAAAATGAATTTAAAACATTTTATAAAATATGTTTTATTTGGAAATCTATGATATATATATTATATATATTTAATGGTTTGAATAGAACGCACCGCTCAACGACCGTTCGCGAATTTCGACCATTGACTTCAAATTGATGTAACGGGCGATCCGACCGTCGGATTCTCCTAAAACCGAAACCGTCAGGTTTGTATCGAGAAGATCTTTCCAATGAATATAAGAGATTTAAATTTGAAAGGTTGGAATTTAAATTATTTCCAAATTAATTTTAGAAAAGGTCGCTATGGATGCAGTTCGGTGGCCGATATTGGAAGCCAACTGTTAAGGCCTTAGTAAAATTATTAAAAATCGGGAAAAATTGTGTAAAATCATAATAAATGATTTGGAAAGATTTTGAGTGAAAAAATCCAAGTTTTGAGAAGATAAAAGATATTTTCATCTAAATGAACTAGTTATTAACTAGAATAATAATCCAATTTTTTTTAAATAAATAAATTGGGTTTGTAAAGGGTTTTTGAAATAATCAGAATTTTCCAGCGAACGAAGTGGAAAGGATTTAAATGGAAACAATTATCGGAATATTTCAATATTGGATTCCGTGATCATAAGGATGTTGTTGAGGAATTTGGAAGATATATATATCGTTATTCCCAATACAATATCCGTTAGTTTCAGAATTTGATGTTGAGTATAAGTCAACATTATTTCTATTCAGAGCCTTATATTTAATGTCAAATTGGATTTTGGGGTTTATAATGAATAATATTTTAAATATAAGTCGTTCTTTAACCCGATTAATAGTGAAGATATGGTTTGGAATTTATAAATCTTTATTGTAAGATTAATGGAATTTTCCAAAGTAAAGTTTTCCAATTTAATATATTAAATTGGAATTGAATGGAATTCGATTTAATAATAATCGAGATGAGCTTCGGTGAATGAAGACCGTTACTATTTATGGAATTCAAAAGGCCTTGCCGCTATTCCACTTATAGTATTGGTTTGATATAGAAATTTATATCGATTATATACTATTATGATTTCTATGAAGATTCCATTTTGATGGAAGGTAATTTTGGGTTTATCGTGAACTCTGTTTAAAGGACACTGATTCTTTAAACCAGTTAATGGCAGGATTAATTTTTATAAAAGTTGAATAATCTTTAAGTAATGGTTTTTGGGATTAAAACTAAGAAGAGTTTTAATAAATCTTTAATTAGATTGGAATGAATGAATGGTAATTAAATTTACCAAAGTATGAGATGTGGTATAAACAAAATATTCTTGGTTTATGGGATTGAATGTGATTGATTGTTTGGACTATGCTCGACCAGTTTATGGGCAAGATATGCTTTTACATTTAGCATTGGATAAGGTAGAAATATTTGTATGCTAACATCTTGTGAAACACTTCACGATTTGACTATGAGATGTTTAGCGATGTTGTTGAGCTCATTTCAAATTTAATGAATGATTTTGAAATGATATTTTTCTTAAGTGAAAAGAAATGTATTCTTGATTTTGGATAGGGAATGTTTTATAAAAATGTTTTATAAAACAGAGGATTTCGAGGCCTAAACCCGATGTTGTCGAAATGATTTCGAAATGTATTATGTGTTTGACATTATGGTTCATCACATAACCAATTAGTTGTTATTGATGATGTATCTGCTTGGTGGCAGAGATTTTATTCTCTTTCCTAAAACCCTTCTTCGAGACGTACGAGCTCAAAAGTTATGTGATTAATTGTGACTGATCATATGTGTGAATTGCTAATGTAAAGTACTATATTTTGGAAAGTACTTGTGATTATTACGTTGTGAAATGATTTTTCCTATTTCGGGATAAGAATGATTTAGTATGTGGCTAAAGATTCTGGTAACCCGAACGACTAAAAGTATGGATGAGATGGCGGTGTAGTCCCCGAGGGCATGGGATTGTGCATCATCGGTGTAGCCTGCTCCATCGCGGGAGGTGCGCGCACACACACACACACATATATATATATATATACATACATATATATATATATATATATCGAGTTGGTAAGGTACGTACGCTTTGCCTTGTCTGAGGGGAGCCCTATATTTGGTTGCATATCTTTTTGTATGCATTGTAATGTTTTGGAATTCATATTTCCAAAGATTTTGGTTTGAGATCCCGAAGTGAAATCTACTTTGATATAAAAGCTAGATATGTATTTCAAATCCTGCTCAACACACACATATATATATATATATATTCATCTCTATCTATATATATGTTGAATAGGTTAATGGTTGAAATTCGCGAACGGTCGCTGCGCGTCGCGTTCTAGTCAAGTCGTTAAATATATATAACATATATATCGTCGATTTCCATTCAAAACGTATTTTATAAATTCGTTTTAAAAACGATTCCAGCTTCCATTTCAATTTAAAATCAAAATTGAATATTCCAAATCATTATAATATGAAAATGATAATATTTTAAAAATATCATATTTTGAAATATATTTCCTTTTCGTATTCATTATAAAATGAATAAAATCGATTTATAAATCCGTTCGAGTTAAAATGGCGTTTAGCTACTTAACTTGGCTTCACATTTCAATATTTTTGTGTCCATCCAAAATCGGACATCAAAAATCATATTTTGATTTGTACAGTTATAAATCATTAAAAGTTGAATATAATATATATTTCATATTTCCCGTAAGTGACACTCAAACCATATATCTGCATAAGTACCAATTATTTTTTTTTTTGGAAATATGAATCCTAATTTCATATAAAGTTTAAATTTTCCGTTATTGGAAACCGACTGTAAAGGCCTTAATATAATTATTAAAAATATGGAAAAATTATATAAAATCTTAATAAATGATTTGGAAAGATTTTGGAAAAAATTTCCATATTTGAAAGGATAAAATATATTTTTATCTAAACGAACTAGTTATTAACTAGAATAGTAATCCAATGTTTATAAATAAATAAATTGGATTGAAAATGGTTTTAATATAACCAAAATTTTCCAATGAATAAATTGGAATGGAAATAACCTTCGAAAATATTTCTATATTGGATTTCATGATTATACGGATATTGTTGAGGAATTTGGAAGATATATATATATATATATATATATTGTTATTCCTAATACGATATTTGTTGGTTTCAGAATTTGATATTGAATGTAAGCCGATATTATTTCTATTTAGAGCCTTATATTTAATATCAAATCGGACTTTGGGTTTATCGTGAATGACGTTTTAAATAACATGAGTTCTTTAACCCGATTAACAATGAAGTTAAGATTTGAAATTTATAAATCTTTTAATTAAGATTAATTGAATTTTCCAAATTAATGTTTTCCAATTTAATATATTTAATTGGAATTGAATGGAATTCTATTTGGTAATAGTCGAGATGAGCTTCTGTAAAGGAAGACGGTTACTATTTATGGAATTTAAAAGGCTTTGCCGTTATTCCATTTATAGTATTGATTTGATACGGTAAATTTAAATCGACTATATACTGTTATGATTTCCATAAAGATTCCATATTTAATTGAAGATGATTTGGGTTTATCGTGAACTGAGTTTTTAATGACATTGGTTCTTCGACCCACTTAAAGAAAAGGATTAAGTTTCCTAAAGTTGAATAATCATAAAGTAATGATTTTTTTGGATTAGAACCAAATGGAATTTTAATGAATCTTTAAGTAGGTTAAAATGAGAATGAGATAATTAAATTTATCGAATTCATGAAATGAGCGAGAATGGAGTACCACTAGTTTTACTCCAGGCGATAGTTAAATCTTTAATTAGATTTGAACGTGAAATGGTAATTAAATTTACCGATAACACCGTGGGTGTTAGATATGGGGTACTACCAGTTTTGCTCCATGGGATGAATAGGTTGGGATTGGAAAATAAAATAAAGGATTACTTCGGTAAGGCTCGATAATCCCGACTAGTGTTATAAACCTTAATTTAGTTTAGAATTGTGAAAGAATAAAAACTTTTGAAATTGATATCCAAAGGAAGATTAAAGAATTATTTTAAAAGAATTTATCTTTGATAAAATTACTGGGAAATTTTCCCTAAAGAAGTGAATATTTGAATAAAAGAATATGCTAAATTGGAATGAGGCGTATGATGTGTTTTTATAGCACTTGATTATTGATTATAAAATACGCGAGTTATTTGGAAAGACCGGGTTTATCCCATTCTTAATAACTGACACGTCGACTAAAACTTGACGATGAAGACGGTGGTTGAAGACTAGAGATCTTCACATCGTTTGGATGATTACTGATGTCTTGATTGGGTTGTACACCCAAGAAAAGGTAATAAGTGGTGATCGTCCAGACGTACTTGGAGATTGACCGGATATATGAGGACCTCTCTCCTGTATTGGACATATGGAACGAGGAATAAGGTGCCTCCGGTTTCGTTCGGACCCAGAACGGACTTATAAATGGATGTGTGTCTGACATTGGATTTCATTCTGTATTAATTGATTTCTATTAAATATATACCTGTTTGGTGGCGGAGAATTTATTCTCTTGCTTAACACCCTTCTTTGAGACGTATGAGCTTAGATGTTATATATTGATAGACATCAGTTTTATGGCATGGATTGTCAATGTGGCATGCTAAGACGCAAATGAACAAGATTTTTGTTGAAAAGCAGAGTCTAGTGGTTGATGATCAAAGCACGACTTTAAATAGCATAGCTCTGTGTATAGCATTAATTCGTGAGCCTCACACCCGGTATGAGTCAAAAGCGGGATCGTGACTGCAGGAAGTGCACGACGTTTCTTTCTAGCTAGGAGTGGTGTCATTGTATGGAGTCCAGACATTTCTACTTATGTGGATGATAGATTGCGAGGCGCCTCGGATATTTGTCGCTACTGGCCAAGTGATCGGTCCGATAGGACCGGGAAACGTGTGTTCTGGAATAACCAATCAAGTAAAGTAAGTGTGGACCATCCCTGAAGATCCAAGGGTTCACTACGGAGGATCCTGAGGCATTTGCTAGAGTGTCTCGAATCGGGAGGATCCATCTCTTGCCTCGACTCATAGATGAAATCCAATTTCCAGTACGTGAATGTCCGGTTTTACTTGTAAACCTATGTACGGTGGCATAATATATAGTACCTATGTCGTCTATGATTGATACATTTATATTTGAAGTTGAATTTGACACTATGACCTTATAGTAATATCAAAATGATTTGTTTTAAACGTACCAAGGATCTTTGGCTATTATAAGGGAAAACTCTATCCTCCGGCTTGCATTGGATTGTGTGATGGGACCTGAGTCTTATAATAGCCTCATTTTTCAAAAATCATTGCGTTGTTTTATTTTAAACTGAGATTCATGTGGAGTAAATCTGGATATTGGTGGAAATCACATACACAGCGGATATTGGGATCTTCAATATTAATGCCATGTTGTTTGAACGAAATATATATTATATTCAACGTTTAATAATACTTTAGTGGAAAATCTGGGTTTTGGATGTGTTTTAAACTTTATATGAAAATATGGAAACCATATATAATTATTGAAAATATGGAGTTTGAGTGTCACTTATGATTTTGGATGGACACAAAATATGGAAATGTGAAGCCGAGGTAAGTAGTCAAATGCCATTTTAACTTGAACGGATTTATGAATCGATTTTATTCATTTTATAAATGATACAAAAAGAAAATGGGTTTCAAAATCGGATATTTTGAAAATATTTTTGTTCTGACAATATACTTGAAAATAATATTCAATTTTGATTTAAAATTGAAATGGAAGTTGGAATCGTTTTTTTAAACAAATTTATAAAATACGTTTTGAATAGAAATCGACGATATATATATATTATATATATTTAAATGGTTTGAATAGAACACGCCGCACAACAACCGTTCGCGAATTTCAACTATTAACTTCAAATTGATGTAACGGGAGATCCGACCGTCGGATTCTCCTAAACCCAGAACTGTTGGGTTTGTATCGAAAAGAGCTTTCAAATGAATATAAGAGATTTAAATTTGAACGGTTAGATTTTAAAATATGTTCAAATCAGTTTTGGAAAATGTCGCTATGAATGCAGTTCGGTGGCCGATATTGGAAACCAACTATAAGGGCCTTAATAAAATTATTAAAAATATGGAAAGATTGTGTAAAATCATAGTAAATGATTTGGAAAGATTTTGGATGAAAAATTCCAAGTTTCGAAAGATAAAAACATATTTTTATCGAAATGAGCTAGTTATTAACTAGAATACTAATCCAATGTTTTTAAATAAATAAACTGGATTTGTAAATGGTTTTAATATAACCAGAATTTTCCAACATATGGATTGGAAAGGATTTAGGTGGAAATAATCTTCGGAATATTTTGATATTGGGTTATGGTAAATCACAGGACCACGCCGCATGTCGCGGAACGGTTTACCCCCATGAATATCAGTGCCTAAACAATAACCAATAATAGATATATGGATCTACAGTGCATCATACAACATGCAATTTTCCAATCTACCCATTTAGGCTTAACCCCAAATTTAGATTTTTCAAAATCCAGTTCGTTTTACAGAAGTTATTCCTTTAGACTTTATTTTCCGATTCTTATTTCAAATCATTTGAAATACATATCTAGATTTTATATCAAAGTAGATTTCACTTCGGGATCTCAAACCAAAATCTTTATAAATATGAATTCCAAAACATCACAATGCACACAAAAAGATATGCAACCAAATATCGGGCTCCCCTCAGACAAGGCAAAGTGTACACACCTCACCAACTTGATATATATATATATATATATATATATATATATATATATATGCACCTCCCACGATGGAGTAGGCTACACTGATGATGCACAATCCTACGCTCTCGGGGACTACACCGCCATCTCACTCATACTTTTAGTCGTCCAGGTTACCAGAATCTTTAGCCACATACTAAATCATTTTTCTATCCCGGAGTAGGGAAAATCATTTCACAACATAATAATCACAAGTACTTTCCAAAATATAGTACTTTACATTAGCAATTCACACATATGATTAGTCACTATTAACCACACAACCTTTTAACTTGTACGTCTCTTTAAAGCTAGTAGTTATGATGGTTTATAACTTAATTACGTAATTTATATAATTAATGATCTAATTACATATTAAATAATTTAATTAATACTTTGAACCTTCTTCCATCGTTCCAGGCTACGGCCGATAAAGAAAACCATCGTTCTACTTCCATCCCTCACTATCACACGCCATTCATTCCCCCGGACCACCATCCAACCGTACCACGACGAAGACCTTGGACCCTCCTTTCACTGCCTGGCGGCGCAACCAGTTCGGTCCCTAGGTGATGCCTGAAACGGTGGCTGAACTTAGCCACTTTGAACCGTGATTTCTCAAAATCTGCAACACCATAAATGAACTAACCCGTATGAAATTAATGAGCTCAAAAATCTCTATGATTTTCGTTTATAAATCAACTTCAATTAATGAACGGATTGATCGAATTTGGGGGGAGAAGGATCGAAGAGGGTGGTCGTTTGTTTGGAGGGGCGGATGAATATGGTTTGACCACATATGAGGATTTCTTAGGGTTTGACTTCCTAATGGATTATGTGTGTGTGTGTATATATATATATATATATATAAATTTTAATAATATTTTAATTCGTTAAAGTGTGATATTTCATTCAAACTCTAAATCAAACCCAACGACTGTCATTCCTAGTGTAATACCCCCATTTCAAACAAAATGGGATATGTTTCACAAGCCAATTCGACTGTTTCGATCAGTTTTCGTCAAAATTAAAATAAAAATCAATATATATTGAATTCAAACGTACATTTTAATTTACCGGGGCCACATATTGACTTCAAAAATTACAGAAAAATTAAATTTAGCTATGTTTTGATGATACGTTCCTAACAAAACTAATTTCATCGAATTCGGAGATCGTTTGAAAAATGGCCTGAATAGAATGCGCTGCGCAGCGTCCATCCGCGAATTTCAACCATTAACTTCAAATTGATGTAACGGGAGATCCGACCGTCAGATTCTCCTAAAACCATAACCTTTAGGTTTGTATCGAAAACATCTTTCCAATGAATATAAGAGATTTAAATTCGAACGGTTGGATTTCAAATTATGTCTGAATCAATTTTAGAGAAGGTCGCTATGAATGTAGTTCGGTGGCCGAAAACGACTGTAAGGGCCCTATTAAAATTGCTAAAAATATGGAAAAATTGTGTAAAATCATAATAAATGATTTGGATAGATTTTTGGATGAAAAATTCCATATTTGAAAAGATAAAAGATATTTTTATCTGAATGAACTAGTTATTAATTAGAATAATAATCCAATGTTTTTAAATAAATGAATTGGATTGAAAAAGGGGTTTTAAAATAACCAGAATTTTCCAATAAATTGGAATGGATTTGGAATGGAAATTATCTTCGGAATATTTCGATGTTGGATTCCGTGATTATACGGATATTATTGAGGAATTTGGAAGATATAGATATCGTTATTCCCAATACGATATCCGTTAGTTTCAGAATTTAATATTGAATATAAGCCGATATTAATTTCTATTCAGAGCGTTGTATTTAATGTCAAATTGGATTTTGGAGTTTGTCGTTAATGGCGTCTTTAATAACACCGTTCTTAAACCCCGTTGAGAAAAGAATAAATTTTTTAATTAAGATTTAGAGAAGTTTACCAATTAATTATTCAATTGGAATCGAATTGGATTTGAATTGGATTTTGGGTTCATCGTTAGCGATGTTTTGAATAATATTTTTTCTTTAACCCAATTAACAGTAGAGATATGATTTGGAATTTATAAATCTTTTTATAAAGATTTAATGGAAATTTCCAAAGTAAAGTTTTCCAATTTAATATATTAAATTGGAATTGAACGGAATTTGATTTGATAATAATCGAGATGAACTTCTGTAAAGGAAGACGGTTACTATTTATGGAATTTAAAAGGCTTTGCCATTATTCCATTTATAATATTGATTTGATACGGAAATTTATATCGATTATATACTGTTATGATTTCCATGAAGATTTCACATTTAATGGAATATGATTTGGTTTTATCGTGAACTGTGCTTTTAATGACATTGGTTCTTTAACCCAGTTAAAGACAGGATAAATTGTCCTAAAGTTGAATAATCATTAAGGAATGATTGTTGGGATTAAAAATCAAATTGGTGTTTTAATAAATCTTTAATTAGATTGAAATGGGAATGAGGTAATTAAATTTATCGAATTCATGAAATGATCGAGAACGGAGTACCACCAGTTTTACTCCAGGCGATAGTTAAATCTATAATTAGATTTTAACGTGAAATAGTAATTAATTTTACCCAGAACACAGTGGGTGTTAGATATGGAGTACTACCAGTTTTGCTCCATGGGATGAATAGGTTGGGATTGGAAAAATAAATGATTACTTCAGTAAGGCTCGATAATCCCGACTAGTTTTATAAAAATTAAGTTTGGTTTAAAATTGTGAAAGGATAAAGTAAAATCTGTTGAAATTGATATACAAAGGAAGATTAAAGAATAAATTTAAAAGAATTTATCTTTGATAAAATTAATGGGAACCTTTCCCTAAAAATGTGAGTATTTGAATAAACAAATATTCTAAATTGGAATGAGGTGTGTGATGTGTTTTTATAGTACTTGATTATTGATTATAAAATATGTGAGTTATTCGGAAAGACCGGGCTTATCCCATTCTGAATAACTAATACGACGACTAACAATCAACGATGAAGACGGTGGTTGAAGATCGCAGATCTTTACATCGTTTGGATGATTGCTGATGTCTTGATTGTTCTGTACACCCAAGACAAAGTAATAATTGGTGATCGCCCGGACATACTTGGAGATCGACCGGATATGCAAGGATCTCTCTCCTGTATCGGACATATGGGACGAGGAATAAGGTGCCTCCGGTTCCAGTCAGACCCAGAACAGACTTGTAAATGGATGTGTGTCTGACATTGGATTTCATTCTGTGTTGATTGATTTCTATTAAATATATATCTGCTTGGTGAGAATTTATTCTCTTGCTTAACACCCTTCTCTGAGACGTACGAGTTTAGAGGTTATATATTGATAGACATCAATTGTATGGCGTGAGTTGTCAGTGTGGAATGCTAAGATGCAAATGATCAAGGCTTTTCTTGAAAAGCAGAGTCTTGCGGTTGATGATCAAAGAATGGTTTAAATAGCATAGCTTTGTGTATAGCGTTAATTCGCGAGCCTCACACCTAGTATGTGTCAGAAACAGGATAGTGACTGCAGGGAGTGAATGCGTTTCTTTCTAGCTAGAAGTGGTTTCATGGTATGGAGCCTAGACATTTTTATTTATGTGGATGATGGATTGCGAGGCGCCTCAGATATAGGACTATATGCTCATAGGGTCGACGTATTGACCTGTTTGGAGGTCCAATTGGACTGGAAAACGTATTGTTCAGGAATAATTAATCCACTAAAGTGTGGACCGACCCTGAAGATCCAAGGGTTGCCCGTAAGTGTGATCCTGAGACATGTGCTAGAGTGTCTCGAATCGGTGAGGAGACGTCCCTTTCCTCAAATCATAGATGTAAATCCAATTTCCAATACACAACTTTTTGGTTTTAGTTGTAAACCTATGTATGGCGGCATAATATATGGTACCTATGTCGTCTATGATTAATATATTTATATTTGAAATTGACTTTGACACTATGCACTTATAGTAATATAAAAATGATATTGTTTTAAACGTACCAAGCATGTTTGGCTATTATAAGGTAAAACTCTATCCTCCGACTTGCGTTGCATTGCGTGATGGGACCTGAGTCTTATAATAGCTTCATTTTCCAAAAAGCATTGCATTGTTTTATTTTAAATTGAGATTCATGTAGAGTAAAACCGTTCCGTGTTATACGGCGTGGTCCCATGATTTTCCAACTTTTAAAGTAAAGATTTAATAACCGTTTTAGTTCTCACACTAGTCCCATGGCTGACCCGGAATTTATTATTTCTACCTAAACTCTGGGTGCCCATATTTTCCACATGGGAAGCTAGTAGTATTGGTTTTGCATATTTCTATTTAAAAGGATCCTAGTTTATAGCTGGAGCTATATTCGAAAAGCTTTGTATCGTGTATTTCATTCAGTTGTGTTAGTTGATGTATTTCCACTGTGCTTTGTATTTATACATTTTTATTTCCGCTGCTATGTAATTTAATCTTTGATATTATTTTTCCACTGTGTAATATTTTTTCGTACTCTGATATGCTTGTTCTCTAATGTAAATTGTTGTAATAACAATGAAATGTTCTACTGTTTGTGTTCTGATGCGTCGCGTTCTCAAAGCAAACTGGTGTTTCCCATCTCCTCGAAGACCGGGGGGATTTCAGATCGTTAATGGTGGTATCAGAGCATTTTTCATATTAATTGGTACTTATACAGTTAAGTATATATATGGTTTTAATGTCACTTACGGGAAATATTGGGTTAAATTTCAACATTGACAATCGATGAAATATGTATTATATTCAACGTTTAATGATATTTTAGTGGAAAGTCTGGGTTTTGGATCATTAAACCAATAATATTATATCACTATCACATATATTTCTTCGTACGCTTAATGAAACGACCCAAAATTTTTTTTAGCTGTTTTAATGGATTTTGAATATTTAAAATGATTTATTTTAAATAATAACGATTTAAAATTTATTTAAATCGAAGTTAGAACGTATAAATATATTTTAATTATAAAACGAGCCTGAAATGGCGCGATAGTTTGAAAATTCGATTCTAAATTTCAATTGAATGTATAGGATTCTAAATAAATCGAATTTCAGTAAAACCAGAAATATTTGAATTGCTTTAATAATATCTTTCTAACAAAGGTAAGAAACTAAGATTTCACTTTATAAATGGTAAGCTATGTCCAGTTTAAAATTTAAAATAGTCGTTATGGAATTTAAATATTTTTTAAATAATATATAGCCCTTAAAATTAGCCATTTTGCAAATGACCTCCGTTTTCGACGAAACCACTTTTGTTGGATCCGGAATGTCAAATTATTGTTAGGTTTCAAATTCCATAATTTTTGGAATTAATATGTGAGCGTGGTGAATTTAAATGTGTTTGGTAATTTCAGTTTGAATTTAATCGATTGGGAAAAATGCCATTTTTCAAATGGTCTCCATATTTGACGAAACTAATTTTGTTAGGACCGTATCGTCAAATTATAGCTAGATTTCAATTTTCATAATTTTGGGAGTCAGTTGTGGCCCCGGTAAATTAAAATGTACGTTCAAATTCAATATTGACTGTTATATTAATTTATATTTTTATTTTGACAAAAACTAATCAAAACAGTCGAATTGGCTTACGAAACATATTCCACTGTGTCCGGAATGGGGGTATTTAGCTAGGAACGACAGTCATTGGGTTTGATTTGGAGTTCGTATGCAAAAACAGGTATTTTTGGAAATAAAATAATTAATATATATATAAACATAAAACCCAAATTTCATTTCTAACATATATATTTCCAAGTTATAATTGTAAATAAATCTCTATGATTTCCATATTTGTATAGTTATTTAAAATGGCGTTTGACTACTTAACTCGGCTTCACGTTTCCATTTGTAATAACTAGAGTTCCCTTTCACATTGACAATCAACGAAATATATATTACATATACATGGTTTGAATAGAACGCGTCGCGCAGCGACCGTTCGCAAATTTCAACCATTGACTTCAAATTGATGTAACGGGAGATCTGATTGTCGGATTCTCCTAAAACCGAAACCGTTTGGTTCGTATCGAAAAGATATTTCCAATGAATATAAGAGATTTAAATTTGAACGGTTGGACTTCAAATTATGTACAAATCAATTTCAGAAAAGGTTGCTATGGATGCAGTTCGGTGGCCAATATTGGAAACCGACGTAAGGGCCTTAATAAAATTATTAAAAATATGAAAAAATTGTGTAAAATCATAATAAATGATTTGGAAAGATTTTGGATGAAAAATTCCAATTTTGAAAAGATAAAAATATATTTTTATCGAATGAACTAGTTATTAACTAGAATAATAATCCAATGTTTTTAAATAAATAAATTGGATTTGTAAGTGGTTTTGAAATAACCAGAATTTTACAGAGTATGAATTGGAATGGATTTGAATGGAAATAACCTTCGGAATATTTCGATATTGGATTCCGTGATTATACGGATATTGTTGAGGAATTTGGAAGATATAGATATCGTTATTCCTAATACGATATCCGTTGATTTCAAAATTTGATATTGAATATAAGCCGATATAATTTCTATTCAGAGCCTTGTATTTAATATCAAATTGGATTTTGGGTTTGTCGTGAAGTGTGTCTTCAATAACACTGTTCTTAAACCCTATTGAGAGAAAAATAAATCTTTTAATTAAGATTTAGAGAAGTTTACCAATTAATTAATATTTAATTGGAATTAAATTGAAATTGGATTTTTGGGTTTACCGTGAACGGTGTTTTAAATAACACCTATTCTTTAACCAAATTAACAACGAAGGTATGATTTGGAATTTATAATCTTTTAATTAAGATTAATGGAATTTTCCAAAGTAAAGATTTCCAATTTGATATATTAAATTGGAATTGAATGGAATTCGATTTGGCAATAATCGAGATGAGCTTCTGTAAAGGAAGACCGCTACTATATATGGAATTTAAAAAGGCTTTGTCATTATTCCATTTATGTTATTAGTCTGATATGGGAATTTGTATCAATTATATACTATTATGATTTCCGTGTAGATTCCATTTTGATGGAAGATGATTTTTGGGTTTGTCATGAACGGTGTTTTAAATAACATTCGTTCTTTATCCCAGTTAAAGACAAGATTTATTTCCTAGATTTGAATAATCATTAAATAATGATTTTTGGAGATTAAAACTAAGTGGAGTTTTAATGAATCTTTAATTAGATTGAAATGTGAATGTTGTAACTAAATTTATCGAATTCAATAAGTGTTCGAAAATAGAGTATCACCGGTTTTACTTCATGCGATAGTTAAATCTTTAATTAGATTTGAACATTGAATGGTAATTGAATTTACCAATAACACAGAGGGTGTTAAATATGGAGTACTACCAGTTTTGCTCCATAGGATGAGTAGGTTCGGATTGGAAAAATATAATAAATGATTACTTTGGTATGGCTCGATAATCCTGATTAGTTGGATAAACCTTAATTTGGTTTAAAGTTGTGAAAAGATAATACAAAATCTTTTGAAACGGTTACCAAGTGAAGATTTAAACAAGAGGTTTAAATGAATTAAATCTTTGATAAGATTGATGGGAATAATTCCCAATGTAAAGAATATTTGAGTAAAACTATATTCTGGATTGGAATGAGGCGTATGATGTGTTTTTATAGAACTTAATTATAAGATATGCTATTTATTCGGAAAGACCGGGTTCAACCCATTCTGAATAACTGATACGACAATTAAAAGTCGAAGATATTGAAAATGGTGCAAGACCTATTATCTTCACATCGAATGGGTTACTACTGATGCCCTGAATTGGTTAGCTCCCAGGAAGGGGTTATAGTGGTAGTTGTATGGACGTACTTGTTGTTTTTTCGGATATGCGAGGGGCTCTCTCCGGTGTTGGACATATGAGACGAGAATAAGGTACCTCCGATTTCGTTCAGGCCCAGAACAGACTTTCAAATGGATGGTATGTCTGACATTGTATTTCTTTATACTGTATTCGTTGATCTGTACTAAATATATATATGTTTGGTGGCGGAAAATTTATTCTCTTACTTAACACCCTTCTATGAGATGTACGAGCTTAGTGGTTACATATTGGTAGATGATCAATGATATGGTATGGATTGGCAGTGTGACATTCTGAGTTGTAGTGATCAAGATTTTGTTGAAAAGCAGAGCTTGGTGGATGATGATCAAACCACAGCTTTAAGTAGCACAGCTTTGTGCATCGTTAATTCGTGAGCCTCATGCACCTGTATGATAGTGAAATGATGGTTTGATCAGTTTGCTTTTGAGATGAGGATAGACACCTTTAGGGTTGTCAAGGATTCAGTCGACCGAGATAGGCTGGGTGTGGTCGCTCCACACTTGGTAGGGATAGGGCACACCCCCCGATTCCCAGAGGTATAGAGTAAGCGGTGTTTTCTCTAGCCGGGACGTAAGCCGCAGTGATACTTGATTTCCGAAAAGGCGGATGTGCATTACGGTGTTTTCCAGTCCCCTGGACGTAAGCTGTTGAGTATTGCACTACACTATAGATCTTTCAAATCATTAGCCATCATGATGGAAATCAAAAATTCTAATACAACATTTTTTGGTTTTAGTTGTTAACTTATATATGGCGACATAATATATGGTACCTGTAATGACCCGCATTGTCAGAGGTATTATAATTAATTTATTTAATTATATAAATAGTGATTTAGGGAATTAAATCATCGTTAATTAAATTATAGTGAATATTTAATTAAATTAAATAATAGAATAATATATTTAATTCAGAAATAATCAAAATATTGGAAATCACTATATTTTGTGAATGGGGTCATCCCTAGGATTTAATTCTGCTTAGAGTTGAATTATATTGACGAATATATCCAATCGACGTCAGTTTGAACGTAGAATTATAATATAATTAAAATAGAGCTTGAAATGGCGTGGTAGTTCGCCATTTGGCGATTTGAACTTCAACTGGATATACAGGGTTCGTTTTAAATCGGATTTCTGTGAAACAAGAAACGTTAGGAGCTGATGGAGTATATTTTTCCAGTGAAAGAGAAAAATCGGGATTTCGTCATGTAGATTTTGATTTATGTCCAAATCAAATTTTAGAAAAGTCGCTGTGGAATTCCTTTATAATTCGTAACGCTTTATATACGTTATAAAAGGATTTTTTTTAATGTAAATTGAATATCGATTCAATCTGGACTCGGAATAGCGAGTATATAATTATACTGGAGCTGTATGATATTCCTCGGTGAATATATACGATAATATAAATTTATTTATATTTAATTTAATTATATTTATATATTTAAATAGGTTATTTAGAGCGTTAAAAATAGCCACTTTTGCAAACGAAGTCGGAATTCGACGAAACTAATTTTGTTGGATCCGCAATGTCAAATAGTTGTTAGATTCCAAGTTTCGTGATTTTTAGTGTCACTGTGTGGCCGTACGGATTTTTAGAGTGAAAACAGTCAGTATTTCCGTGGTTAAAAATACGCTGTATGAGCATACAGAGTCGGAATTCGACGAAACCAGTTTCGTTGGGTCCGTACTGCCAAACTCTAGCAGTATGTCCAGTTTGGTGATTTTTAGGTGTTGAGTGTGATCACACGGATTTTTAAAAAGACAAAAACGAATATAAATTGAAGAAAATAAAATATCTAAAAATATCTAAGTTGCCTATAAATACCCCTCAAACATTTCTAAAACCCTAATCACTTTTTCTGCTCAAAACATTTCAGCGCCGTCACATTTTCTCAAACCCATTTGTCCTGAGTCTTCAAGAAATCAAAACAAAACCATACAAATTACTATAAATTATTTTATATACATATTTGTGTTGCTGAAATCCTTCTGTTCGATTCAGTACAACTTTTGTGAGGTGCGGTAGCAATATAAGGGGGTAGATGTTTACACAGAGGAGCCTAGGGCTTTGGATTTTGAGTTTTCGAAGCAGTGATTGGGGAAACGGAGTTCGGATCTGGGATTAGCACAACATTTAGCATAGGTTGGTGGATTTTTGGGGAAATTGAACACATATTTGTTCGATAGTGTGTTGAGAAGGCCGTGGTAGCCTGGGTCGCGGAAACAGGAGGTGGGTGCGAGTTATATGTTGTTGGTATGAGGAGGAAGGTGTCGGGAAGAGGAGGCTTTTGGTGATAATGATTTTGAGAACGATGGTGTGAAGGAGGAGTGGTGGATGGTTGTGCGTGAATGGCAAATACTGGAGCACGAGATCTTGCGGGGAAGAAGAAGTGAGGGAATGGGCTGGGGTATTCACGTTGGTTGATGGGCCGGAGTAATAAGTAAAGGCCCATTTTTTAATTTAAATCCATGTTTGTTTTATATAAAATATACTCTAACTTGTAAACACTATAACTCGGTCATACGATGTCAGATTAACGAACGGTCAGATCCGTTGGGATCGTATGGATGGACACTACATGTGGAACTGACTGGAAGTCCATCGGAGCTCGCTATAATTTATTGCAAAACAAATTGTCCAGTTTGAATCAACGACAATTATCGTTATTAACGATGATAGTCCAAAGTGAGTAAAACTCACCAACTCTGTACAGTTCTATTTTTACAACATATTCTTAGAACTGTTAAATATTGTCTGTTTGACTGTGTGTTCACTGTTTGATTGAACTGCTAGTCAGTTAGTGGAAATTATATATATGTGTATATATATATAAACCGTTAAATATTTATATGTGATTCTGCTATCAGAATATCTCATATCAAAGTGAAATCGATGTTAATCGTATTGTCTAACATCTGTGATGCAGGGAAACAGGTTGGAGGAATCCGACGGGATTCCTCAACATTTATTTTACCGTTTTTTTTATATATATTGTGATATATGACATGATATATAATGTGTATGGATTATATGTGTTTGAATGATAGTGATCATTGTTGTAGAATTAATCAAATTGAATTAGCGAGTAGAGTTAATCAAATTAAATTAGCAAGTTAAGTTAAACTAAGTGAATTAGTTAAGTTAATCAAATTGAATTAGCAAGTTAAGTTAAACTAAGTGAATTAGTTAAGTTAATCAAATTGAATTAGCAAGTTAAGTTAAACTAAGTGAATTAGTTAAGTTAATCAAATTGAATTAGCAAGTTAAGTTAAACTAAGTGAATTAGTTAAGTTAATCAAATTGAATTAGCAAGTTAAGTTAAACTAAGTGAATTAGTTAAGTTAATCAAATTGAATTAGCAAGTTAAGTTAAACTAAGTGAATTAGTTAAGTTAATCAAATTGAATTAGCAAGTTAAGTTAAACTAAGTGAATTAGTTAAGTTAATCAAATTGAATTAGCAAGTTAAGTTAAACTAAGTGAATTGGTTAAGTTAATCAAAGTGAATTAGTCGAGTTAATCAAAGTGAATTAGTCGAGTTAATCAAAGTGATTAGTTCAAGTTAATCGAGATATGTAAATCAATTTAGGTTAATCGAGTTGAATTTATCAAGTCGAGTTAATCAATTGAGTTAGTCAAACCAAGTAAATCAAGTTAGGTTAATCAAGTTGAATTTATCAAGTCGAGTTGATCAATTGAGTTAGTCAAACCAAGTAAATCAAGTTAGGTTAATCGAGTTGAATTTATCAAGTCGAGTTGATCAATTGAGTTAGTCAAACCAAGTAAATCAAGTTAAGTGAGTCGAAGTAAATCAAGTGGGTTAGCCAAGTGAGTTAATCAAATGAGTTAATCAAGTGTGTTAATCAAAGTGAGTTTAAATAAAATAAGAGTTAATCAATTAGAATTAATCGAATATTAGTTATTCGAATAAGAGTTAATCCAGATGAGTCGCCATTTAGCATGACTGCTAGCGGAATTCGCAGGGCTGCAGATAGCCTACGGCGGTCGGATGTTTCCCTGAGGGAATCAGGCGTAACCATTGTGATTGCTGCGATCTAGAGTCAAGCGAATGGAGTTAATCGAATACTAGTTATTGAATCAGAGTTAATCAAATAGAGTTAAAGAAATAGAGTTAAGCAAAATTAGAAACTGACTGGAGATTAGTAAGTTGAATAGTTTTCGGAATATCGATCTGATGTTGGTTTCGGCTTTCGGGGTTTATACTTGGGAGTTGTTCTCTTATTAGTTTACAGTTAGAGCCTGATAGTTGTGGAATGGTAGTGATTGATGATTGATCGATGTTATTTCCAGTTGGAAATAATATCGTTGTTTGCACACTTGTTTTCTTTGATAGTTAGCTCACAGACTATCGAAGTTTTTTACCATTTAACGTAGTTAATATGGAGAGACCGGTTGGATTATTATCTAAAGAACCACTCCGTATTGGCATAAGCGTTGCGAATCATATATGCCAAAGATAATTGAAGACGGAGTAAAGTGCAAGGGTTGTCCTGTTTACAGAATAGTGCCTTCGGTTTGTCCAGTCCCAGGACAACTTGTATGGACGAAGGTCTGACAGAGTATATCTGGGGGATCACGTAAGTTGATCGTTTCAAACGTATTTACGTTGGTGGCGGAGGAATTTGTTTCTCTTAGCTTATACCCATGGTATTTTTGGATAAGTCAATTGGTGATTTGGCGGGTATGACGATGTGACATTTCTAAGTGAATGAAGATGTGGCGTGAAAAGGATAAGCGTAGCTTCTAGCCTCACATATGGTAAATGACAGAAATCGGGCAGGCAGCATGGCTAAGTCGGTCACACTGAAGTAGGGTGTATAATCACCTATCTAGAGAATATTCTTTTGCTTCTTTAATCTATCAATGTTGTCCCATATATATACGGGAAACGGTTGCTGATCCCCAACCGTTGGTGATGTACATTCGATACACTCAAGCGAAATGAGTGGTCGGTCATGTGTGGCTGAGTTGCAAGATGTTCTTGTTGAACTCCTGTGTATCGTTCCTAGAGTACACTGATCAGAAGGTGGTTCCATACCTTGTCATAGTTGGAAATCCATTACCCAATACGTGCTTGCGGTTTTGATTTTTCTATATATGTAGAATGTGAGATGAAAGCGTTTCTGCTAGATGATTATTATATTGTGGTTGATAAACATTATTATAATATCAAAATGTTTTGATATAAAGATATTTTGTACTCTCATAAGGGAAAAACCTGTCCCGTTATACGGCATGGTCTTATGAGATATCGTTTACTTGTTCAAATGTTTTAAACTGTTTTACTCACACCAGTCCCATGACTGACCCGGAGTTTATTTCGTTTTGTTTTCCCTAAACTCTTGGGTGCCTAATTTGTACGGGCAGTCAGGTAGTCGGGATTTTACAGATACACTTGGAGAGCTTGGAGCAGGAGGCTTCAAGATTCTATAGCTATAGTTTATTTCCGTTGTTGTTGTAAGTGTTGTACTCTGATAAGTGTTATTGTATACATAAATGTTTTGTATTTCAAAAGTTATGTTATATTTTATTCGTTCCGCTGTGAGATTCGTGTTTACTCTGATGTGATGTTCTTCTTCTTCTATTCTAATAGTTCTATCTTTTTTTTTTTTTGAAAATTCTAATAGTTCTATCTTATCTATTCTCACCCTCTGTTTTCTTTCTATAAATTTCTTGATTTCCCGTGCAATTTGGGTTGGACTTGTGTTATTTAGTCAGCTCAAATTGGTCTGGATTTTTGGGTCACTACATTTTGGTATCAGAGCTTAAGTTAAGTTTACCTTGGCTCTGTGGCGTGACTCGGTAGAGATAGGGTTATTAATACCCTAGATTGAGTTTGAGTGTATATATACGAGTGCGTATTTGTATTTGATATAAAGTGGTTTTATATTGTGGAGAGTCATTGGTTGAGTTGTTTATGAGTTCTGGTCGATCAGTTTAATCCACTGTATCGGTAGGAGTTTATAAACACTTGAATACGATGGGTCGACACGATATGTTTTGAAAAGAGGGTAAATTAAGATAAGTTTACCCAAGGTATATCTTGATATAGAGAAGATATATATATATCAAAATTATAATATAGTGGATATATTGGTTGTTATTATAATCGAGTAAGATTATAAATTAAATGGTTATGTAAATAACCAATCAGAATTCATATACGTGAAATATATGAAATTGAAATGAATTAAATCTAAAAATTTAAACCAAAAATTGAATTAAAATTCTGGAAAATTGGATAAGTGTTTGTAAATGGATTTGGATTAATAATAAGGAAAATTTAAGATCCTGAGAGATTTTAAATTGTTTAAAGCATTGTGAAGGATATTTTGAACTGATTTCAAAATGGAAATATTCAGAAATGGTTTTGAAAAGTGATATACTATTGAAATCACTTCGATAGTTGGGAAATAACCCTGATGATGAATCGTGACATCATCAGTGTTCATTTTTGAGCTGCTAAGTGACAGATTACTACTAAAGAAATTGTTTTTGAATTGTTTTGAGAAAACCAAATTGTTTTAATATTCCAAACTGAGTATTTTGATTTTTGGAATAGGTTAAGCTGTTTAAAAACTCCCAGAAACAGATTATGTGAATTAAAACAAATTAAAGTAGAATTTGTAAAAGCCAATAGAATTGAGATTGAATTAAAAGCCAGTAAGTGAAAATCATTCGAAATAGATTAGTGTCAAGTAGAATTAGACTTGATTAGAGATAATCTGGAATTATATTGGACTGGTGAGTTATGGATTTGAAATCAAGAATAGTGCTTGAGTTTGAAATGAAATTCGACTTAGGTATAAGCGAATGGGTGGGTTAAAGATAAATTGATTTGAGATCAAGTTGAAATTGCATTGGTATATGTTGAATTGATGACAGGTGAAGTGATAAAGTTGATATACTGGACAAAAAGGTACAAGTTTATATTTGATATAAGCATGAGATTTATGAGCCGAATTGGCAAGCCGCTTGGCTGTTTGATTTTCTTTTGGGTTGGAGATGGCCCAGAGAGGCGAGTTGTGGTTTTACCGATAGGGTTGTACAAAGGAGGTTATGGCGAAATTTTCCAAAAATTTAAAGTGTTAGAAAATTTTCAGAATTTTTGAAAATTTTAGTTAGTCGGAAGGAATTAATATTTTAGTCGATATTAATTGGTTCAGAGAAACATGAGATAAGGGGTAAACCGATAAGCTTTTACCAAATAGATAGAGTCGTCCTCTAACTTAGCAATTTCGAGGACAAAATTATTTTAAGTGGGGAAGAATGTAATGACCCGCATTGTCAGAGGTATTATAATTAATTTATTTAATTATATAAATAGTGATTTAGGGAATTAAATCATCGTTAATTAAATTATAGTGAATATTTAATTAAATTAAATAATAGAATAATATATTTAATTCAGAAATAATCAAAATATTGGATATCACTATATTTTGTGAACGGGGTCGTCCCTAGGATTTAATTCAGCTTAGAGTTGAATTATATTGACGAATATATCCAATCGACGTCAGTTTGAACGTACAATTATAATATAATTAAAATAGAGCTTGAAATGGCGCGGCAGTTCGCTATTTGGCGATTTGAACTTCAACTGGATATACAGGGTTCGTTTTAAATCGGATTTCTGTGAAACAAGAAACGTTAGGTGCTGGTGGAGTATATTTTTCTACTGAAAGAGAAAAATCGGGATTTCGTCGTGTAGATTTTGATTTATGTCCAAATCAAATTTTAGAAAAGTCGCTGTGGAATTCCTTTATAATTCGTAACGCTTTATATACGTTAAAAAGGATTTTTTTTAATGTAAATTGAATATCGATTCAATCTGGACTCGAAATAGCGAGTATATAATTATAATGGAGCTGTATGATATTCCTTGGTGAATATATACGATAATGTAAATTTATTTATATTTAATTTAATTATATTTAAATATATTTATATATTTAAATAGGTTATTTAGAGCGTTAAAAATAGCCACTTTTGCAAACGAAGTTGGAATTCGACGAAACTAATTTTGTTGGATCCGCAATGTCAAATAGTTGTTAGATTCCAAGTTTCGTGATTTTTAGAGTCACTGTGTGGCCGTACGGATTTTTAGAGTGAAAAACAGTCAGTATTTCAATGGTTAAAAATACGCTGTATGAGCATACATAGTCGGAATTCAACGAAACCAGTTTCGTTGGGTCCGTACTGCCAAACTCTAGCAGTATGTCCAGTTTGGTGATTTTTAGGTGTTGTGTGTGATCACACGGATTTTTAAAAAGACAAAAACGAATATAAATTGAAGAAAATAAAATATCTAAAAATATCTAAGTTGCCTATAAATACCCCTCAAACATTTCTGAAACCCTAATCACTTTTTCTGCTCAAAACATTTCAGTGCCGTCACATTTTCTCAAACCCATTTGTCCTGAGTCTTCAAGAAATCAAAACAAAACCATACAAATTACTATAAATTATTTTATATACATATTTGTGTTGCTGAAATCCTTTTGTTCGATTCAGTACAACTTTTGTGAGGTGCGGTCGTAATATAAGGGGGTAGATGTTTACACAGAGGAGCCTAGGGCTTTGGATTTTGAGTTTTCGAAGCAGTGATTGGGGAAACGGAGTTCGGATCTGGGATTAGCACAACATTTAGCATAGGTTGGTGGATTTTTGGGGAAATTGAACACATATTTGTTCGATAGTGTGTTGAGAAGGCCGGGGTAGCCTGGGTCGCGGAAACAGGAGGTGGGTGCGAGTTATATGTTGTTGGTATGAGGAGGAAGGTGTCGGGAAGAGGAGGCTTTTGGTGATAATGATTTTGAGAACGATGGTGTGAAGGAGGAGTGGTGGATGGTTGTGCGTGAATGGCAAATACTGGAGCACGAGATCTTGCGGGGAAGAAGAAGTGAGGGGATGGGCTGGGGTATTCACGTTGGTTGATGGGCCGGAGTAATAAGTTAAGGCCCATTTTTTTATTTAAATCCATGTTTGTTTTATATAAAATATACTCTAACTTGTAAACACTATAACTCGGTCATACGATGTCAGATTAACGAACGGTCAGATCCGTTGGGATCGTATGGATGGACACTACATGATGGAACTGACTGGAAGTCCATCGGAGCTCGCTATAATTTATTGCAAAACAAATTGTCCAGTTTGAATCAACGACAATTATCGTTATTAACGATGATAGTCCAAAGTGAGTAAAACTCACCAACTCTGTACAGTTCTATTTTTACAACATATTCTTAGAACTGTTAAATATTGTCTGTTTTACTGTGTGTTCACTGTTTGATTGAACTGCTAGTCAGTTAGTGGAAATTATATATATGTATATATATATATATATAAATTGTTAAATATTTATATGTGATTCTGCTATCAGAATATCTCATATCAAAGTGAAATCGATGTTAATCGTATTGTCTAACATCTGTGATGCAGGGAAACAGGTTGGAGGAATCCGACGGGATTCCTCAACGTTTATTTTACCTTTTTTATATATTGTGATATATGACGTGATATATAATGTGTATGGATTATATGTGTTTGAATGATAGTGATCATTGTTGTAGAGTTAATCAAATTGAATTAGCGAGTAGAGTTAATCAAATTGAATTAGCAAGTTAAGTTAAACTAAGTGAATTAGTTAAGTTAATCAAATTGAATTAGCAAGTTAAGTTAAACTAAGTGAATTAGTTAAGTTAATCAAATTGAATTAGCAAGTAAAGTTAAACTAAGTGAATTAGTTAAGTTAATCAAATTGAATTAGCAATTTAAGTTAAGCTAAGTGAATTAGTTAAGTTAATCAAATTGAATTAGCAAGTTAAGTTAAACTAAGTGAATTGGTTAAGTTAATCAAAGTGAATTAGTCGAGTTAATCAAAGTGAATTAGTCGAGTTAATCAAAGTGATTAGTTCAAGTTAATCGAGATAAGTAAATCAAGTTAGGTTAATCGAGTTGAATTTATCAAGTCGAGTTAATCAATTGAGTTAGTCAAACCAAGTAAATCAAGTTAGGTTAGTCGAGTTGAATTTATCAAGTCGAGTTGATCAATTGAGTTAGTCAAACCAAGTAAATCAAGTTAGGTTAATCGAGTTGAATTTATCAAGTCGAGTTGATCAATTGAGTTAGTCAAACCAAGTAAATCAAGTTAAGTTATTCGAAGTAAATCAAGTGGGTTAGCCAAGTGAGTTAATCAAATGAGTTAATCAAGTGTGTTAATCAAAGTGAGTTTAAATAAAATAAGAGTTAATCAATTAGAATTAATCGAATATTAGTTATTCGAATAAGAGTTAATCCAGATGAGTCGCCATTTAGCACGATTGCTAGCGGAATTCGCTGGGCTGCGGATAGCCTACGGCGGTTGGATGTTTCCTGAAGGAATCAGGCGTAACCATTGTGATCGCTGCGATCTAGAGTCAAGCTAATGGAGTTAATCGAATACTAGTTATTGAATAAGAGTTAATCAAATAAAGTTAAAGAAATAGAGTTAAGTAAAATTAGAAACTGACTGGAGATTTGTAAGTTGAATAGTTTTCGGAGTATCGATCTGATGTTAGTTTCGGCCTTCGGGGTTTATACTTGGGAAGTTGTTCTCTTATTAGTTTACAGTTAGAGTCTGATAGTTGTGGAATGGTAGTGATTGATGATTGATCGATGTTATTTCCAATTGGAAATAATATCGTTGTTTGCACACTTGTTTTCTTTGATAGTTAACTCACAGACTATCGAAGTTTTTTACCATTTAACGTTGTTAATATGGAGAGACCGGTTGGATTATTATCCAAAGAACCACTCCGTATTGGCATAAGCGTTGTGAATCATATATGCCAAAGATAATTTAAGACGGAGTAAAGTGCAAGGGCTGTCCTGTTTACAGAATAGTGCCTTCGGTTTGTCCAGTCCCAGGACAACTTGTATGGACGAAGGTCTGACAGAGTATATCTGGGGGATCACGTAAGTTGATCGTTTCAAACGTATTTACGTTGGTGGCGGAGGAATTCGTTTCTCTTAGCTTATACCCGTGGTATTTTTGGATAAGTCAATTAGTGATTTGGCAGGTATGACGATGTGACATTTCTAAGTAAATGAAGATGTGGCGTGAAAAGGATAAGCGTAGCTTCTAGCCTCACATCCGGTAAATGACAGAAATCGGGCAGGCAGCATGGCTAAGTCGGTCGCACCGAAGTAGGGTGTATTATCACCTATCTAGAGAATATTCTTTTGCTTCTTTAATCTATCAATGTTGTCCCATATATATACGGGAAACGGTTGCTGATCCCAACCGTTGGTGATGTACATTCGATACACTCAAGCGAAATGAGTGGTCGGTCATGTGTGGCTGAGTTGCAAGATGTTCTTGTTGAACTCCAATGTATCGTTCCTAGAGTACACTGATCGGAAGGTGGTTCCATACCTTATCATAGTTGGAAATCCATTACCCAATACGTGCTTGCGGTTTTGATTTTTCTATATATGTAGAACGTGAGATGAAAGCGTTTCTGTTAGATGATTATTATATCGTGGTTGATAGACATTATTATAATATCAAAATGTTTTGATATAAAGATATTTTTTATTCTCATAAGGGAAAAACCCGTTCCGTTATACGGCGTGATCTTATGAAATATCGTTTACTTGTTCAAACTGTTTTAAACTGTTTTACTCACACCAGTCCCATGACTGACCCGGAGTTTATTTCATTTTGTTTTCCTTAAACTCTTGGGTGCCTAATTTGTATGGGCAGTCAAGTAGTCGGGATTTTACAGATACACTTGGAGAGCTTGGAGCAGGAGGCTTCAAGATTCTATAGCTATAGTTTATTTCCGCTGTTGTTGTAAGTGTTGTACTCTGATAAGTGTTATTGTATACATAAATGTTTTGTATTTCAAAAGTTATGTTATATTTTATTCGTTCCGCTGTGAGATTCGTGTTTACTCTGATGTGATGTTCTTCTTCTTCTATTCTAATAGTTCTATCTTATCTATTCTCACCCTCTGTTTTCTTTCTATAAATTTCCTGATTTTCCGTGCAATTTGGGTTGGACTTGTGTTATTTAGTCAGCTCAAATTGGTCTGGATTTTTGGGTCATTACGGTACCTATGTCGTCTATGATTGATACATTTATATTTGAAGTCATTTTGACACTATGCACTTATAGTAATATCAAAATGATTTGTTTTAAAGCGTACCAAGCATATTTGGCTATTATAAGGTAAAACACTATCCTCCGACTTGCGTTGCATTGTGTGATGGGACTCGAGTCTTATAATAGCTTCATTTTTCCAAAGAACATTGCGTTGTTTATTAAATCGTTTTATTTCAAGCGCTAGTATTCATAGGGGTAAACTCGTTTCGAGGCATGCAGCGTGGTCCCGTGATTTACCGTATTTTAAAGTAAAAGTTTAATAACTGTTTTGAGTTCCTACACTAGTCCCCTCACTGACACAGAGTTTATTGTTTTAACCTAAACTCTGGGTGCCCATATTTTCCACATGGGCAGCTAGTAGTTTCTGTTTTCGTATATATTTCTTTCACAGGATCCTGGACTATGGCTGGAGCTATATTCAAAATGCTTTGTATCCATGTATCTCTTTCAGTTGAGATTGTAGATGATTTTTCTACTATACATTATACTTATGTATTATTTTCTACTGCTACGTATTTTTAATCTCTGATATTATTTTGTTTCCGACATGTAATATTAATTCATACTCTGGAATATTCTTGTACTCTGATGTAAATTGTTGTAATAGCAATGAAATGTTCTGTTGTTTATGTTCTGATGCATCGTGTTCTCCAAGCAATCCGGGCTTTTCCATAAGGGGGAGTTTGGGTCATTTCATAGTCAAAATATCATTCTGGTCAGTTATAAATCAAACGATTAGTTTTTGAAAATATGATTAACATAATAAAAATAATGTTAATATTATTGTGGTAGTAGAAATAGGAAAAAAATTAAATATCCGTTTATAATTTAAATAGTGAAAATTGGCTAATTAGAAAAATAATTAAAACCAAATTAGATTTGGTTAAATTTATTAACCAACGATCTGTGTAAATAGACCGTTGTTGTTTGAAAACCCCACGGGGGTATTGGGATGATATTCGACATACACTAATCCCAATATTTAGTTGTATGTCATTCAATGGGTTAACAGGCTGTGATGAGCGTTATTTATTTATTTTAACGCTTATACAGTCGTAAATTGCACTCTGGATGTTGTTTGAATGGTTAATGATTATTTATCGTTATTGTTGAATACATGCGATGTATGAAATCCATATAACTAAAATTATATGGTAATTGATTGAGCCGCATTTCGTACAGTACCAATTAATGATTTCATTGCTATTACAACAAATAACTGTGATATTACATTTAACGCTAGTCTACAACTTGGAACTAAATATTGGATCACTATCACAGTTATTTAATGATCAAATATTTGATCCATGCAACTCAGCACGCCACACTGTTAATCCATACCGTACCACTGATTTCCACCAATATATAACCTCTAAGCTCGTACGTTTCAGACAAGGGTGTTAAGCAAGAGAATAAATTCTCCGCCACCAAACAGATATATATTTAGCATAGACATACCATCCATTTGCAAGTCCGTTCTGGGTCTGAACAAAACCGGAGGCACCTTATTCCACGTCCCATATGTCCAATACAGGAGAGAGGCCCTCACATATCCGGTCGATCTCCACGTACATCTGGACGAGCAGCACTTATTACCTCGTCTTGGGTGTACATCCCAATCAAGATATCAGTAATCATTCAAACGATGTGAAGATCTCCTGTCTTCAACCACCGTCTTTATCGTCAAATTTTAATCGTCGTATCAATTATTTAGAATGGGTTAAACCCAGTCTTTCCGAATAACTAGCGTATTTTATAATCAAGTGCTATAAAAACTATCATACGCCTCATTCCAATCCAGAATATTCTTTTATTCAAATATTCACATCTTTAAGGAAAGGTTCCCATAATTTTATCAAAGATAAACTCTTTTAAATTTATTCTTTAATCTTCCTTTGGATATCAATTTCAAAAGATTTTATTTTATCTTTCAACAATTCTAATCCAAATTAAGGTTTATAAAACTAGTCGGGATTATCGAGCCATACCAAAGTAATCATCTATTTATTAATCCCAATCCCAACCTACTCATCCTATGGACCAAAACTGGTAGTACCCCATAACTAACACCCATGGTGTTATCGGAAAATTTAATTACCATTTCACGTTCAAATCTAATTAAAGATTTAACTATCTTCTAGTGTAAAACTGGTTATACTCTATTCTCGAACATTTCATGCATTTGATAAATTTAATTATCTCATTCACATTCCAATCTAATTAAAGATTCATTAAAACTCCAACTTGGTTTTAATATCAAAAATTATTACTTTATGATTATTCAACTTTTAGGAACAATAACCCAATATTTCACATTGACAATCGAAAATATGATTAACCCAATATTTTTATACCCAAAAACAGATCAATATATAATTGATATAAAATTCTGTATCCAACTAATAATATAAATGGAATAACGTCAAAGCTTTTTAAATTCTATATATAGTAACAGTCTTCCTTTGTAGAAGCTCATCTCGATTATAACCAAATCGAATTCCATTCAATTCCAATTTAATATATTAAATTGGAAAATTTTACTTTGGAAAATTTCCATTAAATTTTAATAAATATATTTATAAATTCCAAATCATATCTTCACTGTTAATTGGGTTTTAAGAACAAATGTTATATAAAACATCGTTTACAATGAACCCAAAATCATCTTCCATTTAATTCAAATGTATAATTATAAATTGGAAAACTTCATTGAATCTTGGTTAAAAGATTTATTCTTTCCTCAAATGGGTTTAAGAACAGTGTTAATAAAGACACCATTCACGACAAACCCAAAATTTAATTTGATATTAAATACATGGTTCTAAATAAAAATTATATCGGCTTATATTTAATATCTAATTCTGAAACTAACGGATATCGTATTGGGAATAACGATATCTATATCGTCCAAATTCCTCACAATATCCATATAATCATGGAATCCAATATCGAAATGTTCCAAAGATTATTTCCATTCCAAATCCACTCCAATTTATGAATAGGAAAAATCTAGTTATTTTAAAACCCATTTTCAGTCCCATTTATTGTTTCTAGCTATTAACTAGTTCATTTCGATAAAAATATCTTTTTTATCTTTTCAAACTTGGAATATTTTATCCAAAATCTTTCCAAATCTATTATTACGATTTTACATAATTTTTCCATTTTTATAATAATGTTATTAAGGCCCTTAAGGTCGGTTTCCAATAACGGCCACCGAACTACATCCATAGCGACCTTTTCTGAAAATTTGATTTGGACATATTTTAAAATCCAACCTTTCAAATTTAAATCTCTTATATTCATTGGAACGATCTTTTCGATACGAACCCAACGGTTCTGGTTTTAAGAGAATCCGACGGTTGGATCTACCGTTATATCAATTTGAAGTTAATGGTTGAAATTTGCGAACGTTCGCTGTGCGGCGCGTCCTATTCAAGCCATTTAATATATATACACATATAAATATACATATATATATATATATCATCGATTCCCATTCAAAATTCAGAACTTATATAAATCGATTGTAATTTATATAAATCGATTGATTGACAGACTGTTGTGAGCATTATTTATTTATTTTATTGCATATATAGTTGTAAATTCACTCTGGATGATGTTTGAATGGTTAATTATTATTTATCATTATTGTTGAATGCATGCGATGTACGAAATCCATATAACTGAAATTATATGGTAACTGGTTAAGTCTGATTCCAATTTAGAATTAACGAATAATTTAAAATAATATTCAGTGATGGATTAAATTATATAACGAATATTTTAAAATAATATTTAGTAAAGAATTAAATTATGATTTTGATGTCTGATTTTGAATGGACACAAAAATATTGAAGTATGTGAAGCCGAGTAAGTAGATATTCACCATTTTAATTCGAACGGGTTTATCAATCAATTTTATTCATTTTATAATGAATACGAAACTGAAAAGGATTTCAAAATCAGATATTTTGAAAATATTATCATTTTAATATTACAATGATATGGAATAATCAATTTTGATTTAAAATTGAAATGAAAGTTGGAATCGTTTTTAAAATGAATTTATAAAATACGTTTTAAATAGAAATTGATGAAATATTATATATGTATATGTATAGTTTGAATAGAACGTGCAGCGACCGTTCGCAAATTTCAACCACCGACTTCAAATGGACGTAACGGGAGATCCAACCGTCGGATTCTCCTAAAACCGGAACCGTTGGGTTCCTATCGAAAAGATCTTTCCAATGAATATAAGAGATTTAAATTTGAATGGTTGGATTTCAAATTATGTCCGAATCAATTTCAGGAAAGGTCGTTATGGAAGTAGTTCGGTGGCCGTTATTGGAAATCGACTCTAAAGGCCTTGATAAAAATATGGAAAAATTGTATAAAATCATAATAAATGATTGGGAAAGATTTTGGATGAAAAATTCCAAGTTTGGAAATATTAAAATATATTTTTACCGAACTAGAATAATAAACCAATTATTTTTAGAAGTAATAAATTGGATTGAAAAATGGGTTTTAAGATAACCAGAGTTTTCCAATTCGTAAATTGGATTGGATTTTGAATAAAAATAAACTTCAGAATATTTCGATATTGGATTCTGTGATTATACGGATGTTGTTGAGGAACTTGGAAGATATAGATATCGTTATTCCCAATACGATATCCACTGGTTTCAGAATTTGATACTGAATATAAGCCGATATTTATTTCTATTCAGAGCCTTATATTTAACATCAAATTGGAATTTGGGTTCATCGTGAATGGTGTCTTTAATAACACCGTTCTTAAACCCAGATGAGAAAAGAATAAATCTTTTAATTAAGATAAATGAAGTTTCCAACTTATAATTATAAATTGGAATTAAATGAAAGCTGATTTTAGGTTTGTTGTGAACAATGTTTTAAATAACATTTGTTCTTTAACCCAATTAACAATGAAGTATGATTTGGGATTTATAAATCTTTATTCTAAGATTTAATGGAAATTTTTTAAAGTAAAGTTTTCTGAATTGAATGGAATTGATAAGGAAATTTTTATATCAATTATATATTGATCTGTTTTCCGCGAAGATTCCATATTCAGTGGAAGTTGATTTGGGTTTGTTATGAAATGTGTTTTTAATAACATTGGTTCTTTAACCCAGTTAAGACAAGATTAATTTCTCAAAGTTGAATAATCATAAAGTAATGATTTTTGATATTAAAACCAATTAGAGTTTTAATAAATCGTTAAGTAGATTAAAATGAGAATGGGATAATCAAATTTATCGAATTCATGAAATGACCGAGAATGGAGTGTCGCCAGTTTTATTCCAGGCGATAGTTAAATCTTAAATTAGATTTGAATGTGAAATAGTAATTAAATTTACCGATAACACCGTGTGTGTTAGATATGGAGTATTACCAGTTTTGCTTCATGGGATGAATAGGTTGGGATTGGGATTAATATAATAAACGATTACTTCGGTAAGGCTCAATAATCCCGACTAGTTTTTTTATAAACCTTAATTTGATTTAGAATTGTTAAAAGATAAAATAAAATCTTTTGAAATTGATATCCAACGGAAGATTAAAAGTATTTATCTTTGATAAAATTAATGGGAACCTCTCCCTAAAAATGTGAATTTTTGACTAAAAGAGTATTGTGAGTTGGAATGAGGCATACAGTGTTTTTATAGCACTTGATTATTGATTATAAAATACACGAGTTATTCGTAAAGACCAAGTTTATCCCATTCTGAATAACTGATACGGGGACTAAAATTCGACGATGAAGATGGTGGTTGAAGATTGGAGATCTTCACATCATTTGGATGATTACTGATGTCTTGATACCCAAGACAAGGTAATAAGTGGTGATCGTCCAGACGTACTTGGAGATCGACCGGATATGCGAGGACCTCTCTTCTGTATTGGACATATGAGACGAGGAATAAGGTGCCCCCAATATCGTTCAGACCCCCAAACGAACTTGTAAATGGATGTATTTCTGACATTGGATTTCATTCTATGTTGATTGATTTCTATTAAATATATATCTGTTTGGTGGCAGAGAATTTATTCCCTTGCTTAACACCCTTCTCGGAGACGTACGAGCTTAGAGGTTATATATTGATAGACATCAGTTGTATGGCGTGAATTGTCAATGTGGCATGCTAAGATGCAAATGATCAAGGCTTTTGTTGAGAAGCAGATTCTTGTGGTTGATGATCAAAGCGCGACTTTAATTAGCATAGCTTTGTGTATAGCGATAATTCGCGAGCCTCACACACCCGGTATGAGTCAAAAACGGGATAGTGACTGCAGGGAGTGCATGCGTTTCTTTCTAGCTAGAAGTTTTTTCATGGAATGGAGCCCAGAAATTTTTACTTATGTGGATGATGGATTACGGAGCGCCTCAGATATAGGGATATATGCTCATAGAGTCGACGTACTGACCTGTTTGCAGGTTCGATAGGACCAGGAAACGTATTGTTCATTTTTATACCCAAAAATGGAATCTATCCCTCTGGGAATCGTGGGGTGTGCCCTATCCCTATGAGTGTAGAGCGACCACACTCAACTCATCTCGGTCGACCGAATCCATGACAACCCTAAGATCGTCTATCCTCATCTCAAAAGCATACTGACCTGACCATCACTTCACCATCATACCGATGTGTGAGCCTCGTGAATTAACACTACACTAAGCTTTGCTAATTAAAGCTATGCTTTGACCTTCATCCACAAGGCTCTACTTTTCAACAAAATCTTTGTTACATGCATCTCAGCATGTCTCATTGTCAATCCATACCATACCATTGATTTCTGCCAGTATATAACCTCTATGCTCGTACGTCTCAGAGAAGGGTGTTAAGCAAGAGAATAAATTCTCCGCCATCAAACAGTTATATATATATATATATGTATATATATTTAGCACAGATCAACGAATACAACATAAAGGAATACAACATCAGACATACCATCCATTTGCAAGTCCATTCTAGGTCTGAACGAAATCGGAGGCACCTTATTCGTTGTCCCATATGTCCAATACAGGAGGGAGGTCCGCGCATATCTGGACAGTCAACAAGTACGTCCGGACAACTACCACCATAACCCCTTCCTGGGGGCTAACCAATCCAAGGCATCAGTAGTAATTCATTCGATGTGAAGATCGCCGGTCTTCAACCACCGCCTTCAATATCTTCAACTTTTAGTCATCGCATCAATTATTTAGAATATGTTAAACCCGGTCTTTCCGAATAACCCGCGTACCTTATAATCAAGTGCTATAAAAACACATCATACGCCTCATTCCAATCCAGAATATTATTTAATTCAAATATTCTTTACATTGGGAATTATTCCCATAAATCTCATCAAAGATTTAATTCATTTAAACCACTTGCTTAAATCTTCACTTGGAAACCATTTGAAAATATTTTGTATTATCTTTTCACAATTTTAAACCAAATTAAGGTTTATCAAACTAGTCGGGATTATCGAGCCTTACCGAAGTGGTGATTTTTTTTCCAATACCAACATATTTATCCCATGGAGCAAAACTGGGAGTACTCCATATCTAACACCCACTGTGTTATTGGTAAATTCAGTTACCATTTAACGTTCAAATTTAACTATAGATTTAACTATCGCATGAAGTAAAACTGGTGAAACTCCATTTTCGTACACTTCTCAAATTTGGCAAATTTGATTACCACATTAACATTTCAATCTAATTAAAGATTCATTAAAACTTCACTTCATTTTAATCTCCAAATATACTTATTTAATTATTATTCAAATTTAGGAAATAAATCCTGCCTTTAACTGGGTTAAAGAACGAATGTCATTTAAAACATCGTTTAGGATAAACCCATAATCATCTTCCATCAAAATGGAATTTACATGGAAATCATAACAGTATATAATTGATGTAAATTCCCGTATCCGACTAATACTATAAACAGAATAACGGCCAAGCCTTTTAAATTCCATAAATAGTAATGTTCTTCCTTTACAGCAACTCATCTCGATTATTGCTAGATCTAATTCCATTGTAACATCCTAGATTTTCGGTCATTTAAATGGAATATTTAAATGTGTTCTAAATATATTATATTGGAAATATAATATATTTTTATCTAATTTATTTATTTAAAATGAAGTTCGTAATATTGAACTTCGAACTTTAACTGAATATATAGGATCCGATATAAATCGGATTTCAGTGAAACAAGAACCGCTTGAATTGGTATGATTATATTTTTCTAATAGAAAAGAAAATTGAAGATTTCGTATTATATATTTCAAGTTACGTCCAAATCAAATTTTGAGAAAATCGTCGTGGAATCGATTATGAACCATAACGATAATTTAATATAATTAAATATCGATTTCGAATTTGGACAGGATCTCCGAGACGTGGTTATAATTTAATTTTTAGAATTTTACTGTAATTTTTAATTTGGAAAATACGTCACTTTTTATTTGGAGTATTTTGCACCCTATATCGACATTTTGGGGTTTCACAATATAAGTTACCGATATTATTATATTTTTAGGATTGTGGTGCATTTTTGGTCATAACGATATTTTTATTTCTGTCCATGATCTTTCATAAATGAACGAAATTTCATGTAACAGACACCGTACAAATACAACCATAGTAAAACAAACTTTAAATCAAGTAAATATAAAGAAAATTCAAACCCATTTCCCTACACCAAAAGGAGAACGTGCACGCAAGAACTAACACAGACAAGGGAAAGGAAAAATCTTCCACGTTTTGCGTGGATCATATACTGTGTATTTTTGATGTGCGCGCTACCCATACTTTCCTTAATTAAACACCATACTTAGATCTTATCAAAATAAAGGCACGTCCTTTTCAGACATACATCGCCCATTCTCCTCTAAACAAAACCATACCCTATCTTCTGAATCTCTACGCTTCCTTTCTTCTATTTAAACACAGTAGCGTATTCCTCACCCACTCAGTAAATTCCACCATTCTTTTCAAATAAAATAAAAATAAAAGGGGAGTTTGATCTGGGAATAAAGGTGATGACCGGTTGAGGGTAGCGTTAGAACTGGGTTTTGGGTTACAGGCGTTGGGTTCCCATGTGTTGGTTTCATGTGTGTTGAACAAGGAAGGGCTGTCAAAGTGGATGGAGTTTAGATCGGCCAACGCTCTGGTGGCATACGGGGTCAGTTCCGATCCCGGTAGGGGTAGCACATACTGGGAGGAGAGTCTTGTGAGGCGTTGGTGGCATGTTTATTTTACTGTAGCGGTAAGGGGGTCTATTGAAGGACGCACGGCGGTGATAGGTGGTAAATCATTGAGTCGGTTATGCTTTATGTATGGCACGTGAATGGGGAACGTGGGTTAAGGGAAGAATGAGAAAAATATATATACGTGAAGAATACTGGTAGCAGGTGTCTACGAGGGGACATGGAATAATTTGGTGAATTGGAACATTTCATATGGTGGTGAAGATGGGCTGATGTTTTGAAGTTCAACCGGAATGCATGCGGTTGTTTACTGAGAAGGATTAAAAGGAGAAAAGCAAAAGAAGGACCTGGAAGAAAGCCACACACTGGGAAGAAGGAGCAATTCACGTGATGGGCTATGCTGGGTTTGAGCTTTCGGTGATGAAAAAGAAAAATGGGGCAGTGTTTTAAAGGGGATGGTCGTGCTTTACTAAGGGGGGTTATGGACTGACGTGGTATATATATATATATATATATATACATAATAAAGATGGTTAGTTTCAATATTAAATTAATAATGGGTTAGTTCGTTGTGAAGTTTAAATGGGCAGATGTGTGCAATATGAATGGTGGCATCGGTTTTTACAAAGGGGAAGGAGTATTACGTTAAATAAGGTAAACTAGTAGCTGCTACATCGTTGTAATACATGGAAGGGGACTAATGTGCCAGCTAGAAAGAACAGTGCATGGGATATTCGGCAGTAGTGGGAAAATAGTTTGAGATGGCAACGCATTTTTCTTCAACTGACGGAAGAAGAGGGGGTTATTTGTGAAGACAAGGATCAGCAACAATTGTAAGTAAAACTGAAGACTTTAGTGAGTGAAGAAATGGTTTTTCTTGTTTGGAGCAGTTCGTGATAAGTGGGAGCGAAGTAGGAACGTTGAGGACAGTCTGCAGGGAAGAAGTTTTGTTTAAAGTCTGGTGGAGTTTATGGCCACGGTGGCATTAGTAGTGGGGTGCGGTGGTTCTCTCGTGGCAGCAGTATGGTACTACAGGGGTACGGTGACTGTTAGGGCTGAGAAGCTGAAGGTCATGGGTTCCGGGAAGTTGCGCACTGGTATAAGATGAGTCGAACCCTGTTGGGGATGTTTTCTGACGGTTAACGGTGCAGGGAGGACGCGTGGCGGCAGACAAGCTAGGTGTTGGGTTCTTTTGTTGAAATGGATGTTCTGGCGAAGTGAAGAATGGTGCAAAAGGACACGGCAGAGTTCTCGCAGACGTGTTTATAGGTTGAAATAATATATGGAGGAACGTCTAAGAATTACGTGGTAGAGGAGGCGATGGGATCGTGTCGATAAAGGCTACGCTGTCAAGCTGGAACAGAATGATTCAGATGCAACCGGAGTTTTGTTTAATTTCAAATTAAACAAAATGACATGCGGACCATCAACCGTAAAACAATGTGAGGTAATTCTCACGATTTCTGGAATTGTATGATGTGTTAAATTCATATTAAAATACAATTCATCGTTAATCATAGAATTGATTGATTGAATGCCTTGTTTGCTTGTTGTGTGTTAAATGGTTGATTTAGCTTAGATAATTACTATTATCAAATATTATCGATTATGCAGGGAAGAACAGGTTGGAGGGATCCGACCGGATTCCTCAAATATTGTATATTGTTGTTTATTTTTCCATATCATCCAAATATGAATTATTTACCCCAAACAACATTACATTCTGTTTGAATGTTGATTATTGATTGGATATTTAACGTTGAAAAATTCAACGTTGTGTGATGTTTTTAAACAAATAGATGGCATTGATTAAGTATTGGCAGCAAATGATCCGAACGTTGTTGTTAAGACGTTAGTTCGCTATCAGATGAACGGACGCGATATCAATTATAAAATCTATTTTATAATTGAAGTATAAAACTGATTTATTTCTAAGAATAAAAGAATAAAAATAGGATGATACTTATAAATGTTTTATAAGGATAGTTATATAATATTTTGCAAATGTAGAAGCCATGATTCAACCTACGGGTTAGTGTTTTAAAGATAACTGTTTAAATAAAACAGTTAAACGAGATAATTTGATTAATTATATTAATCTAACAAGAGAAATAATCATAATCAGTTTAGTTAATAACCGATGTTAAGTTGACGAAGTCAACTGTTAATTAGAATTTATAATTAGATTAATCAGTCTTCGATTAATCTAATAAAAATGGTTTAACGAACAATCATTTTTGTTTTAATAATATTAATTATCTTTTTATTTAATGATATATATAAAGTTGCTAATCGACCGATAGATCATTAGTGAAGGATTTATCGTTAATAATATCGTTAAGTGATTAGCTGATCTATTTTTATTAACGTAAACTATTTCACGTCAGTGATAATAGAGTTAATTAATTATTATTGTAATTAATAATAATTAAAGTAATTTACTTCTTATGTGGGAGTGAATTAAGAAGTAAACTGGTTTTAAAAACGAATCGTGTTAAGAATAATGTTATACAAAAGGCATAAACCAAGTATTTAAATTAGTGTGTCATGTTTAAGTCATCGATACTTAATAAATATAATTAAGTACAAGCGCAAAGATTGGAAGAAAGTCTCAAAACGTAAAGGATAGGTAGTAATAGATTTAGATAAGATTTGTGTTTACTTAATTATATAGTAAACAAAGGTAATTTGAAATGTGATTCCAAAAGAGGAAGACTGATGCATAAATGAAAAGTGAGAACTTAGAAAATGGGTTTAAAGATGTAACAACCCGAAAATCTGGGCCAGTTTAAAATTTTTATTTTGGCCATTTTAGCGAATTTTGATTATTTAAAATGAGTTATTTTAAATAATATCGACGTGAAATTTATTTTGAATATAATTCGAACGTATATATTATATACGTCGTCGTTAGAATATATAATAATTATATATTATTATAAAAGGAATAGAAAATGGCGCGGTAGTTCGAAAATTCGATTTCTAATTTCAAATGAATATACAGAATTCAATATAAGTCAGAATTGAACGAAACAAGAAATATTTGAATCTGTATAACTATATCTTTGTAACGAAGTTAACAAACTGAGATTTCATCTTAGAAATGATAAGATATGTCCAGTTTAAAATTAGAAATAGTCGCTGTGGAATTTATATATATTTTTATATATATAAGGCCCTTAAAAATGGACTTTTTGCAAAAGACCTCGGATTTCGACGAAACCAGTTTTGTTGGGTCCGTGATGTCAAGTTATTGCTAGCTTCCAAATTTCATAATTTTTCGAATCAATATGTGAGCGTGGCAAAGGAAAACGCGTTTGACCAGTTTCAGTTGATTTTAATCGACTGGAAATTGGCCATTTTTCTAACGGTCTCAGAATTCGACGAAACTAGTTTTGTTAGGACCGTATCGTCAATACGAAGCTAGAAAATATTTTTATGGAATTTATAGAGTTGTTATGTGACCCCGGTAATTTGAAATGCACGTTTAAAATTCAATATAGTGATTTAAATGTAAATTCAACGGAAACTGATTCAAACAGTCGAATCAGCCTACGATACATTTCCCATTGTGTTCGGAATGGGGGTAATACGCTAGGGACGACGGTCGGTGGGTTCGATTTCGAGTTCGAGATAAAAAGTTGCTTTTTGAAGGTTAAAAATATATATATATATATATATATATATATTTATATAATGCACTCCCTCTTCTCTCTCTTCATAAAATCGATCAGAACAAATAAGAAAAAAAAAAAAAACCCCCCAGCGCGTTGACCCGTCGCCCCTCTCTCCTAGTCGCCGTCGCCATCGGTGGCAACCCCACCTCCGGCGATTGGCCGCCGCCCCTCTCCCATCGCACCCCGCCCCTCCTTCCTCTTCCATCCTTCTCTGATCGAGACCCGCGCCCTCCAACAGCCACCGCCCCCCCTTTTCCACCGCCCTCCGCCCAAGCGAGCCACCTCCGAACCCCCCCCCCTCCAGCTTCTCCTCCTCCTCGATTCCCTCCTCCCGCTCCCTCTTCCCACCGCGAGAACCCCTGATTCAAGACAGCGCTCCCCCCCCCCCCCCCGTAAGTTTTTAATTTATTTTATTTATATTTTATTTAAAAACAGAAATGTTAAAAACTGATTTTAGATTTAAAAACAGAAATGTTAAAAACTGATTTTAGATTTAAAAACAGAAATGTTAAAAACTGATTTTAGATTTAAAAACAAAAATGTTAAAAACTGATTTTAGATTTAAAAAAATGTAAAAAAAAGATTTTTGTTTAATAGGAAAAAAACTGATTTTAAGAAAAGTAAAAGGAAAAGATTTAAACTTTAAATAGAAAAAGATCACATCTTTTTTTGGAATAGAAAAGATCATATTTTGAAAATAGAAAAGTCGGAATTTTATTAAGTAGAAGGAGTAAAATATGATTCTTATATTTTTAAAGTAATAAAAATATGATTTTTATATTTTTAAGGTATTAAAAATATAATCTTTACTATATAGAAGTGGTAAAAATATGATTTTTGTTCATATAGAGAATTAAAAATATCACCTTTATATGTGTAGTGAAATAAAAATATGGTTTTTATATAGTGAGCATCGAAAGAAAAATTCGATTTTTATATATTGAATAGCGAAGTAAAAATTCGTATTGAAATTCGAATTAAAAATGCGATTTTTATATATTGAACATCGAAGTAAAAATTCGATTTTTACATAGGTAGTGAAAGCGGACAACGAAGATGGCAAAGATGCGATAGCGATGAAGACTTCTATCAATGAAGAGCCGTCGAGCTAGGATAGCTATATGTGAGAACTTCTCACCTTTCAATTTCATTTCTAGTTATATATATATACTAGGATGCAGACGGTGCTTAGTAGCACCCGACACCCGTCATCCACAAACCATGGATGGCTTGTTTGTTAAATTGTTTGGTTGTGTAGTTAGTTATATGATTTGATTTGAATGTGGTTTGAGGTGTGAAAAATCGAATCGATAAATTGGTTAGGATTAGACGTGCGCCGTTATAAGGCGAAGGAGTAAGGCTAGGTTAGACTCTTACTCCAAATTTTGTGGTTTGCATAATGAATTGATTTGATTGATGTGTGAATGGCGTGGGCCTTCACTAGACCGGGGATAAGGCTAGGCCTCGTCCCGTTTCTAGTATCGTGCCGTTATGCCGCCGAAATTTTCTAAAATATGTTAGAAAAATAAAAATATCATTTTATTGTGTAAATGAATTGAATAGAAATTCATAGGTTGGAATAAAATGTTTTATCGTTAAAAATATAATTTTTAACGTGAATGTGAATAAATAAATATTCATTTACAAACCAGACGGTTTGTTTATGTACACCTATTTGAAGGACATTGATTGGGACGATAAATTTTACACATCGCCCAACTGCACGAATAAAATATTTGTTTGATTGTTTGAAACCCCACACGGGTGTTGGGATGAAATTTGAAGTTCACTCATCCTGATTGATTAAATATGTCGATCGATTGATTGACAGGCTGTTATAAGCGTTGAATATCGCTATTTGATGCTTATACAGTGTAGTGCACTTTGGTTGATGGTTGATTATTTTCAATGCTATTATATACATGTGTTGTATGGAAATCCATATAATTAACTTTATATGGTAATTGATTGGGCCTCATTCCAATTTGAAAAATAAAGAATATTATAAAATAAAGGTTCATGTGTTGACAGTACTCATTCATTGAGATTGGTCATGTGTTGAACGAAATATTTTAGTAATAAAATTTACATCTTTAACAATATAAAATAAAGGTTCATGTGTTGACAGTACTCATCTATTGAGATTGGTCATGTGTTGAACGAATTATTTTGATAATAACAACTATTTTGAAAATAGAAATTTATGAAGCCGTGTTGATTAGATTAACGCCATTTTTGACGTGAACGATATTTATATCGATTTTATTCGATTTCGAAATGAATTGAATTGAAAACGATTTCGAAATGAATTGAATTGAAAACGATTTCGAAATGAATTGAATTGAAAACGATTTCGAAATGAATTGAATTGAAAACGATTTCGAAATGAATTGAATTGAAAACGATTTCGAAATGAATTGAATTGAAAACGATTTCGAAATGAATTGAATTGAAAACGATTTCGAAATGAATTGAATTGAAAACGATTTCGAAATGAATTGAATTGAAAACGATTTCGAAATGAATTGAATTGAAAACGATTTCGAAATGAATTGAAATTTGAATTGAATAAAAACGAATTTATAAAGAAGAATTCAATTTTGATTTGAATTGAAAAGGAAGTTGAAATTGCTTTTGAAACGAATTTAAAACTATTTATATAATTAGTTTTAAATAGAAATCGACGAAGTATATATTATATATATAATATAATGGCCTGAATAGAACGCGCCGCGCCGCGGCAGTTCGTGAATTTCGACCATTTATTTCAAACGGACATTGCGGGAGATCCGACCGTCGGATTCTCCTAAAACCGGAACCGTTGGGTTCGTATCGAAAAGAGCTTTCTAATGAATGTTAGAAATTTGAAATCTAACGGTTGGATTTGGAGATACGTCCAAATCAAATTCGAAAAAGGTCGCTGTAAGTGCAGTTCGATGGCCGTTAATGGAAATCGACTGTACGGGCCTTGATAAAATTATTAAAAATAGTAATAATTTGTGTAAAATCATAAGAAATGATTTGTGAAAGTTTGGGATGAAAAACTCCATATTTGAAAAGATAAAAATAGATTTTTATCGAAATGAACTAGTTTTGAACTAGAATTATAATTCTATTTATTTTTAAATAAATAAGTTGAATTTGAAATGGTTTTGAAAATAACCAAAATTTCCAATGATTGTGTTGGAGTGGATTTGAATCGAAATTGTCTTCGGAATATTTCGATGTTGGAATTCGTGATATTACAGGTGTTGTTATGGAAATTTGAAAGATATAGATTTGTATCGTTATTTCCAATACGACATTTGTTAGTCGTAGAATTCGATATTGAATATAAGCCGATATATTTTCTATTCAGAGCCTTGTATTGAATATCGAATGTGATTTGGGTTTGTCGTGAATGGTGTCTTCACTAACACTGTTCTTGAACCCAGCTGAGAAAAGATTAAATCTTTTTATTTAGATTTAATGAAGTGTACCAATTAAATGATATTTAATTGGAATTGAATTGGTATTGATTTTTGGACTTATCGTGAACAGTGTTTTAAATAACACTTGTTCTTTAACCCGATAATTAATGGAATGTGATTTTGGGTTTATCGTGAATCGTGTTTTAAATGACACTGATTCTTTAACCCAGATAATGATTAAAACTAAGTGGAGTTTTAATGAATCTTTAATTAGATTGAAAAGATCGAGAATGGAGTATCACCAGTTTTGCTCCAGGCGATAGTTAAATCTTTAATTAGATTTGAACGTGAAATTTAGAAACTAACTGTCGGTTAGCCAAGCAGAATGGTTTTCTGGATATTGATCTGATGTTGGTTTCGGCCTTCGGGGTTAATATTTGGGGAATTATTCTCTTGATTAATTTACGGTTAGTGACTAATGAATTGGAATGAGGCGTATGTTGTGTTTGTGTAACCCTTATTTAAAATATACGCGAGTTATTCGGAAAGACCGGGTTTATCCCATTCTGAATAACTGATACGACGATAAGTCGAAGATGAAGACGATGGTCGAAGACCGGAGGTCTTCACGTCGTTTGGGTGATAGCTGATGATCTTGATTGGGCTGTACACCCAAGAAGATGGAAACAGTTGGTGATCGTCCCGACGTACTTGGAGATCGATGGATATGCGGGGTACTAGGTGCCTCCGGTTTCGTTCAGACCCAGAACGGACTTGTAAATGGACTGTGTGTCTGACATCGGATTTCATTCTGTGTGACTGATATCGGTTGCATAGGATGGTTTGCCTGTGTGGCATGCTAAGATGCAAATGATCAAGGCTTCTGTTGAAAAGCAAAGTCTTGTGGTTGATGATCAGAGCACGGCCATTGTGGCGTAGCTTTGTGTAACGTTTACCTCGCGTGTTTCACACCCGGTATGAACCAAAAACGGGAGACGGACATCAGGGAGGACTTGCGTTTCTTTCTAGCTAAAAGTGGCGTCAGTGGTTTTACACGCCCTGACGAGTTTGACTTATGTGGTTGTTGCTGTTGCGAGGCGCCTCGGATTGATCGGTCGTTCTCGAACCGATGGAGTCATTTGTTGGCTCGTTTGCGCCCCAAAGGGCGGGGAGACGTATTGTTCAGGCATAATAATCCACATCGGTGGGCCGGCCCTGACGATCCAGGGGGCAGTTGCGGCTGTTCCTGAGACATGGTAGGCTAGATTGTCTCGAATCGGTTGAGGACTATCTTTTGCCTCGGTTCATAGACGGAAATCCAATTTCCAAATACGTGACTTTGCGGTTTTATTTGTAAACCTATATATGGCGACATAGTGGCATGGGACGCTCATGCCGCCTATGATTGATACTTATGATTTGAAGTTGTTTTATACACTATGCACTTATAATAGTATCAAATGATTTGTTTTAAACGTATTAAGCATTCTTTGGCTGTTATAAGGGAAAACCCTATCCCCCGGCTTGCGTTGCATTGTGTGATAGGACATGGGTCTTATAACAGCTTCATTTTTCTTTATTTAGCATTGCGCTGTTTGTTTTATGCACTGGTTCTTGGGAGGAAACCCGTTCCGTGTTATACGGCGTGGTCCCTTGATTTACCGAACTTTAAAAATAAAGATTAATAACTGTTTTAGTTCTCACACCAGTCACATGACTGACCTGGAGTTTATTGTTTTAACCTAAACTCTGGGTGCCCTTATTTTGACACGGGCAGCTAGTAGTTTTGGTTTTTGTAGATTTATATTCACAGGATCCTGGTTTACAGCTGGAACGATATCCGGAAAGCTTTGTATCCGTATATCTACTTCTAGTTGTATATTGTATTATTTTCCGCTGCTATGTATTTAAATGTAATTTAAATCTCTGATATTTCTGTGTAATATTCATTTATACTCTGTATATTCTTGTAATCTGATGCATTGTTGTTATATACAATGAAATATTCTTCTGTATGTGTTCTGTTGTGGTTTGTTCTCGAACTATCCGACGCTTTCCTTTACGGGGAAGTTGCGGGTTTTCACAAAAGATAAATCCGAACGATAATGAGTTATATTACATGGTTTTAAAGCCAAAGTGTCTATGACAGTTATTTACTTGTATAAAAAGTAAAAGAGATATGTTCTGAAAATAAATATGCCAAGTAAAGAAATGGTTATTAAAAACCCAGTTACGAATGAAATGGTAAAGTGGATCGATAAGAAATAAAACGATAGGTTTGTATTTCAAACTTGTATTTATTCTGAGAAAAGAACGTGGTCGGTTAAGGTCTAAGAGGTAATTAAAATACCCCAACTTGAACGACTTCGCTATTTTCAAGGAATGATATTGGTTTGAAACGATAGGAGTATTGAGATTTGGTTATTATTTCTGCAAGAGAAATATTGCGACATCATTAACAAGATTTTTAAATATTAATTAGAACTGGTCAAGTTAAATAAAACAAGGTATATTTAACATTGTTTAACTCAAGTTGGAATTGTGAAACTTATCGTTAATATAAGATGACTTTGCAAGTGAAAAGGGTAATATAAGAAGTTGGCGAATATGTAGTGTTATAGAGAAATAGAATGGTATTTGGTTAATAAAGATATGTTATTGTTTTCAACGCAACGAAAACAAATGAGATTTAAAATAATAGGAATACGAAACGAGTTCTAAGAACCAATGAAATGGACTTGATAAATAAATCTTGATAAAGGATCCGAGCTGCCAATATACTTAAATGTACTGTGTGAATTTATAGTTAAAAACCCGACTATCAATGAATAAAATATTAGACCTTTTATCGTGTTGTTTCGAAGAGACCGGAAAAGGGACGACCCAAAACCACTTCGATCCAACGTTACGTACGAAACTAACTGGCGGCAAATGAAGATGGAGCATTGAAGACCGTAGATCTTCATGAAACGGAAGAACTACTTATAATCTCTGGGTAGCTCCCAATAAAAGAGATACACAGTGATTCTGTCGTGATTGGAATTTACGGATTGCAAGGACTACTCGCTACTTATCCTGGGGTGATTCCTATATAAGGTTGCAGTAGGAGGGTGCCTTTGGTTCATCCTGTTCCTGGATGACTTGTATGGACGAATGTCTGACGGAGTATTCCCTGAGGGTCACGTACGTTGATTTTTACAAATAACCAAGTTTGGTGGTAGAGAAATTCTCCTGCTTAACACCCAGAGTATATTTGTGGACGTCAATTAGGGATTTGATGGATTTGACGATGTGGCATTCAAAGTGAATAGTGACCAGATGTTCTGGAAGTTAAACGTGACCTCAACCCTCATCAACTGGGAAAAGACAGAAATCGGGCTAGGTAGCATGGCTAGTTGGGTCATACCCAAGCAGGGTGTATTGTCACCAATCTAGAGAACATTTGTTACTTCTTTTCAATTCTGTATGTCCCGGGAATCACGGCAGGTGCGCAATAAAAGCCGTAGGGTGGCAATATATTCGATACACTCAAGTTAAATGAGTGGTCGGTCATGTGTGGCCGGGTTGCAAGACGTTCTTGTTGAACCTCAGTGTATAATCCCTCTAGAGTACACTGATCGGAAAGTGCTCCCATACCTTGTCAGTTGGAATCCGATCTCCAATAAGAGCTCGCGGTTTTCGATTATAAAATAAATATGTAGAGCGTGAGATGCAAGCATTCTACTAGGTGATTATTTATTTGTGATTGATAGACACTATTATAATATCACTGAATTTTAATATATCAAAATTATTTGGGTTATAGTAAGGTAAAAACCGTCCGTGTTTATGTATGGGCTGGTCTTACTATTATCCTTTCCTTTTGAAAAGGTTTTCAAAATTAAACGAGTTATTGTGCTATGAATTTACCACTGAAAAGTATTCCAGACTGACCTAGTGAATTTTATTTTAAATCAAATGTGCTCGGGTCAGACCGAACATATTTACAGGTTAAATTCCGCTTGGAGTTTCAGGAGCTGGAAGCAGGAGGCTTCACCGTTATTTATCTAGAGTTATTTCTACTGTATGATATACGATGTACTCTAATGATTGGTATGTATACATATACAGTTTCTTTTATGTAAAGATTATATATATTCGTTCTGCTGTGAGATTCTGATGATGTTCTTCTTACTCTTCTATTATATTAGTTCTATCTTTCCTATCTCATCCTCTAACTTCTTTCTATAAACGTTCTGGGATTTGATTCTTGGATTTTGGCAAGGAATATGTAGTTATGTATTATTGTCGAAAATTCGAGCATCGAATATTTTTCCGGGTTGTTACATCCATTCAATTCCAATTTAATATTTTAAATTGGAAAACTTTACTACGGAAAATTCCATTAATCTCAATTAAAAGATTATAGATTCCAAATCATATCTTCACTGTTAATTGGGTTAAAGAACAAATGTTATTTAAAACACCATTCACGATAAACCCAAAAATCCAATTTTAATTCAATTCCAATTAAATATTAGTTAATTGGTAGACTTCTCTAAATCTTAAATAAACGATTTATTCTTTTCTTAACTGGGTTTAAGAACATTGTTATTTAAGACACCATTCACGACAAAACCAAAATCCAATTTGATATCAAATATAAGGCTCTGAATAGAAATTATGTCGGCTTATATTCAACATCAAATTCTGAAACCAACAGATATCGTATTGGGAATAACGATATCTATATCTTCCAAATTCCCCAACAATATCTGTATAATCACGGAATCCAATATCAAAATATTTCGAAGACTATTTCCGTTCTAATCCATTCCAATTCATACGTCGTAAAATTTTGGTTATGTAAAACCCCATTCGCAAATCCAATTTATTTATTTAAAAACATTGGTTTTTTATTCTAGTTAATAACTAGCCCACTCTGATAAAAATATCTTTTATCTTTTTAAATATGGAATTTTTCATTCAAAAATCTTTACAAATCATTTATAATGATTTTACATAATTTTTTCATATTTTTAATAATTTTAGTTAGCCCCTTACAGTAGGTTTCCAATAACGGCCACCGAACTGCATTCATAGCGACCTTTTCTAAAATTGATTTGGACATAAAATCCAAACGTTTAAATTTAAATCTCTTATATTCATTGGAATGATCTTTTTGTTACAAACCCAACGGTTCCGTTTTTTTAGGAGAATCCGACGGTCAGATCTCCCGTTACATCAATTTGAAGTTAATGATTGAAATTCACGAATAGTCGCAGCGCGGTGCGTTCTATTCAAGCCATTAAATATATATAATATATATATATCTTCGATTTCATTTAAAACGTATTTTTATAAATTAATTTTAAAACGATTTTAGCTTCATTTTGAATTTTAAATCAAAATTGAATATTACATATCATTATAATATTAAAATGATAATATTTTCAAAATATCTGATTTTGAAATCCATTTCCTTTTCGTATTCATTATAGAATGAATAAAATCGACAGAAACATCCGTTTAAGTAAAAATGGCGTTTAACACTTAACTCGGCTTCAAATTCAATATTTTTATGTCCATCCAAAATTGGACATCAAAATCATTATTTAATTCTTCACTAAATATTATTTTAAAATATTTGTTCATATTCTGAATCAGAATGCGACTCAACCAATTACCATATAATTTCAGTTATATGGATTTCATACACCGCATGTATTCAACAATAATGATAAATAATCATTACACATTCAAACATCATCCAGAGTGCATTCTACAACTGTATAAGCATTAAAAAAATAACACTCAACATAGTCTGTCGATCAATCGATTGACATACAACTAAATATTAGCATTAATGTATGTCAAATAATAAACAATGTTTTAAAGCATTGTGGTTAATGTTAATTAAATTTAATTATGTTTAAAATGGTGTAACTCTTTCATATGATATCGGAATTTAGTGAAGCAAATTACAGTTTTTGATAAAATTAAACATTCAGTTTAATTTTATTAAAATCATCTTCATATAAAGACTGACGGAGTGGAACCCAAAGTGAGAATTCTCTCACTAAACTATTTGTATAGCTATGTAATTTATTTTATAATTGTAAATATATAAAAATTACCAGTGTTGATTTTTATCTGTTGTATGTTACATTGCTTGAGTTCAACACATGAACTATTCACGACTCATCTGCACAAGAAGCGTTGTTTGAATATACGACACACGTATTTCAAACAATGTGGATACACTTTGTGGCTGTTGAAATGTGATACAAATATTTATTTATAATTTAAACGGTGAAAATGAGTTAATTCGAAAATAATTCAAATCGAATAAGAATTAGTTAAATTTATTAACCACTAATTTATTTAAATATACCGTTATTGTTTGAAAACCCCACACAGGTATTGGGATGATATTTTACATACACTAATCCCAATATTTAATTGTATGTCGATTGATTGATTGACAGACTATTGTAAGCGTTATTTATTTATTTTAATGTTATACGGTTATAGAATGCACTCTGGATGATGCTTGAATGTTGAATGATTATTTATCATTATTGTGGAATACATGCGACGTATGAAATCCATATAACTGAAATTTATGGTAATTGATTGAGTCGCATTACGATTTATAAAAAACGAATATTTTAAAATAATATTCAGTGAAGGATTAAATTATTGAACGAATATTTTAAAATAATATTCACTGAATAATCAAAAAATGATTTTGATGTCCGATTTTGGATGGACACGGAAATATTGAAATATATGAAGCTGAGTAAGGAAATATACGCACCCGAACGGGTTTACCGATCGATTTTATTCATTTTATAATGAATACGAAAAGGAAATGGATTTCAAATTCTGATATTTTGAAAAAAGTATTATTTTAATATTAAAATGATATGGAATATTCAATTTAGATTTAAAATTGAAATGGAAGTTGGAATCATTTTTAAAACGAATTTAAAACGTTTTAAATGGAAATCGACAAAATATATTATATATATTTAAATGGCTTGAATAGAACGCGCCGCGCAGCGACCGTTCGCGAATTTCAACCATTAACTTCAAATTGATATAACGGGAGATCCGACCGTCGGATTCTCCTAAAACTGGAACCTTTTGGGTTCATATCGAAAAGATCTTTCCAATGAATATAAGAGATTTAAATTTGAACGGTTGGATTTTAAATTATGTCCAAATCAATTTAGGAAAAGGTCGCTATGGATGCCGTTCGGTGGTCGTTATTGGAAACCGACTTTAAAGGCCGTAATAAAATTATTAAAAATATGAAAAAATTATGTAAAATCATAATAAATGGTTTGGAAAGATTTTGGATGAACAATTCTATATTTGAAAGGATAAAAGATATTTTTATCCAAATGAACTAGTTATTAATTAGAATAATAATCCAATGTTTTTAAATAAATAAATTGGATTGAAAATGGTTTTAATATAACTAGAATTTTCCAATGAATAAATTGGAATGGATTGGAGTGGAAATAATCTTTGGAATATATAAATATTGGATCCGTAATTATACGAAAACTGTTGCGGAATTTGGAAGACATATATATCGTTATTCCCAATACGATATTTGTTAGTTTCAGAGTTTGATATTGAATATAAGCCGATATTATTTCTACTCAGAGCCTTATATTTAATATCAAGTCGGACTTTGAGTTTATCGTGAACGATGTTTCAAATAACATGAGTTCTTTAACCCGATTAACAGTGAAGTTAAGATCTGGAATTTATAAATCTTTTAATTAAGATTAATGGAATTTTCCAAAGCAAAGTTTTCCAATTTAATATGTTAAACTGGAATTGAATGGAATTCGATTTGGTAATAATCGAAATGAGCTTTTATAAAGGAAGACGGTTACTATTTATGGAATTTAAAAGGCTTTGCCGTTATTCCATTTATAGTATTGATTTGATATGGAAATTTATATCGATTATATACTTTTGTGATTTCCGTGAAGATTCCAGAGTTAATGGAAGATGATTTGGGTTTATTGAACTGTGCTTTTAATGACATTGGTTCTTTGACCCAGTTAAAGAAAAGGATTAATTTTCCTAAAGTTAAATAATCATAAAGTAATGATTTTTTTGGGATTAAAACCAAATGGAGTTTTAATGAATCTTTAAGTAGATTAAAATGAGAATGAGATAATTAAATTTATCGCATTCATGAAATAAGCGAGAATGGAGTACCACCAGTTTTACTTCAAGCGATAATTAAATCTTTAATTAGATTTGAACGTGAAATGGTAATTAAATTTACCGATAACACCGTGGGTGTTAGATATGGGGTACTACCAGTTTTGCTCCATGGGATGAATAGGTTGGGATTGGAAAATAAAATAAAGTATTACTTCGGTAAGGCTCGATAATCCCGACTAGTGTTATAAACCTTAATTTAATTTAGAATTATGAAAGAATAAATTCTTTTGAAATTGATATCCAAAGGATGATTAAAGAATAATTTTAAAAGAATTTATCTTTGATAAAATTAATGGGAACCTTTCCCTAAAGAAGTGAATATTTGAATAAAAGAATATGTTGAATTGGAATGAGGCGTATGATGTATTTTTATAGCACTTGTTTATTGATTATAAAATACCCGGGTTATTTGGAAAAACCGGGTTTATCCCATTCTAAATAACTTACACGGTGACTAAAAGTCAACGATGAAGACGGTGGTTGAAGACCGGAGATCTTCACATCGTTTGGATGATTGTTGATGCCTTGATTAGGATGTACACCCAACACAAGGTAATAAGTGGTGATCGTCCAGACGTACTTGGTGATCAACCATATATGCGAGGACCTCTCTCCTGTATTGGACATATGGGATGAGGAATAAGGTGCCTCCTGTTTCGTTCTGACCCTGAATGGACTTGTAAATGGATGTGTGTCTGACATTGGATTTCATTCTGTATTGATTGATTTCTATTAAATATATATCCATTGGGTGGCAGAGATTTTATTCTCTTGCTTAACACCCTTCTCTGAGACGTACGACCTGAGAGGTTATATATTGATAGACATCAGTTATATGGCGTGGATTGTCAATGTTGCATGCTAAGATGCAAATCAAAGCACGACTTTAAAATAAAAGCACGGATTTTGTTGAAAATCGGAATTTTGCGGTTGATGATCAAAGCACAGCTTTGAATAATAACTCAACCATAAGACTCTGCTTTTATTTTAAAGCACGGCTTTGATCATCAACGACAATACTCTGCTTTTCAACAAAAGCCTTGTTCATTTGCATCTTAGCATGCAACATTGACAATCCACGTCATACAACTGATGTCTATCAATATGTAACCTCTAAGCTCGTACGTCTCAGAGACAAGTGTTAAGCAAGAGAATAAATTCCCCGCCACCAAATAGATATGTATTTAACAGAAATCAATCAAAACAGAATGAAATCCAATGTCAGACACAAATCCATTTATAGTCCATTCTGGGTATGAATGAAACCGAAGGCACTTTATTTCTCGTCCCATATGTCCAATAAAGGGGAGAGGTCTCGCATATCCGGTCGATCTCCAAGTACGTCTGGACGATCACCACTTATTACCTAGTCTTGCGTGTACAGCCCAATCAAGACATCAATAATCATCTAAATGATGTAAAGATCTCCGGTCTTCAACCACCATCTTCATCGTCGACTTTTAGTCGCCGTGTCAGTTATTCAGAATGGGATAAACCCGGTCTTTTAAAATAACTCGCATATTTTATAACCAATAATCAGGTGCTATAAAAACACGTCATACGCCTCATTCCAATTCAACATATTCTTTTATTCAAATATTCACTTTTTTAGGGAAAGGTTCCCATTAATTTTATCAAAGATAAATTCTTTTAAAATTATTCTTTATTCTTCCTTTGTATATCAATTTCAAAAGATTTTATTCTTCCACAATTCTAAATTAAATTAAGGTTTATAGCACTAGTCGGGATTATCGAGCCTTACTAAAGTAATCCTTTATTTTATTTTCCAATCTCAACCTATCCATCCAATGGAGCAAAACTGGAAGTACCCCATGTCTTACACCCAAGGTGTTATTGGTAAATTTAATTACCATTTCACGTTCAAATCTAACTAAAGATTTAACTATCGCCTGGAGTAAAAGTGGTGGTACTCCGTTCTCGCTCATTTCATGAATTCGATAAATTTAATTGTCTCATTCTCATTTTAATCTACTTAAAGATTCACTAAAATTCCATTTGGTTCTAAACCAAAAAAATCATTACTTTATGATTATTCAACTTTAGGAAATTAAATCCTTTTCTTTAAGTGGGTCAAAGAACCAATGTCATTAAAAACTCAGTTTACAATAAACCCAAATCATCTTCCATTAAATATGGAATCTTCACGGAAATCATAACAATATATAATCGATATAAATATCTGTATCAAATCAATACTATAAATGGAATAACGGCAAAGCCTTTTAAATTCCATAAATAGTAACAGTCTTCCTTTACAGAAGCTCTTCTTGTAACACCCCACGTCCGCTAATGTCACTCACAAAGGGAATGCATTAAGTTTCGAGGAGCGTTTAAGTAAACAGAACATAATATTACAAGACAGATACATAAAATAGTACTTGAAAAACTTTATAACTTTATTGCAGCGGAAAACATAAATAAGTTTGGTTACATCATTCAAAATCACAGTACCAAAACTCAAGTACATAAATATCAGCCTTGTTCAAAAACCATCAGAGTACAAAACATTAAAATCATAATCCCCACAGAAGATGCCATAAAAAGGCAAGCCATACTTTAAGCACTTCAAGCAGAAGAAATCCGGATCAAGCTAGAGTATTCCCTCCTTGAAAACCTGGGGGGGATGGAAGAAAAGATGCGAAACAACAAGGGTCAGACAAAAAGTATGGCAAGTCCAGTGACTTTCAGCTATGAACAGATAATAATGTCATGGCACGCAAATAAAACTGGATGAGAGATAACAGTAACAGGAGTAGCAGATATACTTAGGTTAAACAGAAGAAGCAGAATGATATAAGCTATTACTTTTCACTTCTCTGCACTAATACTAGTATAACAGGATTAGGTGTTACCCTAATATCTAAGCAGAAACAGAATAATCTCTACAGAAATAGAATGCTAGTAATAGGCCTTTACCACCCCAATAGAGACAGAAGGTGCAGAAAATAGAATATTAATAATGGGCCTTTACCGCCCCAACATACGGTACCACGAAGAAACAGACAGGTGTTACCACCCTAATAGAAACAGACAGTACGTCAACAGAAATAGACAGAACTAGGTGTAACCTAAATTCTACCCCAAGCGATCGGCTCCCTAATACATAAATACCCAGTGCCGGCCCCACAGAAGGGTGTATCATTCCCTAAAGTAGCAACCTATAGACACAAACCTATTTACAGATGTCACGGTGTCTCACATCCTCAGAGCAGACCGGATCCATGCACACACATGACCCGGTTCGAATGCGCCATCAAAACCCCTCGCCATTATCAGAATGAACCGCTTATAATTAGTTCAGTAAGCGTGCCCGGACCCTACCTACTGTTGGGTCATAGTTTTGATACCAGAAAGGGTTACTGACTAATATGGGTCCCACACAACAAATGACACATGTAATTACCCATCCTAACCTTATGTCCCCAGAAAAACAGATTTCAGATTAACTTGCTTATAGATTTCAGATGTACAAAGTTCAGATTAACTAGTTCTCAGATCAGACATACAGGTTAACAAGTTTTCAGACTAGCGAATCAGATGTACGGATTAACAGTCTTACAGATTGTTTCACCTAACTTTGTATTAGGTCTACAGATTCACGAAACAGGTTTATTAGATTCATCAGTCCAGTTGATTTAACCCTATCCACCCAACACGTTTTAGGCATCATATTTATCTTAGATTTGCACTAATTAATTATTAATGCACAGACCTCTCACATTAGGTCGGTAGCTTGTGGCCGCTGGATGTGCCGGGCGGTTCCGGCCAGACTTCTGCCATAAGCCAGACCTAACCTCGTGTCTAGGCATCTTTTAGTTATGCCTACGACCTCTCACATTAGACTGACAGTTTGCGGCTACTAGTTAGGCCGGTTGGTTCCGGAGAGGTTTCCACCGCAAACTGAGTCTAACCTCGTGTCTCAACATTCTTATTATAGCTAAAATATTCATTCACAAATTATGCCAATAACAGACTAATTATGCCAATTCAACAAATTAACTTCTTTACATGTTACAGCAGATTACTCAAACATGTTTTGCTCAATTTTAGATCGAGCCTACAGATGCATACTCAAATTACAGTATTCAATTTCAACAGATTTAGTAGATTAGGCAGTTAAAACATCTCTCTAAAGTTCCATTAACATATCTTGCTTAATTATAAATTAAGCCTATAAATCTACATGCCCAAAATATGGTCATAATTCACAACATACATATGTCCCCATATTTTAGTTAAATTTGCATAGTATAGAATATTCCCCAAAAACCCCAAAATCATGGTGCACAATATAAACTATGCCAAATTATAGCCTTTTATTACCGCATATGTCAAATATCCAAAAATCCAAATTAGGCGTATTCACATTAATAGTTATCCCTATTTTAATATAGGTTTTTCAGACCTAAGTCACAAATCCTTTTTCTTCAAAGTCATAAATTGTCATATAAAATATGCCCAAAATCTAGATCTTAAATTCAACATGTATTATGTCCTCAAAATCATATCTTGAATTATAACATGCATTATGTCCCCAAATTACAAGTCATATGTTATCATATAATAATCTTCCTTCTTCCAAATCATGAACCGTCATATATATAGTATGCCCAGATCTAGATCTTAAATTACAACATGTGTTATGTTCTCAAATCAGTTATGCCCAATTATGCATCTTTCAATATTTTCCCCAAATTTAGCGTTTGTGCGTTCATCTCTTATGAGATTTGGCTCAGGCTCGTGGTAGCATGGCTATAAAAATAGAAAGGAAGAAAAGAGGGAAAAGATACAGAACAATCACAATAAATAAGTTAGATTCACAGGAAAACAGATCAGATAAACAAAAATAGGCATCATCTCAGATTCAGATGCGTTATCGTGCTAGGATCATAATTAAATTTCATATCGGAAAAAAACTGTACTTGCCTTGGTTGGATTCTAAAAGAAAAAGGTTTTGTAGCTGTTCTCTTTTAATCCTAATCAAAATTAGAGGAAGAAGAAGCATAAGTCCTAGCTTAGGTTTCAGCAGAGTAGAGACGCCATTGATTTATTTTTTAGAGAAGAAGAGAGCAATGGAGGCTAGAGAATTGTGTAAGAGATTTAGGTTTAGGTTAGGGATGTATTTATAGATGTCTAGGATCGATTAGAGCTCTTAGATTAACCCAGAAACCATCAGGAATGCCATATCAGCCCTTAGGGCGAATCGGGCTACGGGTTGACAACCAAATACCTTGGACTGACCCCTAGTCGACCCGGCGGGGCATGGGTCGACTCCAAAAATGGTGCGGTTCGTCTATTCCCCCTCCCGATTCGCTGTTTTGAACTTTTTTGAATATTTATTTATTTAATTTATATATATATCTATTTATATATATATATATATTTCTCTCGTATGCATACAAACTTCAAGGCTTAATAACTTCTTCATAATTAACCATTTTCAAACTAAACCACTTTTTGAACTGCGTTCACACTAAGCCACTTATTAGCCATTCCCCTAAAATAAAAATATGGCGCTGGCGGGGATCGAACTCTGTACCTCTTGTATGCAAGTCACATGTTCTAACCAAATGAGCTACTAAGTCTTTTGCTTACAAACCGTAGAACAATGATAAACATCATTCTTTTCTCATTCCTCTTTTTCAAATAAATTATTCTTTAATTTTTTATTTTAAAATTCTCAGAAAATACGGGGTGTTACATTCTCCCCTCCTTAAAGAATTTCGTCCCCGAAATCTCCAAGTTAAGGAGAATGTATATCCTACCATTCAATCATCCATCTACTCAATCATCAAACACAGGCATCCATTGTCCTTAAAGGATTCCTAATGCCATATGAACATATGCAAAAAGTGTGTGTATATGTTCCTTATCCCATGCAAAATCAGGCGGTCTACTGATTCAGTTGACCTCCTTAGTGCGTATTATGATAGTGCCATGTGTCCATTATGTATGCAAAAGAACCCTATTAATACATATCATTTCTATATGAGTGTGCAACCATACATTCAAATGCAACATCCATGTGAGGATTCAATCATTCTACATCCACAAAAATTGAAAAATGCACATACATCCATATGCAGTATGAGAGTATTTTGGAGCCGATCTAGTGCCTAGTGTGTGTATATGCATCCACGAGCATCCACTAACAACCACTTGCATCCACTTGCAACCATCAATCATAACATGTCTCAAACACATGTTTACATCCATTAGATTCTACCTAAAGGTCGAAGACTCGATCGATAGGATACAACCGAGTGATAGAAGCAAGTACAATTAAAACAAAAGCTCTGTTCCCATTAGACATCGGTTAAGAGAATAATTCCCTAAGTATCAACCCCGAAGACCGAAATCAACATCAGATTGACACTCAATGAATTACTCCCGTTAAACAATGTAAAAATTGGAAATCTACTTCACGCTTCGAGTAAAAACCCCTATCCTTTTCAGAAATATTCAGATACTTACAGACTACTGGCATGGATCAGATTATCAAATGATTCTTAGGAAACTAAGCATGATAAAACCCCGCCATATCCCACAAAACCCAGAATGTATGCGTCATAGTCAACTTAACGCCCAACACAAATTCCCTCAAACCCCAACCTATCACAAACAGATGAGTCGTAACCCTTATGGGGTTTTGAGACTATAGTGGGATCAGAAACAAGACTAGTATTAAAGTGCAGAGTCTCAACTACAGAAAAATGCCTGAATCAAAAAGAGTTGTAACTCAAAAATCAAATAAGAAAATTAAACCTCCTATAGAAATTTTTCTATTTCTATCCTATCCATCAGCCACGAGAGCATTCGCTTGCCCTCCAGAAGTAGGTCCTGTCTTCTGCCCTTGCCCTCGTTTCTTCGAGCAGTACCTAGTGAAGTGTCCCATCTCACCACAGTTGAAGCAAGTACCCTTCTTTGGATCCACTTTCTTATCGTGTGTCCTATCCATGTCTCCCATGTACGTTCTCCATTCATGACCTTCCACCAAAATGAAGCTTCATCCTTCATTAACCAAGCAGCTGGTTGAACCTTCCTCCCATCGTCTTTCTCAAAGGTACCAACAAGTCCTCAACTCCGTTGAGCCAACTTCTAGCCTCAACAACGTCTCAGTCCCATAAAGCGGTTTTCCGCCCATCGCACGGAAGTCCTTACATATCTTAGAAAAAGCATCTATACGCGGAGGAAGAGATTCAAAAGGGAAAGAGGAAGGAACTCGAAATAAAGAATCGAAAGAAAGATATATGGCTTTTGAGGATTTTTTTTTCAAAATAAGCTTTACTTTTGAAAATACTTCCTTTTTAAAAACTTTTTGAAAATAGTTTTCAAAAACTTTTTATCAAATCTGGTAACCTTCAGCTCTGATACCAAGTGTAACACTCCACGTCCGCTAATGTCACTCACAAAGGGAATGCATTAAGTTTCGAGGAGCGTTTAAGTAAACAGAACAAAATATTACAAGATAGATACATAAAATAGTAGTTAAAAAACTTTATAACTTTATTGCAGCCGAAAACAGAAATAAGTTTGGTTACATCTTTCAAAATCACAGTACAAAAACTCAAGTACATAAATATCAGCCTTGTTCAAAAGCCATCAGAGTACAAAACATTAAAATCATAATCCCCACAGAAGATGCCATAAAAAGGCAAGCCATACTTTAAGCACTTCAAGCAGAAGAAATCCGGATCAAGCTAGAGTATTCCTTCCTTGAAAACCTGGGAGGGGACGGAAGAAAAGAGGCGAAACAACAAGGGTCAGACAAAAAGTATGGCAACTCCAGTGACTTTCAGCTATGAACAGATAATAATGTCATGGCGTGCAAATAAAACTGGATGAGAGATAACAGTAACAGGAGTAGCAGATATACTTAGGTTAAACAGAAAGATATAAGCTATTACTTTTCACTTCTCTGCACTAATCCTGGTATAATAAGATTAGGTGTTACCCTAATGTCTAAACAGGAACAGAAACAGAATAATCTCTACAGAAGAAGAATGCTAGTAATAGGCCTTTACCATCCCAACAGAGACAGAAGGTGCAGAAAACAAAATATTAATAATGGGCCTTTACCACCCCCAACAGACGGTACCACGAAGAAACAGACAGGTGTTACCACCCCAACAGAAACAGATAGTACCTCAACAGAAACAGACAGAACTAGGTGTAACCTAAATTCTACCCCAAGCGATAGGCTCCCTAATACATAAATACCCTGTGCCGACCCTACAGAAGGGTGTATCATTCCCTAAAGTAGCAACCTATAGACACAGACCTATTTACAGACGTCAGGGTGTCTTACATCCTCAGAGCAGACAGGATCCATGCACGCACATGACCCGGTTGGAATGCGCCATCAACACCTCTCGCCATTATCAGAATGAACCGCTTATAATTAGTTCAGTAAGCGTGCCCGGACCGTACCTACTCTTGGGTCATAGTTTTGATACCAGAAAGGGTTACTGACTAATGTAGGTCCCACACAATAGATGACACAAGTAATTACCCGTCCTAACCTTGTGTTCCCAGACTAACAGATTTCAGATTAACTTGCTTACAAATTTCAGATGTACAAAGTTCAAATTAACTAGTTCTCAGATCAGACATACAGGTTAACAAGTTTTTAGACTAGCGAATCAGATGTATGGATTAAAAGTCTTACAAATTGTCTCACCTAACTTTGTATTGGGCCTACAGATTCACGAAACGGGTTTATTATATTCATCAGTCCAGTTGATTTAAGCCTATCCACCCAACACGTTTTAGGCATCATATTTATCTTAGATTTGCATTAATTAATTATTAATGCATAGACCTCTCACATTAGGTCAGTAGCTTGTGGCCGCTGGATGTGCCAGGCGGTTCCGGGCAGACTTCTGCCACAAGCCAGACCTAACCTCGTGTCTAGGCATCTTTTAGTTATGCCTACGACCTCTCGCATTAGACTGACAGTTTGCGGCTACTGGTTAGGCCGATTGGTTCTGGGCAGGTTTCCATCGCAAATTGAGTCTAACCTCGTGTCTCAACATTCTTATTATGGCTAAAATATTCATTCACAGATTATGCCAATAACAGACTAATTATGCCAATATCAGACTAATTATGCCAATTCAACAAATTAACTTCTTTACAAGTTACAGCAGATTATTCAAACATGTTTTGCTTAATTTTAGATCTAGCCTACAGATGCATACTCAAATTACAGTATTTAGTTTCAACAGATTTAGCAGATTAGGCAGTTAAAACATCTCTCTAAAGTTCCATTAACATATCTTGCTTAATTATAAATTAAGCCTATAAATCTACATGCCCAAATTATGGTCATAATTCACAACATACATATGCCCCCATATTTTTGTTAAATTTGCATAGTACAGAATATTCCCCAAAAACCCCAAAATCATGGTGCACAATATAAACTATGCCAAATTATAGCCTTTTATTACCGCATATGTCAAATATCCAAAAATCCAAATTAGGTGTATTCACATTAATAGTTATCCCTATTTTAATATAGGTTTTCAGGCCTAAGTCACAAATCTTTTTTCTTCAAAGCCATAAATTGTCATATAAAATATGCCCCAAATCTAGATATTAAATTCAATATATATTATGTCCTCAAAATCAGATCTTGAATTATAACATGCATTATGTCCCTAAATTACAAGTCATATGCTATCATATAATAATCTTCCTTCTTCCAAATCATGAACCGTCATATATATAGTATGCCCAGATCTAGATCTTAAATTACAACATGTGTTGTGTTCTCAAATCAGTCACAAATCAGTTATGCCCAATTATGCATCTTTCAATATTTTCCCCAAATTTAGCGTTTGTGCGTTCATCTCTTATTAGATTTGGCTTAGGCTCGTGGTAGCCTGGCTATAAAAACAGAAAGGAAGAAAATAGGGAAAAGATACAAAACAGTCACAATAAATAAGATAGATTCACAGGAAAATAGATCAGATAAACAAAAATAGGCATCATCTCAGATTCGTTATCATGCTAGGATCATAATTAAATTTCATATCGGAAAATAACTGTACTTGCCTTGGTTGGATTCTGAAAGAAAAAGGTGTTGTAGCTGTTCTCTTTTAATCCTAATCAGAATTGGAGGAAGAAGAAGCACAAGTCCTAGCTTAGGTTTCAGCAGAGTAGAGACGCCATTGAATTATTTTTTAGAGAAGAAGAGAGCAATGGTGGCTAGAGAATTGTGTAAGAGATTTAGGTTTAGGTTAGGGATGTATTTATAGATGTCTAGGATCGATTAGAGCTCTTAGATTAACCCAGAAACCATCAGGACCACTCAGATGCCATATCAGCCCTTAGGGCGAATCGGGCCACGGGTTGACAGCCAAACACCCTGGATTGACCCCTAGTCAACCCAGCGGGGCTCGGGTCGACTCCAAAAATGGTGCGGTTCGGCTATTCCCCCTCCTGATTCGCTGTTTTGAACTTTTTTGAATATTTATTTATTTTATATATATATATATATATATATCTCATATGCATACAAACTTCAAGCCTTAATAACTTCTTCATAATTAACCATTTTCACACTAAACCACTTTTTGAACTGCGTTCACACTAAGCCACTTTTTATCCATTCCCCTAAAACAAAAATATGGCACTGGCGGGGATTGAACTCTGTACCTCTTGTATGCAAGTCACATGTTCTAACCAAATGAGCTACTAAGTCTTTTGCTTACAAACCTTATAACAATGCTAAGCATCATTCTTTTCTCATTCCTCTTTTTCAAATAAATTATTCTTTAATTTGTTATTTTAATATTCTCAAAAAATACAGGGTGTTACACTTCTCGATTATTACCAGAGCGAATTTCGTTCAATTCCAATTTAATATATTAAATTGAAAAACTTCACTGTTAATCGGGTTAAAGAACTCATGTTATTTAAAACATCATTCACGATAAATCCAAAGTCCGATTTGATATTAAATATAAGGCTCTGAATAGAAATAATATCGGCTTATATCCAATATCATATTCCGAAACCTGCAAATATTGTATTGGGAATAATGATATATATCTTCCAAATTCCTTAACAATATCCGTATAATCGTGGAATCCAATATTGAAATATTCCGAAGATTATTACCATTCCAATCCATTCCAATTAATTCACTGGAAAATTCTGGTTATATTAAAACCATTTTCAATCCAATTTATTTATTTAAAAACACTGGATTATTATTCTAGTTAATAACATGTTCATTCAGATAAAAATATCTTTTATCCTTTCAAATATGGAAATTTTCATCCAAAATCTTTCCAAAACATTTATTATGATTTTACATAATTTTTCCATATTATTAATAATTTTGTTAAGGCCTTTACAGTAGGTTTCCAATAACGGCTACTGAAGTACATCCATAGCAACCTTTTCTGAAATTGATTTGGACATAATTTAAAATCCAACAATTCAAAATTTAAATCTCTTATATTCATTGGAAAGATCATTTCTATACGAACCCAACGCTTCTGGTTTTAGGAGAATCTGACGGTCTGATCTCCTGTTACATCAATTTGAAGTTAATGGTTGAAATTCGCGAACGGTCGCTGCACGACGCGTTCTATTCCAGCCATTTAAATATATATAATATATTTCGTCGATTTCCATTTAAAATGTATTTTATAAAATGTTAACTTCCATTTCAATTTTAAATCAAAATTGAATATTCCATATCGTTGTAATATTAAAATGATAATATTTTCAAAATATCAGAATTTGATCCATTTCCTTTTCGTATTCATTATAAAATGAATAAAATCGATCGATAAACAGGTTCAGGTAAAAATGGCGTATATCTCCTTACTCGGCTTCATATATTCCATTATTTTAGTGTCCATCCAAAAATCGGACATCAAAATCATATTTTGATTATTCAGTGAATATTATTTTAAAATATTCCTACATTAATTTAATCCTTCACTGAATATTATTTTAAAATATTCGTTATTTTAAAATATTCCTTATTTCTAAATCGGAATGTGACTCAATCAATTACCATATAATTTCAGTTATGTGGATTTCATATATCGCATGTATTCAACAATAATGATAAATAATCATTTAACATTCAAGCACCATCCAGAGTGCACTTTATAACTGTATAAGCATTAAAATAAATAAATAACGCTTATGACAGTCTGTCAATCAATCGATCAACATACAACTAAATATTAGGATTAGTGTATGTCAAATATCATCCCAGTACCCGAATCTTTAGTAGGTCCCAGGTCTCCGAGGAAATATTGGGACCGGGTTATATAAATTAACCTTAACCATAACCTACAGGTCCCAAGATCGAAACCTGACTCTGATACCAACTTTAACGATATGAAATCCCCCGGTCTCCGAGGAGATGGGAAGCAGCGGATTGCTTTGAGAACACAACGCATCAGAACACAAACATGAGAACATTTCATTGCTATTACAACAATTTGCATCAGAGTACAAAAATATCAGAGTACGAATAAATATTAAACAGCAGAAAAATAATATCAGAGGTTTATAATACATAGTAGCAGAAATAATAATGTATAAATATAATGCACAACGGAAATTCATCAAGTAACACAACTGAATGAAATACACAGATTCAAAGCTTTCCGAATATAGCTCCAGCTGTAAACCAGGATCCTGTTTAATAGAAATTTGCAAAACCAAAACTACTAGCTACCCATGTGGAAAATATGGGCACCCAGAGTTTAGGTGAAAACAATAAACTCCGAGTCATTCATGGGACTGGTGTGAGAACTAAAACAGTTATTAACTTTATTTTAAAGTAAAATAAATCAAGGGACCACGCCGTTAAAATACGGAACGGGTTTCCTCCCAAGAATGTCATAAAACAAACAACGCGATGCTAAATAAAAGAAAAATGAAGCTATTATAAGACTCAAGTCCCATTACACAATGCAAATAGCCAAATATGCTTGGTACGCGAAATTTATCTTTTATTATCACTATAAGTGAAGAAATCATTTTCAAATATAAATGTATCAATCATAGACGGCATAGGTACCATATATTGTGTCGCCATACATAGGTTAACAACTAAAACCGAAAAATGTCGTATTGGAAGTTTGAATTTCCATCATGATGGCTGTTGATTCGAAAGATCTATCGCATAGTGCAATACTCAACGGCTTACGTCTAGGGCATTGGAAAACACCATAATGCACATCCGCCAAATCAAGCATCACTGCGACTTACGTCCCAGCTGGAGAAAACACTATTTACTCTACCGCTCTGGGAATCGGGGGGTGCGACCTATCCCTCTGGGCATGGAGCGACCACACCCAGTCCATCTCGGTCAACCAAATCCGTGACAACCCTAAATGTGTCTATCCTCATCTCAAAAGAATACTGATCAAATAATCAGTTCACCATCATACCGGTGTGTGAGGCTCGCGAATTAACCCTACACAAAGCCGCGCTACTCAAAGCTGTGCTTTGATCATCAACCACAAGGCTCTGCTTTTCAACAATGGCCTTGATTCATGCATCTCAGCATGTCACATTGCCAATCCATACCATACCATTGATTTATGCCAATATATAACCTCTAAGCTCGTACGTCTCAGAGATGGGTGTTAAGCAAGAGAATAAATTCTCTGTCACCAAACAGATATACATTTAGCAGAGATCAACGAATACAGCATGTGGGAATACAACGTCGGACATACCATCCATTTGCAAGTCCGTTCTGGGTCTGAACGAAACCGAAGGCACCTTATTCCTCGTTCCATATGTCCAATATAGGAGAGAGGCCCTCGTATATCCGGACAATCAACAAGTATGTCCGAACCACTACCACTATAAACCCTTCCTGGGAGCTATCCAAATCTAGGGCATCAATAGTAATCCATTCGATGTGAAGATCGCCGGTTTTCAACCACCGTCATCAATATCTTTGACTTTTTGTCATCGTATCTGCTACTCAGAATGGGTTAAACTTGGTCTTTCCGAATAACTAGTGTATCTTTTAATCAAGTTCTATAAAAACACATCATATGCCTCATTGTAATCCAAAATATTCTTTACATTGGGAATTATTCCCATAAATCTTATCAAAGATTTAATTCATTTAAACCTCTTGTTTAAATTTTCACTTGGAAACCATTTCAAAAGATTTTGTATTATATTTTCACAACTTTAAACCAAATTAAGGTTTATCAAACTAGTCGGGATTATCAAGCCTTAACGAAGTAATCATTTATTTTTCCAATCCCAACCTATTTATCCCATGGAGAAAAACTGGCAGTACTCCATATCTAACACCGACTGTGTTATTGGTAAATTCAATTACCATTTAACATTCAATCTAATTAAAGATTTAACTACCGCATGGAGTAAAACTGGTGGTACTCCATTTCGAACATTTCTTGAATTCGGTAAATTTAATTACCACATTCACATTTCAATCTAATTAAAGATTCATTAAAACTGCACTTAGTTTTAATCTCCAAAAATCATTATTTAATGATTATTCAAATTTAGGAAATAAATCCTCTCTTTTCTTGGGTTAAAGAACCAATGTCATTTAAAACACAGTTCACGATAAACACAAAATCATCTTCCATCAAAATGGAATCTACATGGAAATCGTAACATTACGTAATCGATATAAACACCTGTATCAGGCTAATAATATAAACGGAATAACGACAAAGCTTTTAGTAACGGTCTTCCTTCACAGAAGCTCATCTCAATTATTGGCAAATCGAATTCCATTCAATTCCAATTTAACATTTTAAATTGGAAAACTTTACTTTGGAAAATTTCCATTAAATTTTGATTAAAAGATTTATAAATTCCAAATCATATCTTCATTGTTAATTGGGTTAAAGAACACGTGTTATTTAAAACATAGTTCACGATAAACCCAAAATCCAATTTTTTTATTCAATTCCAATTAAATATTAATTAGTTGGTAAGCTTTACTAAATCTTAATTTAAAGATTTGTCTTTTCTCAACTGGGTTTAATAACAATGTTAATTAAGACACCATTCACGACAAACCCAAAATCCAATTTGATATCAAATACAAGGCTCTGAATAGAAATTATATCAGCTTATATTTAATATCCAATTCTGAAAACAACGGATATCGTATTAGGAATAACGATATCTGTATCTTCCAAATTCCTCAACAATATTGTATAATCATGGAATCCAATATCAAAATATTTCGAAGACCGTTTCCATTCCAATTTATTCGTTGGAAAATTCTGGTTATTTTAAAACCATTCACAAATCCAATTTATTATTTCTAAAAATAATTGGATTATTATTCTAGTTATTGACTAGTTCATTTTGATAAAAATATCTTTTGTCCTTTCAAATATAAAAATTTTCGTCCAAAATCTTTCCAAATCATTTATAATGATTTTACGTAATTTTTTCATATGTTTAATAATTTTATTTAGGCCCTTTTAGCCTGTTTCCCATAACGACAACTGAACTGCATCCATAGCGACCTTTTCTGAAATTGATTTGGACATAATTGAAATCCAAGTGTTCAAATTTAAATCTCTTATATTCATTGGAAAGATCTTTTCGATATAAACACAACATTTCGGTGTTAGGAGAATCCGACGGTCGGATCTCCCGTTACATCAATTTGAAGTCAATGGTTGAAATCGCGAACTGTCGTTGCGCGGCGCGTTCTATTCAAACCATTTATATATATATATATATATATATAATATTTCGTCGATTTCCATTTAAAACATATTTTATAAAACGTTTTAAATTCATTTTAAAAATGATTCCAACTTTCATTCTAATTTTAAATTAAAATTGAATATTCCATTATATGACAATTTTATACAGTGCATATATATGTTAAAAATTATATATTTAACTATCCAATAATTATTTCATTACTTGCCAATTTTATTCGTTCCATATATACGTTAAAAATTATATTTTTAATGATCCAATAATTATTTCATTACGTGCCAATTTTATTCATTCCATATATATGTTAAAAATTATATTTTTAACGATCCAATAATTATTTCATTACATGCCAATTTTCACTGTTTTAAATTATAAATGGATATTTATAATTAATTTCAACTACCACATTAATGTTAACATTATTTTTAATATGTTAATCATCATAATCATAACACAAATCACCAAATCATCCATATAAATAAATACTCGACAACCAATGTCATTTACGGCGCCACAAATGTCCACCCATGGAGTAAATGCGAGTGTCACTAATATCTATACATCGCTTCTATTTCAATGATATGTGTGAGTTCGTGTGTTGAACTCCAAAGTTAACTACATGATAAAAATCAATACTGGCATATAATTTCAGTTATAACATAAATAACTGTACAAATATTTTAGTGAGAGAGTTCTCACTTTGGGTTCCACTCCGTCGTTACTAATTGAACGATTGTTTTAATAAAATTAAACAACCATTTAATTTTATCAAAACTGCAAGTTCTTCCGTTTCCGTTCTGGTCAGTTCCATTGTGTAAAGTTCTCCGCCATGATCGCAACGCAATAGAAATCACTGGATTTTGATCTCGCATAAAAAAGTTACGTAATTTTAAAGGTTAATGACATTTTGGAGTAATTAATATAGTAATTAGTTAGGTTAAAATAACCTTTCTTCCTCTTTTTACTTCTGACCGCGTAAAACCCAATTTTTTCGAAACTAGTGTTCGATTTTGCTATAAAATGAAGGGGCCTGATTACGATCAGATGTCACCATTTTGACAGCCTACGCGAGAGCTTCTTCCCCCTGGTGGCACGACGAACTCGGCGGCCTGTATTGGCCAGAAAATGCCTCGCGATGGCACAACTTTATGTGAGCGAATCAAGGAAAATACTCAACTTCAGATGACCACGCCCGTATGGATTTAGAGAGCACACAATCCTCTACAATATTGCTTCAAGAATTTGTTGGATTCATTGTGTAGATCGAAAGATTTTAAGGGAGAAAGAATCGAGCAGTTTTCCGCATTGAGCAATAAAAGAGCGGCGGGTTTTTTGAAAAAATAGAATTAGGGTTTGGAGAATTTTGATTGGCCAGTATTTATATATATATATTTATTTACTTTTCTATTAATTCCAAAATGTTAGTTTTTCATCCGAACTCCAAATCAAACCCAATGACTGTTGTCCCTAGCTAAATACCCTAATTCCGAACACAATGAAATACGTTTTGTAAGTCAATTTGATCGTTTCGATCAGTTTTCGTCAAAATTAAAATATAAATCAATATATATTAAATTTAATGTACATTTTAATTTACCAAGGCCACATACTAACTCCAAAACTTACTAAAAATTAATTCCAACTATGTTTTGACGATACGATCCTAACAAAACTAATTTCATCAAATTTGGAGACCGTTTAAAAAATGGCCATTTTCTGGTCGATTAAATTTAAACTGAATTGACAAAACATGTTTAAATTTACTACGCTCACATGTTAATCCCAAAAAATTATGAAATTTGAAATCTAACAATAATTTGACATTTCAGATCCAACAAAAGTGGTTTCGTTGAAAACGGAGGTCGTTTGCAAAATGACTATTTTTAAGGGCTATAATATATATAAATTTCATTGCGACTATTTTGAATTTTAAACTGGCCATAACTTTCAATTTAAAAAGTGAAATCTCAGTTTCTTACCTCGTTAGAAAGATACTATTAAAAAGATTCAAATGTTTCTGATTTTACTGAAATCCAATTTATATTGAATTATGTATATTCAATTGAAGTTTAAAATAGAATTTTCAAACTATCGCGCTATTTAAAACCCGTTTTAATTAAATTTTAAATTTATACGTTCTAACTTCGATTTAAATAAATTTTAAATCATTATTATTTAAAATAAATCATTTTAAATATTCAAAATCCATTAAAATAACTAAAATAAAAAATTTAAATGGTTCAGAAATTCTGGGTTGTTATATATATGGTAAATATGGTAACCTTGCTTGTTCTCATGCAAAATTTCTCTAATAAATCATAAAGAAGATTGTTTCTTTATAAAACTTCCATCATCTTCTAATATTGAATATGCTTCTTTCTAATTATATTTCTTTTACTTTCAAGAAGGATATTGATTGCCCTCTTATAAAGATTCATTGCAGGAATAGAAGTCGATTAAATAGGTGAAAGTATTATACTATATTCTTTTAACCTGAAAATGCAACACATAACCAAATAGATTTTTTTTAGCTTAGGACATAGATATGCATAATGAGAATAATTATAGGTTTATTGTACCAATTTAATTTTATTACTAATTGAAGACAAATTGCTTAGATTGGATGAAATTTAGTTCATGTATCAGATCAAAATCTATTAAGTTTGTAATTCAAAAGACTGAGTTCGATCAGATCAATTGACTTAAGTAACCATAGATTTATATCACAGGAAAAATTGTGGAAACTTGTAATCAACAGCGACTATATGATTATTTTTGTGTCTCAAAAAAGTAATAAGCTATAAATTTAAAGCAACTTAGCATAGCGCGCACGCAGGACTAATGCAATCACAAAGTTGATATTTAAATTGCATCCTATGAATATTAAAAGAAGGCTAGCAAGTTAATCAAGCATGGATGGTGTCGGAAATATGTTGTAGTTACAATTTCCATACCAAATCAACGTAGTTGTAAAAAATTCGAATAACGAAAAGAGTACAAATAGTAGGTATAGACAACAAATTGTTTTTGATGTCAATTTAAAAGATACATTATTAGAAACACATAATAGTCATATACTTTATCTTTTTTTTTTGGCAAAGCCAAGTCATATACTTTATTATTTATTGATAAAACACAATTTTAGAATGAAAATTTTGTACACCAAAAATATGCTGTAAATGTATTAATGTGAATCAAATGTAGAATATTGGAAAACATACAGAAATTTCCATGGAAATATATTTATACCAATGAAAATTTAATAGTCAGAGAAGAATCATATAAGAATACACAAAAATTTAAACAATAACAGCTTATTAATATACACAGAAATTATAGCTGCTTTTATTTTCCTTCTATTTTGCCGTGTTATTTAATTTTCTCATACTAACATTTCCTTTCATCTAAATTTTTTATCTAGTTGCAAACAATAAAGGAAACGATAGTGGTAATAAGGGGAAAAGTGTAACAGTCGCAGCCTTAAAAGTGAAATCTAAAATAATATAAGATTATATAGTTTTACCCTGTAAGTAACAATATGTACAAATACCTGAATACACCTACTTGTAATAAGAATTCCTAAATACATAGAATACCAAACAGAAATAGTATGTACAAATAGGACAAAAGTCATTACTATATTTTTCTATCACCAATTAGGCTCTTCGGCTTCGAGCGCAATTGACCGATTAAATGTTGAACACCAAGAGACAATTTAATTTAAAACTGAGTAGTATTCTTAGTGTTTGTGTGTAGTATTGGTGATTCAAATACCGGGGTTGCTTTATCAGAACCATGATGTTATGAATTTTGACCTTTATCAAAAATTGTTAAAAAGTAGCACTTAGTTAAAATAATTCAAACATACAACAATTAAAGTGAAAATTTCTCCTCATCTGTATAAAAAAATGTGTTGCATTTGCACATATAGTTTTCGTTGGGTAGAATAATGGAAAATATGAAAGAAAAACAAAAAAATCCATAATTACAAGCTGGAATTGAAAATTTTGGCTGTATTGTTAAATACAAATAGTTTCCAAACTATTAATTACAAATGGAAATTGTAGTTATCTCCATGAAGTTTTCCTGAAGTTTAGAATTTTTTATGTTCACAATTTAACTTACTTTTTTGAAATGAGCATTCCGATGATTTAAAGCAGAAAAGGTTTTATAATAATTTTATATGCATCCTTAATGAAGACAGTTCCAAATACAATGCAAAGTAAAAGAGTCATCAAAAGGAAAAAAATGCCAATATCCAAATTTTAGTGAACATATATGATTTGCAATTCATTTTCAGCTGACATTATAAGAGATTTTTTTTGAGAAAAAAAACCACACCTTATTATGTTTAGTAGTCTTCTTGCGGTTGGTCTCCTTTCCCGTCCCGTTGATATCATCATCGGCAATCTACTTTAATTTCCTGAGTTTTATTGGTTATGCACAAAATTAATTGTTATAAATAAGCAATTCGTTGTCTGCATAATGGAACAAAATTGGTAAATAAACAAAGTAAAATCTACTTATCAATAATTTTACAAAAATAGATCAAAAAAATTTCAAAATGCAAGTGCAAAGAAGCACAATTTTCACGTGCATCAATAAAATCACATTTTTCACTTCATCGCATAGTTAAAATTTTCGGTTGATTCAAAAATAAAATCCTTAATTGTTTTATCGAGCATTACAACATGACATGCAACTCGAATGTTTATGTGCTATATTGATCTTGTAACCGATCTCAATGTTAGAAACAATATGATATAACTTATATCATAATCAAATATACATGCATGATAATGATACGCAAAGTGCTTATAGCTAATTCTGTGATCGAAACCTTCGACCAGCAGGTCCATTCTCACATTAGAAGTTGAAATAAAGTGCAGCCACATACGGCCACCTGTTGGTGTTGATATTATGATGAACATCAGGGACAAGTAATAAATAGCAAATAGAAATAGAAATCAATGTTGATATATCATAGTGAGTTGAAATTTTGAATCTAACAATTTGCATTAAAGTTTAGAGATGCATATAGCATAAAATCTTAAAAATACTACCTATTCATTATTAATTCCACCCTTGTGGAAGTATTATGCAATACTTTGGATTCCACATCGTCGTCAACTCATTATCTGCTAGAAAGGTTAAGAAAATGGATCATAAGCAGGGGACTACCAAAGTCATAAATTATTTGTTTTGAAGGACAAAATTGCATCACGTGAGCAACCTAGTATGTAAGGAAAAGAGCAATATAAATTGAAATTAACAAACCTATAACACTTGAGTGGCAGATCTGAAGCAAGCATATGTTGGTTCCTATGAGGAAGGTAATAGGTTCAGCAATTACATGTAAACGTGTGTACAATGAATTATTCAAACAAATAACAGAAATACTTTAAAAAAATTACCTCCACCGTTCATCCAGTACAAACTCGGAAAAAAGTCGTCAAATCTGAAGAAATAGTACCAATTAGAACGAAATATTGTAACAAATAGTAGGAATGAGTTTTAAAAAAAATACCTCTACCATTCATCTAGCGCCAGGTCAGAAAGAGGGTGTCAGATGTGAAGGAGGGAGAACAGGCGAAGGAGATTCCTAACGGGATCGGGTTAATTGACCTTGGATTTCGCACGGTTACGTGACGAAGATGGAAGCTTCTGGACCTAAGAAGGAACAGGTTGGAGGAGGTAAAAAGTAGTAGGAATTCATAGCGTTAGGGGGTAAAGCTTGTAATTTTGTATAGATAGGGTTGGTGAAATGAGGAGGAACAGAGAAGAAAAGAGGAAGACGATAGTAGGAAAAACGTAAATGACGGAAGAGAGAAAACGAAAATGGAAGATGGGCTCAATAACCGCAGTAAGCGTAGTGGACAGTTGAACATGGGGAAATGCCGTGTATGCCCCTTGTGTGAATGGCTTATCGAATTCAGTTGTTCGGACAGGCAATGGTTTTTTTGGTAGTGTGAAAAAGCTTCACCACATCCAAGTATTTGTCTTATTAGTAAACACACACACACACACACACATATATATATATATATATATATATATATATATAGGGAAGTCTAAATGGACACAAAATGTTGACAGAAAATGAAACACCCAAAATCTGAGCCATTAGATCTCCCCCTGAATTCCACCTCACACATAAAGACAAACAAACCTTGTGCAAGCGTTCGGATGCACCTAAAAAATGGAGCATCCCAAATGTCCCCTGATTTCCACTACCCGTTTATATTAAAGAATGTGAGTGGGAAGTGAGAGAGTGAGTGGAAAGAGAGAGAAGGGGAAATACTTGGTGGAGATTGAGGGGAATTTGGGGTGTTGCACTGTTTAGGGTGCTCTCGAACCTGCCTCATACACACACATCCACACACACATGCGGATTTTAGGGAGAAGGACAAATTTTGCATATTTTTTGGCCAAAAGTATGCATAGTTTGTTATTTGGCCAAAAATCCACTTTTTATTGCAAAGGTGGATTCCAGGGGGACCCACCGCATTTTCCATTTTGTATTAAAAATAGGCTTTTTGCCAAATTCCAAACTTAGCATACTTTTGTCCAATTTTTTTTGCTAAGTTGGGCTTTATCCCTATTTTCCACTATATACATACACTAAAGTACCTATTTTTTTAATTAAAAAAACTACTTAATAATATATACTAAGTATTTTGGGAGATTATTCATCTTGGTCAAACTTCTTATTTATTTTCATCTTGGCATTTTGGGCTTTAGTAGTTTAGTGACACACAATTGTTCTCGTAATAATCCATTTGACTATTCTTCATACTTTAAGTCCTTGAGGTTTAAAAGATAATTTTATGAACAATTTTTTTCTATTTTATTCCTTTATCTATTAACCTTGAAAATGGAATGTAATATTATCCAATAACCATCATATTCATTGATGCGTATGCGCATGCTGATATGACAACATTCGCATTTGAAAGGTTTCATTGATAGATCTATCGTATGATATATATTCACATAATAAATTATGAATTCATCTTTTTTACATATGCAAAGTGCTTGTTATTGGTAACCAGAAAATATGTGATTTAGCAATAAGAATAGTTTCTTAATCCGATGAATCTACATAAAGTTAAAGCACTTTGTAAACTTAAATTTACTATTGAGTTATTGTATTAGAGAGGAGATGTAAACAAAAAACAAGCGGAAAATAACGAAATAAAATAGCAGAAACTTGATTTACACAGAATTGAGAGGGAACTTTTGTGCCTTAAAATTACTTGTACTTATTAGAAAATGTCGGTTGTACAAAACCTAATTACATTTTCTACTTTTATCTTGTAATAGTGGGCTGAGCTCATTCTAGGTTAAGCCTGTTCACTTAGCTTATAGTTTATATATAAGCCTATCCTCTGTACAATTAGACAGTTCAATTCAATACAATTCTTTACGCTCTGCACTCCTTACAAACATTATTCAGTAATTCTGTTTACACAAATCATCAAACATAGAATTCCTTTCTTGTTATCAGAGTAGTGAATGCTTCACAACAATTCCATTCTAAACTCACAAAATTCTGCTGCATCGACCGATTGGCTTCTAATCTTAATATCATTGATTTCTGAAAGCTCATCGTTATTTCCTTCAAGAAACACAGTGAGATATTATTGTTGTTTCTCTCATCAGATTCAGATTCATCATTTGGGAGATAATTCAGTTTACACTTTAGAATTGAGTACCGTGTCAAGAATCTAATCAATTCTTGGTTGCATCATCAATTAATCAAAGATAAACCGAACTAGAAATCAATAAAGCTAGTTCAAATATCACATTCTTAATTCAAGAAATCAGATTTATATTATAAGCCGTCCTAAACTTGCTGAAGGCAGTCTTCAACAAAATGGTTGCTTCTAATCCAATATTTTCATCACTTTTCTTGAAGAAAGAAGTAAATACCTGAAAGCTCAGTCGATTTCCTGTTTTTCCCTCACGTCTTGTTTTAGAAATTTAATCATCATGTCAGGAGACACTTATTCTGAAACTGGAAATGTCTCATCAGCCTTGCCTGCTCAACAGAACCCTTTAGATCTCGCAAATGAAACCAACAACCCGATTAAAATAGTTATTAGTCCATAAAATCAACTAATAACTGTACAATTAGAAGAAGACATTATCTGTTATCGAAAATGTAGGTTTAGACGGCAATACAAGGCTATGGCCTTGAAGCGTACATCTTTGGTACACTGTCTATCCCTCCACAATTTGTTGTTGATAATGAAAACAAAATCGTAAGTAAAAAAGAATATACAAAGTACTTTAGGCAAGATAGATTGATAAGTTTTTGGCTCTTATCATCTATTAGTACTAATCTCCTACCACAAGTCATTGAATGCAATTATGTACATGAAATATGGGCTACCACTAAAAGAGTTTTTAGCACTTAATCAGCAGCAAGAGAAATGCATTACAAAAGAGAACTTCAGACCATCAAGAAAGAAGATGAAGAGCATATGCGAGACTATCTTGCTAGGATTAAAAAATTATATAACTTGCTAAGTTCTGCAGGTTACAGAGTAAGGGAGGATGAACAAGTGTTAACACTACAAGAAAACACTGATTTTGCAGCAGAAAAATCCATCGCTAAACCCTAGCAAAAGGTCTGTTAGAGATGGATTTGCAGCAGAATACGGCTGTCGCTAAAAAACATGTCGCTATTTTAGGCACAATTTTGCGACGGAAATTAACGTTGATTCTCCGTCACTTCACCATCGTTTTTTGATATATTATCATTTCATTTTAAAATATTTCACCGACGTTTTATCGATGGATATATATAACATAATAAAATATGTGAATATTTTTCCGTTGCTAAATGCACGCTATTTAACGAGGAATTACCGACGGAAATATATAGCAAACATTTTACATTCCAGTTATCCGTCGGGAAATCCTTGCTATATAGCGACGGATTACCGACAAAAATATATAGCAAACATTTTGCAGCATTTCTATCCATCAATCTAGACATCAAATACATTCATTTCAACAATACTCATCATGCAGTGAAACACACACACACGCACACACACACGCGCGCACACACACACACACACACACACACACACACACACACACACACATATATATATATATATATATATATATGTCAACTAGAAAAATTAATGTCACAAAACATTATATAACAATAAAAAATGGTACAATAATTGATAAAATATTCACATAACACCCAACATTCATAACATTATCCGATACAACTAAAAACTAATGTCAGATAAACAAAAAATATGTTTACATAGTTGATGGATCTACGCATCATAATGTCAAAATTTCATCAAAAAAGAAGAAGAACCTGCACATATATATAAAAAAGCTTGTCCTCCAATTTGCTCCTTGATCATGGAACCGTAAGTCTGTAACATGACACCAAAATAAGTTTTATGAATAAAAAGTAGTCAACTATATATAACAAGCACATTTATCATTATAACTGCTAGCTAGCATTCACAAATAATTCCAAAATACAATCTATAATCCAAGATACCAAGATGTCACAATATCCAAATCACCAAATAAGAATATCAGATTGATACAATATCAAAACAGACTAATAAAAACGCACTTATTTAAGAGATGTGTAGATGGATACAAAAATTTTCTAAACCTCTTTTCTCTGCTCCATTCTTGTGTCCCCATTTGTTATCCAACTTGCATATCAAATAAAAGAAAATTGCATCTTGCATACTTTTTTTTAGTCATTCAACATCACGAATGTATTTAGCAACTGTCAACACTATAAGCCCAAACGTGCACATGCACGAAAATATCATTCATTTAAAGCATACACAAAAGCAAATATGCTCTCGGCCAAGTAAATAAAGAAACAATTAACTTCACAAATAGGTACCCATAATTACAAAAAAGAATTAAAAAAGGATAATGTAAATATTACTCAAATCTTCCCGCCAGATGTCAAAATTCAACAACTCAGGTTACAAGCACACTCAAGTTTGAGAAACTCAAGTAACTTCCTTTTCTGTGAAGAAAAAATAAAATAAACTTCCATTTCAGTGAGGAAAATAATGATTTACCATACTCACTACAAAAATAAAGATCAATAGAGACAACGTTATTCGGTATCTAATTAAAACATTGTGAAAATAAGCCTCAGGTTCCTAAAACTGATCAAAATACACGCCACGTCCCTATTATGTTTTGTCTTCAAACCCGGTCCCTGTTTTCACCTTCCGCCTCCTGCTTGAAAATGTTACGCCTCCTTCATTTTGTGCTAGAACAAAATGCGGCACTGAGTAAAAAATTTTTTCTTTCTAAAATCTGGAAATAATCCCAGAAGTCCACGCCAATTTAAAAAAAAAGTTGCATACATGTATGCAACTATTGCATAAAGGAAATTCAGCGAACATTTTGCCTGCAGATATGTTGCAAACAAGTGTGCATATTTTATTATTTACTTGCACACTTGAACGCAAATAAATTGAACTGAGATTCGCTGTTATAAATTATTGCATATTTTTATGCTATAATTGTGCAATAATTACATTGAAATATGCAAGTAAATCAACGTAGATGCAAAAACTGGAATACATGCACATATGTATGCAATAAAATTCGAATATGTGCATAATATTTTGCACACTTTTCGCTGTTTTCTGTTGTTTTCTTGTTTTTGCCGTGTTTTTTGATTGAATTTTTTATCGAATTCATAATTTATTTTAATATTAACTTATGTATTTTTTTAATTTTTTAATTTATTTTTTGGTCTACTTTTGAAAAATAGGGACCTAATTTATAATAAGTTTATGACCGGATGTGAGCCTAATTTTGAAAGTTAATAGGGACCTATGTCAAACGGACCCTAAAATATTTTGTCTCTAATTGGCACTTGAGACCCACTTGTAACAAATAATATCGTCTTTAAATTAAGGTGTCAAATTATTTAGTAACCTAAAGAATGGGTCTCAAAAATATTAAAAACCGAAACAATTGTCTCAAATTATTTTCACACTAATAGTAGCAACTCTATCCGTGGCCTCAAATCTATTTGTAAAACAACAGCTACTATGAAAACTACAACACACATCGATGCAAATCAATATTAGTTCAAATCATTAGTCCATCATACATAGAGCTCAACTCTGAATAGTAATGTACAATCCACGTTCTTAAATGTTAAATAGACAAGTTGGTGCAACAATATCCAAAATGACAGTAATAGAATAAATATACAACAAAAATACCAAATTGTCATTTGCTAAACCATAAACATTATCCAATACAATATGTCAAATCTAGAAAGAGCTTAATAAATGCAAATCAAGAATCAAATTTGGACTATAAAATACAAACGGGGAAATCATGCTGTAGCACATTGAAACCTATACTGCAAGTGCTTTTTCTAGAATACGAAATATGCATGGTATGTAAAATTAAAGATCTTCATGAATATGAAATTGAACCATCCTTTGAACTACAGCCATCCTCGACTGATATATTGATCCTATGCAGATGATAAAACTTTTTATTTGATTATTACAAAAATTGTTTTTCTTGTAGGTTCAAAGCACAATATTTACCTACTTCTATCTGCTAAATCGTAAATGAATCTAACAACAAGTTTATTTCAAACTGACAATACACAAATTATATACTAATAATCGATATTAAAGGTTATAATTAATACATAACTTAGGTTATATATCAATAAACCATATTATATGGCTTTGTTTACAATTTATACTACTATCCCTATAGGCGTATTTCATACTTTGTATGCACATGATTTTTAGTAATTTATAGTTGGTTAAACACCTAAATAATGCTACTATCCATAATTTTTATTTTTTATGAATTTTGATCTAGAAATTTCTATTTGTGCTTCGGTCCAATTCAAGAATCTTGTATTTATATATTGTAAATGAGGCCACAACTCAACCATCTCCCTTCCCTCGTACAATTTATAAGTTAATCAAATGTTCCAGGATTGTGGTTAGGACAAATATAGAAAATATTCATGTTATTGTAATAAGGATTGTCAATTGTATATAATTCATGGTGCAATCAATTGAATCATGATGATATAATTTTGTAGCATGCTCTTACTATGTCTAGAACTAATGCCATGGGTTCTATTTTATCTCTCAAAATTAAACACATTTGACTGAGTATGACACTATATGCTTGCAGTTCAGTTTGCATTTTCTTCTCATATAGAACATCCTTTCTCATATCAATATTATTTATTTCATGTTACCATTACAAGATACTTTACCATTGAATTAAAGTAAAAGGATTTGGAATATTTCGATCGATGTTTACAAAAATACTAATTCATAATTTGCATGAGACTTCCAAATTTCATTATACAGCTCTGTTTTTGTTGCTCTGATAACAACTGAAATGACTAACAAAGATGAGACCAGTCTAATGAGTTGCATTTAAAACAGTTACTACATAGTGCAACATGAAAAGATATCATTAATATTTTCCCCCACTTAATGTCCATTCTAATTCAGAAGATTTCAATAGGAGCTATCAAGATTGTTGATGAAACTTTCCTTTCTTGAAAAGTAATAATTATCAAATTTAGAAATTACCGGGTTAATCGAGTCCTTTTTAGTTGGGTGGGTTATTAAAATTCTCCGATGGGATCATACAATGGTGCACTTCAAATACGATGAAATCAAAATTTTCAATCAATTAACATTATATAAATAATTGTTTAATTTTTCTATAATATGTCGCTATTGGATATGATTTATGTTTCATTGTTCATAATATTCACGTAATACATTGCATTAATAGATGTATCTACCATAAGCACGTTAACTATTGCCATGTTGAAATGTGCATAATAAAAACATAAGCATTTCATATTTGATATCCAAAACTAAAAAGTAAATTGTGTAACAATAACTAAAGAACATAGATACTCAGGCAAACAACAAAACAACCAAACAACCAAACATAAGTAATGAAATAATAAATATATGTATGCAAGAAATTAATTGCATCGCTATCATTTGTATCGAAGTATGATGACATTTTGAGGAAAGTGTGCAAGAACTTAATGCTTTCTGTCTTTAAAGATTAACTTGATTCTTTTGATATAATTGCAACATATTTATCTCATGTTTTCTTGGCATTTAATATTAAAAATTCATATTTATTGAGTGGTTACAAATGATGGTTATAATCGCTGTTGGTGTTGTTATGAAAATATTGTGACAAATATGGTTTATCCAAAGACGTTTTTGGTTAACGGGTTTTAAAATAAATAAATCGGTTATGTTTTTAACTCTAATAAAAATTAATTTAGTTTTTTTTTACTTCAAACTCTGCAAGATGAGCTTCAAACTCAGCTGTAAGTTAAGTTTCTAACTCAGCTTAAAGCTGAGTTCAGAACAAAGTTGCAAACTGATTTTTGAACTCAGCTTTAGGCTGAGTTAGAAATTTAGTTGCAGAGTTCCTGACTCAGTTGAAAGCTGAGTTCCTAGCTTGGCTTAAAATTGAATTCCTAACACAGCAAGCTGGGTTTTTAGCTAGTATAAAATAGATTTTTTAACTCAGTCTAAAATAATTACATTAATCGCATTTAAAAATGTGAAATGTATCATAAATCCAAAATAATATAATGAAATATGTTATTGAAATGTATTATTAATCTACAGAAATATATTATTAATTCAACATATTTACATTAATCATACGAAAGTTGAATGGTAAATTATTTAGATTGATTTCTAATGTATATCTTATATCTTTTAATGAGGTTTGGCTGCTTCTTTATGCCATTCATTTGGAATAACGTACACATAGTTGAATTTAAAAATCAACTTTCCTTTCATATTTTTATCCAGTAGAAAAGTAATATCAAGCAATCAACATAAAAATGTCTTTAAAATATAGGTGAATAAAATTGTGTTATCTATAAATTGTATTATATCTCTGCGTGAAAATTTTGAAGTTTTACTACGAAATTGCAATTTGACATTACAATACAGTTAGAAAATTTTGAAGTTTTACTACGAAATTGCAATTTGACATTACAATACAGTTAGGCTTTCTCCAGTACATTGTCCATCAATGCAAACTCATAGTTCATAGTTAATAAAAATGCATATATTTAACAACAGTCGTGGAAAAATTAAAAATGAGCAAACCTTCATACCAACTTGTATTTAACAATACAATATATAACAACAAATATTAAATAGATTTTTTTTTTTGAAACATGCAACATTAATTCAATTTGTAAATATTCTTTTCAACCAATCGATACAATTAATAAACGATGACTATGATTCCGATCAAATGTAAGATGTCCAATTTATGTTTGCATCATGGAATTCTAAACAGGAAAATTTCATAAATTTTCGGCATATACACTTTCGTTGTTATAATAATTGATTGCTTTAATTAGATTGACGTATGAAACTGTTACAAGCATCAAGCACTGTATATCAACAAGAAAAGCATCTAAATACATTGATAATTTTCAAATACTTCATGGACCCGAGGAAGAAATAAACAAATTTAAAAATTATTTACCATTAAATTTCTTGTTGTTGATAATATGATTTAGAAATAGACACAACAAATTGATCAGTGATATTATTTACAGGGGATAATTATCTTAAATTCAATGATATACTGGTCGGTTTAGTTAAAATCACAACTTGAATATTTGTTCCTTGCTTCATAAGCAAAACAATAGGGTGATCAACATAATTAGAAAACATAAATAACATAAGTCTGCATAATCAAAATTTTGCAATTTTGAAATATGCCAGTTGTAAATTTCCAAACTAAAAATAAGTACCTTTGTTCCATTTCATCAAGCCAACAATTTAGCAAAGTCATATATAGTGCACTAATTGGAGTTTCCTATTTACTATAGTTGTCTGATTCGCTGGTTGTCGGAGTATTGGAGATTGGAAGTATTGTGCGTTGAAGTGTTACACCCCAAAGTGATGTGACTCGACATCGTTCTCCATAATAGTTTGTTGTGTCTTAACATGCTGCCATTCTAAGGAACCTTGAATCCAAATTGTGAAATAAACCATGATTTTTTTAATTTAGGGCGATGGATCAGGATAGTTTGTCCTCTTTTTTCTTTGGCTTCATGTTTGGAATAAGAGCGAAAGATAGAGGCCCTAGAAACTGCATGACCCAAAGCCATTATTTTGTCAGTTTTATCAACATCTTAATAGTTGTTTAAACAAGGTCAAATAATAATGTAGCAACATCATAACATGACAATTTTATTTCATAAAAGTTCAATCTAGACATTTATGGGTTTACAATACAAGTATACACCATTACTTATATATATTGTGCCAGCATCAAGAACAATAATGTTATGTTGGTTTTATAACTAAAAATGTACTATTTTATCCAGCATATAAAATCAATCAGTCATAATTACATAAAAATATAGGTAACAACACACTAGGATTGAACAGTCTGATCGATATATAATTATGTTATTTCAGCTTGTACATTAGAGACACTGAAAGAAAAAACTTTTCAAAAGCTCAAAAGGGCCAGCCTATTGCACATAAAGTTGAGCACGATACTTGTAACAAGGCACCATTAGCTATTTAATCAGTCGTAGTAGCATGCAAGGATATTAAAATTACTACATAACATATTCTTCAAATTGATAAATGAAATTAAATCTTAGTAATTTAGAATGAATAAAACCATATGAAATTAGTCTTAGTAATTCAAAACAAGTATAACCACTGGTGCATAATACTACTAATCGGTAGAAAATAACTAAAAGAAATAGTTATAAGTCGAAATTCAAGTAGATTTACAGGTAGACTGGGGAAAACAGACCTTTGTTTTCTTCAGGTAATTTTTTTTATGTAAAGTCGCGGCTTAGAGTATCCTTTTCACTTTTTATCAGTAACGAAAGAGGAGCAACTCTAACAAAACCAATATACTATGGTTTTTATAAGAGGTGGAAAGATTAAACACTACTTGCAATGAGCAAAGTTGGACCTTGCTACAGGGAACAAATTGAAAGGGAATAAGAAATCTCAACAGTAGATCGATTGAGTAAAATACCAAATAATCGATAGAGTTGATCGGGTTCCATCACAATTTGTCGATAGATGAACTGAAGCAGACTTGCAAGCTTCGTTTGCTGGTAGTTTTTTAAAATTTGGGGAAAACTTTTTGATCTAGATTTAAGATTGACGAAGAAGGAGAAAAGGGGAAGGCATGATTTGATATACAGGGAGAATTAAAATTCCACGTTTTACAATTGTCGTATTTGTTGTTTTTCCAATTTGAAGGTCTTCAATTCACGCGGATGACCAATTACAACCGTTAGATAGTTCGATCTCAATGGCTCAAATTAACAATGGTGTGAGTATGTGTATTTCCCTCTGTATATCTTTAAAAAAAACATCACTTGCAAATCTGTCGGAATTATGCTGCAAAATAGCTTCTATAAAGGGTGCTACTATTCACACCCCGGTTTACACTTCCGGCCACCTTTCTAAATTTAATATAAATGACTATTTTTTATATTCTTCTGGCCACCATATATTATTCCTTCACTCGGTTATTCACCACCGTACTTCTCCAAAAAAAACACGTACTTATCTAAAATTTCAAATCTTAAACCCTAACAAAATCAGATATTCTTTTGTTCCTAATAGAGATGGAAGATGAACATAAAAAAGATGTTAGATTTTCTTGATTTTTATTATTTTCTATTATTTTGTGGAACATGTTGTTAGGTTTTTTATGGTTAGGGTTTTCCATTGTGTTTTAGGATATTTTTTCAGCTCCGTTGGAAATTTCAAGTTTGGAGGACGTTAAATTTGATGATGTTGTAATAGAAAACGACAATGTAAATTTTGACTTGTAGGTTTTTATCTGTATAACTTACATATCTTGTTTCACAAATTTATATTATTATTTTTTTGTCGTTTGATAGATGGAGTACTTAAATGATGATAAATTGGACAATGCTCTTATTTTTTCGGATGATAAACATGACGATTTTGATAATACGATGCAAGATGTTCGATAAATCAACGTTCGTTTAGATGAGGGAGATGGTGGCCTTTCCATGTTTACGTTATTAATTTAGATGGTGGCCAGCAGAGGAAAATGGAAATATTTGGGGTGCTTTTAGTTTTGGTGGCCGGTAGTGTAAACTGTGGTGTGAATAGTAGCACCCTCTATAAATATTTGTTGGTATTCTGCTTGGATTTGCAGTGGAAAATAGCAGCAGAAATTTTCCATCGGTGATTTGACGCAATTTGCAACGGCTTAGTGAGGGATGACAGAAGATGGCGGTGATAAATAAAAGAAAAAAAAAGTTGAAAAAACAAAAAACTGTCCGTCGCAAATTAGCGACGGAAATTTCCGCTTCTAAATTTTTGACGCTAAATCAGTGTTTTCTTGTAGTGTAACTATATTGAATGGTTTAAGTCATGACTATGAAGCAGTTGTAGCAGTGCTATCATCAAAAAGGAATACACCAGACATGCAATATGTGTACTCAACTCTTCTTGCTTACGAAGCAAGAATAGAGCATGTGAAAGTTATAAATCCAGAAATATCTATCAACTATGCAGCTAATAATAAAAACTAGAATCCAAGTAGTGAACAAACCAGTCAAAGAGGTGGTTTTTTTGGCAGATCAAGGGGTAGAGGCAGGTGGAATAACAATTCAAGACCTAAATGTCAGATTTGTGAAAAACTTGGTCACACAACAACAAAGTGTTATTTAGATTTACACAAGGCTTCGTGCTAGGTCAAAATTTAGGCAGTCAAAGAAACAATAATGGCAATGTCAACCTTACGCAAGCTAAGGTGATACAGATCAGAATAATGCTGGTAAAAGATGTCAACTGAGTGAAGTGGCAAGACCAGAGCATGTTCTTGATGATGCATGGTATCCAGACACAGGTGCAACTAATCACATAACAAGTAGTCTAGAGAATCTTAATGTTGGCAATAGAAAGTACAAAGGTAAACAGGTTATTTGTTTAGGAAATGGTGACTGCATAAGTATTACACACACAGGAAGTGCACATATCAAAAAGAAAAGACAATTATATTTAAATAATTTTCTTAGGGTTCCCAAAATCAGAAGGAAAAAAATCTCATTAGTGTATCTCAGTTTGCTAAAGATAACAATGTACTTTTTGAATTTTTTTCCAAAATACTACTTGATTAAAGACATATTGACCAGAGAAGTGTTATTACAGGGTGAAGCTGACCAAGGACTTTACAAATTCTGCTCTGTAATATGTAATAAGTTTGCTAGTTTGAATAGTAATTGTAATATTTCTGAAGTTACAGTTGATGATAAATGTAGAAAAAATGTTGATGAAACTGTTAATAGTGGCAGACATATTAGCACATTTAATATTTGGCATAACATGTTAAGGCACCCTAGTGAAAAAATTGTCAAAAAGATACTTTTTGACAACAATATTCCCTTTGATAACTGTACACTTCCATATGTCTGCACCTATTGTCAATTAGGCACAAGTCATAAACTAACCTTTGCCAATTCAGAAACTGAATACTGTCAACCTTTAGAAATGGTTGCTTCAGATATATGGGGGTCTAACACCTATTAGCTCTGAGTATGGTTACAAATATTATATTTCATTTGTTGACTAATATACTAGGCATATATGGATCTATTTTTTAAAATGCAAATCTGATGCTAGTAATGCAGTCATGCAGTTTATAGTCATGGCAGAAAAACAAACCAACAATCAATTGAAAGTTTTTCCGACTGATGGTGGTAGTGAGTATAAGACACTTGCTAATTATTTTCACAAAAAAGGGGTAGTTCACAGAATAACTTGTCCCTACACCTCAGAACAGAATGGTTTGGCTAAACGAAAACATCGACATATAGTAGGAACTGGATTAATTTTATTGGCTCAAGCCTCAATGCCACTAAAATTTTGGCCTGATGCTTCTAACACAACAGTTTACTTAATCAATAGACTTCCAACTAAGGTGTTGAAGGGTGAGAGTCCTATTGAAAAATTATTTGGAGTTAAACCTGATTATGGAACGCTAAGGACATTTGGATGCTTATGTTTTCCTTGCATTATGCCTTATAATAAAAACAAACTCAATTTTAGATCCAAGTTGTGTACATTTATTGGATATAGTGTCAATCAAAAAGGATATAAATGTTTGGGTGAGTTTGGTAAAGTTATTATCAGTAGACATGTGGTTTTCAATGAGAAGGAATTTCCTTCAAAAATCAGTACATAAAATCCACACCGTAGATCTACAATTCAAAGAAATCCATACCATAATTACCTCAATATTCTGAAGCAACTAATGTAATGGAGTCTGAAGACGCAAGTGAAACTTTAGATTCTCAGCACACTATGCCACCAAGGTCAGGTCAAGAAGCTGAGTGTTCCACCAGTCAGTCAAATCAAACTCCAAATGCAACATCAAGAAGTTCAGAACAAACTGCTGAAAGAAATACAAGCACCGAAGTCAGTTCAGATCAGAGAACCCCAGAAAACTCACCATCAAATAGTGCATAACCAGTGATAAATGAACGTCCAACGATAACAAGGGCAAAAAGTGAATATTCAAGCCAAAAATATACATTGCTATTTCTACAAACAGTGAACCAGAAAACTTCACTCAAGCTGTACAACACAAGATGGAAGACAGCAATGGATGAAGAATTCAAAGCTCTTGTTAGGAACGAAACATGGGAGTTAGTACATCCACCAGAAAATAAAAATATAATCAACTACAGGTGGACATACAGATTAAAGAAAAATCCAGATGGAAGCATAAACAAGTATAAGGCAAGACTGGTTACCAAAGGTACACACAAGAATATGGGTTTGATTTTACTGAAATTTTTTCTGTAGTGGTGAAACCAACAACTATTAGACTTGTTCTTACTATTGCTGTTTGCAGAAATTGGATTATAAGGCAGTTAGATGTCAACAATGCCTTCTTAAATGGTGATTTACAAGAAGAAATTTATATGCAGCAGCTCCAAGGCTATGCACAGGATAAAAATCTTGTTTGTAAACTTAAAAAGGCAATTTATGGGATTAAGCAATCTCCTAGGGTCTGGTTCGATAAACGAAAAAAATACACTTATTAATAAAGGATTTCTGTTTACCAAATCAGACACCACATTATTTGTTAACATCACTGCGACTTCATCTATTTATATACTAATCTATGTTGATGATTTGATTACCACAGGAAATAATGAAAAACAAATTAGAGATCTAGTAAATTACTTGCATCAACAATTTTCTCTTAAAGATCTTGGAGAGTTAAGCTACTTTCTAGGCATTAAGGTTATCAGATAATCTACTGGAATTATCTCAATCAAAAGAGGTATATCATAGAATTTTTGGAAAGAGCAAAAATGGAAAATACTAACTCTCAACCTACTTCTATGATAAGCAGTCAAAGCTTTTCAATATACAGGGGAGAACCCATAATTAATGCTAAACAATATAGGAGCATCATTGGTTCTTTGCAATATGTTGCTACTACAAGACCAGATATAAGTTTTAGCATTAATAAATTGTCTCAATTTATGCAGAATCCTATGGACATTCACTGGAAAGACATAAAAAGGGTACTCAGATATCTAAGAGGGACATCAAACTTTGGGTTACACATTAACAAAGGAAAAAAATATGAACTTAACTGGCTACTGTGCTGCAGACTGGGCAGGGGACATAGATGACGAAAAATCTATTTCTGGTCATTGCATATACTTTGGAGATAATTTAGTTTCCTGGAGCTTTAAAAAACAATCTACAGTGTTAAGATCTAGTATTAAGGCTGAATATAGAAGTGTGACGAGTGCAACATCAGAAATCATGTGGCTGCAATCATTATTAATGGAGCTAAAGGTGCAAAACGAAGTAAAGGCAACAATTTGATGTGATAATCAAAGTACTATGTACATGTCAAGCAATCTTTTGTTACACTCGAACTAAACACTTTGAAATAGACGTACACTTCGTTGGAGAGCAGATAGCTAAAGGGAAGCTAGAAGTTCGACACATACCATCATTCTACCAAAAAGCAGACATTTTTACAAAGGCGCTATCACTTAAGAACTTTCAAAGACTTAGAGCAACTTAAAGTTAAAGAAAGCTACTCAGAACATAAAAACAGTAAGAAGAACTGATTACTTCCCTTTCCTTTGTCGATTTGCTGAAGATGAAGATGTTATCGGTCATGAAGGCTTCAATTTGTCAGAAGTATGATATCTTATCTTCAGATCCGTGCTCTCATCTTCTCCAGAATGCTGATTTTATGTTATTGAAGGAAGTTCTCTCTCGATTTGATGTTTTATTGCCACTTAGAAGAAAAAAAACCTAACCGTGTATTGAATTGAGGAGGGGTATTAGAAAATGTCGGCCGTACAAAATCTAATTACATTTTCTACTTTTATCTTGTAATAGTGGGCTGAGCCCATTCTGTGTTAAGCCCGTTCACTTAGCTTATAGGCTATATAGCCTATCCTCCGTACAATTAGACAGTTTAGTTCAATACAATTCTTTTCACTCTGCACTCCTTACAAACATTATTCAGTAATTCTGTTTACAAAAATCATCAAATACCCCATTTGTAGGGTTTAAATCCCCTGGTCCCGTTTTCCATGGACCCGGTAAACCAAGGGGGTCTGGCCCCTTGATTTCGGTGGGACCCACCGGAAATCAAGGGACCAGATCTTCTTGGTTCACTGGGTCCATGAAAAACGGTATCAGAGGATCCAAACACCCATTTGTAGTCTAGTTGATTATTAGATATCTGTGCTTGCTGCTTTCGTAAAGACATGTTTTAACTTGTAACCGTTGTTGTTTTGTTTTTGTTTTTTTCGTTTTTTTTTTCTACCAACTCCGCTTTCCTTTTTTTGTTTTTGGATATATGTTTAAGCGATCAAAATTAATATACATTTTTGTATAACATACAATTATTTGTTGCAATTGGAAACTTTGAATGTTTCCATTTTTTCTGCAAATATGTTGAAACTTGAAAAAAATGGTGTTTCCCAAAACTTGTTTGTAATGAAGAACGGTATATTTGAAACTAAAAGGTTGCTATTTACAAAATTCTAATTTAAGTACCTACTTAGTCGAATTTGTTTTAATTATGTTCTTAAAGTGTTTGTAATTATGCAAACGTAACTCAGCTGGTAGTGTAGACTACAAGATTAAATGACGAGGATCATCCTTGAGATCTGCGTTTGTTGACAATGAATCATGTTGAAAAAAAAAAGTGTTTGTAATAATTAGTTAACATGTCAAATTTTTTCTATCATATGAGTTAATGCATGTAGCAACGAACACCAAACAAGTTGACTATTTTACCATAACTTAAGCATCAACTCTTAGATTAATCAAAATGTGTTGCGTTAGTTGACTAATTAACCATCTTTTCAGACTATGAAGTCAACCATACCGGGTTATAGAGTTGTGAAGCTTAGTTCTGCTCCTATATAAAGGAACTAGCTCAGATGTACAACATTTCATCACAAAACTCATTCCCATTCGCCTTCACAGTTCAGACCATCAAGCCATCAATTTAGACTACTGTAGCATATATATCGTTATTCCACAAATGAATATGGTACTAAAAATTGCTGCGGATGCTTATGTTTTTCCCCACCTCATGCCACATACAAATTGCCAAGAAAAGGTAGAGGCAGTACGTTGGGTAAAGATCCAAGGCTATTGCAAGGCTTTAGATCAAGGACTTGCTTATCTCCTCATGTTTATTGCTCTTCTTGTTACCTATTTAGTTCACTAGATTTTACTATTTGTTTCTGTACGTGTGCGTGATTTCTAATTTGGTTGCTACAATAAATTAATACTTCAATTTCCATTCTAAATCATGCATGTTTATGTATGTATATATACGTGTGTATACACAACGTGCATCATGCGACGGACATGGAACTTCGTTCCGACCTCCAAAAACTCCGAACCGTGGACTTCGGCCCTTCAACATCATTAGAACCATTACCAATTTCGTCAGGTTCGCCGCTGCTAAACTTCTATTGTGATGCCGAAACAAGATCAATGACTTCAGCAGCCTAACTCATTCCATGTTTATTAATTAAATCAGTGTGTTTTCTTAATTAGTTAATTATCCTCCCTTTTAATGTTAATTTGACTGTCTAATTTTTTCTTAAAGTCGAAATCAAGGATTTGTCTCCCTTTTCCAAGTTTATTGATTCTATCTCTTTCTTTGAGAAACTATCTTCTATCTTCTTATTTACTTATTTCCATCTTTGAATTTAAAAATGGCCACTACAACATTTATTCTGATGGTCATGAGTTATAGACATAACGCAAAAGAAATCACCTGCACCCAAAATCCTCTGTCCTTCTACACATGACCAATCAGATTCCTCTGAATTCCACCTTTTTGTAATAAAGCCTTTGGACTTAACTGTAAAAAAATATGAAAATCAGAATTCCTGATTGGTTGGATATAGAGAAAACAGGGGATTTAGGTACAAGTGATTTGCTCTCGACGTAATTATGTCCCATTAACCAAACATAATTTCCAACACATATTAACCTATAGTATGTTGCATACAACTTAGACTTGATGATAAGTACAAGATTTCAAAAACAACTTTTTATTATTTTCCGTATTTTAAGAAACAACGTAAGAACGATAACATTCATTCGTCCACCGTCCCTCCGTCTCCTCCAACATCTTCTCCTTCTTTGGTCTGTCACTGCACTACAAGAATAATACGAATTTCCGATGGCTGTCAGCCGTCGGCGGCCGTCGGAAATCAATGCAAGCCATCGGAAATCCCCGTCGCAATTTAAGGCATCAAGAAATATAGTTTGATTATTACACACCATTATTACAACTTCAAAACTATATAACATATTAATTTTATATAAGTCGCATTTTAAAAAAAAAAAACCAACTCTTGCCGATACTGCTGAAATGACTTGAATCCTCCTCGATGAGTGACTGAATTTTTATTTCTATTTGCACTGTTTCTTTCTGCCTCCGCCTTTACATTTAAAATTTGATAATTATTGACTAAATATTTTTATAATTTAAAAAAAAAAATAGTACACTAACCTTCACTGTATCACTCTCCCAATATCTCAGAAATCCACTCCAAACGGTATCTCCCATCCATGGAGGTTTTTTTCATGCTTTTCTTCATTGTTGATATAACATTTTTATAATTTTTTCTCATTTTCTGCATCCAATATGTCCGAGCCAGGGCTAAATCATGTATCTATATATCCACCCCGGCCTATATTTCACGTTAAACAAACATTACTTGAAAAATATGTATAGTATCTCAGCGATTAAAAGAAATTAAAATGCAAAAAATATATAAGAAAATACTTACTTGCACATCATGCCAAATGACCTCCTGTATGTGAGGTGGGATCAAATCCCACTTAGGCCAACATCCTAATATCCTAGCCCTATATGTTGCTCTCGAAGCGTCCAAAATAACCTTCGAAGGCTGAAAGTCGAAAACCCTGCGTTTAATGTGATAAACATAAGTGTACAGTATAAAATAATTAACATGCTAAGTAAAGTTTAATTTTTACCTAGTACTCGTAGGGACCAAGTGTAACAACCCGCATTCAACGCATCGGAGGATCGTAGAATATTTATTTATTTCTTATATGAAGTCGTATGGTCATGTGGCTTTGGGAAACGACCATTGGGGTCATTTCCCATGTTCATGATTTTTTCCGATTTTTAGATGACCATTTTACCCCTAGCTGATCTTGTTTCAGCAATAACTTTTGATTGGAAAGGAATTTTGACCTGAAACCACTTCCATTGACTTCGGATGATGGTTTACCTTTCCGTAGAGTGGTCACATGTGGGAAACGGACTTACCGTTTGGGAGATATGGCTGAAATAAGGTTTGGAAGGTGAAAAACTGCTTAACCGGGCCAAATAGGGTGACTAGTGAATGAGCCCATAACTCATTTCGGGATTAGGGTTATGGGGAGGCTAAAAAGAGTTAGGGTTTCATTCCATTTCAGTTTTCTAGCCTCCACTTACCTCTTAGAAACCCTAAAAATGGCCTCCAACCTCTAAATCACCTACAAATCACTTTCTAATCAAGGATTAAGCTTAGCAACATCAAATCAAGTAAGATCTTCACAAAATCCAGATTAGAGCTGTTGTTTAGCATTGGTATTCACGCCATATCAGAGATTTATTTCAGATCTAAGCTTTATTTGTGGCTAAGGTGAGTGATTAGCTTGCTTTTACACTAATTATGGCTAATTAGTGTTGATTAGTGTTAATTAGCGTTTTTAAACGTAAATAAAATCTGGAAAAATATTTATAAATTCTTAAATGATGTTTTAGACCTTTATTAGAAATTTGGGTTAATTTGGTTAAGTTTTGCTTGAACATGCTTAAGGGAAAATATGGGGTTTTGGCTATGTTTGATCCATTTTAACCTATCATGTTGATGTTTTGGTGTTTGAGGTCACTTCTATTTGTTGCTATGACTGTTTGGTATGACTTGTGATTGTTTAGAAATGTTATATTGGTCGAAAACGCCGTCGAATGGCGTAAAACAGTCGCTGGAAGAGTTGCAAGAAAATATGTAGAACCGGATCAGATCGCCCCTTCTCTCCACGACCCGTTCCGCAAGTCACGACCCACAAGCTGACGCCATGAAGGAAGGAGCACGACCCACAAGCTGACGCCATGAAGGAAGGAGCACGACCCGATCGTGTAGTCCCGATCGTGAACCATCTCCACGAGCTTCTCCTCCTTGAAGACCACGAGCCAGAAGATACCGCGATCCGATCCGAACAGGGTCCCACGAACCGAAGCTCAGCTGGAACTAGAGGGAGACCGATCTGATCGGGGAGGTGCACCACGATCCGAACCGCGACCTGGAGCTTGACCACGAGCTGCTGGAGGCCGAACCGAACCACCCAGGGGAGCACGATCCGAGGAGGAGAACTGAATGAAGACCGATCCGAAGGAGAAGAAGACTAAAAACCCGAGATGCAAAGGTAGTCCAAATGGAAGTTAGAGCTCAGGATCCAGTTGGGAACCAATGAGTTCACTTCATGATTGGGCTTTGCTGCGGGACGTGTGCTAAGGAGTTGTCGACGTTCATAACTTCGATTCACCACTAAAAAGGAATGATGGGCTACGTATCAGTGCAGTAAAGTCATCATGACTCGAGGGGCAAAGTGATCGTAGCAGGACTACGTATCAGTGCAGTAGAGTCATCATGACTCAAGGGGAAAAGTGATCGTAGTAAGACTATGAGCTATTGCAGTGGAGCCATTGTGACTCCATGGGGCAAAGTGGACATAGTAAAGGATTAGTAAGGCTATGAGCCAGTGCAGTGGGGGTGTGTACGACTCCATGGGGCAAAGTGGACATAGCGAAGAATTAGTGGCTATAGATCAGTGCAATGAAGCCGTTGTGACTTCATGGGGCAGAGTGATCATAGCAAAGTATCGGGTGATCGAAGTGGTGGATATCGTATGCTTTACGCACTGAGTGAGAGATGTGAGGATGGTTGCTATGCTTGATTTGTTTGCCATCATTATGACATGCCCACCCCCACCCCTGTATTCTTTACACCATATGTTATGGCACCTTAGAGTACTGTACAGTATGTAGTGCTAACTCTTTGGTTGCAGGTCCAGGTTCATGTATGGTTTAGTATACCTGTTATTGTTCTGTTTAGCTGCTCATTGCTCATACCAAACTTTTGTCTGACCCAGAGTTTTATGTCTCCTCTTATTACTCTGGGTGCTCCTAAACAAGCAGACTAGAGACAGGTTAGCTAGTGATGCACGAGTAGCTGATTCGGAGGCGAGCAGGAGGCTTCCAAGTATGATATATATATATATATATTCTCCATGTGTCGTTGGTGGTCACTACATGGGCATTAGTAGTGTACCTTCCTTATCTTGCTTTTAGAGACAGTTTTAAAAGTTGTAATAATGATGTTGTGGAACATAAGCTGTATTTGGATTTTCCGCTGCTATGATAGTTTGTTTTTAGCTTATGCACTGTCTCGTCTGTTTTATGTCAAGATTATGTTATTATTATATTTTGTTCCATGCGCTGTGAGACATTCTACAGGTTCCTTGTTAGTTCATTCTCTTCTTCTTTTTCTTCTGACGACCGTCCCGTGCTAACTGGACATGTGTACAGCGCACTTTTGGGGTAAATGTCGGTTGGTGCAGGGCGGGCCGTCACATTTGGTATCAGAGCTCTAGGTTGCGTAGTTAACCTAGGAAAAGACACTAGGGAGAGATAGTACGTATATGAGAGTGCGTATTTGTGATTACTTTGGTTTTTAAAAGTTATATATATGTATACTATTAGTAGTATAAGGATGAAGTCGTACTGCACTAGCACCACTATGGAGATAGTTAATCGTTTTCTCTTTACAGATTGAACGATGAGTCGAGACACGAGGGGTGCTGGTAGAGGGGACAATAATGGGAATGCTCCTGACATGAGGACGATGTTCACTGACTTCCTGAGAGAGATGCTTAGGGATGTTCAGGGAGAAGTTCCCAATGCCGGTAATGGTGGTGGTCTAGTAGTGCAGGCGCCTAGGGCCGATTTCGCCAAGTTGTGCAAGGATTACACTAACCTTGGTGGGAAGCCGTTCCACGGAATGGAGTCGGCCACGGATGTTCAGGATTGGTTGGATAGCTGTGATCGTATCTTCGACGACTTGGGTATCGAGGATGCGATGAAGAGAAGGCTAGCATCTCGTCAACTGCAAGGGCGAGCGATGAATTGGTGGAATGCTATTAAAACAGCCACTCCAGAAGATCAAGTTACTTGGGATCAGTTCAAGGCTCGCTTTAGCGACAAGTTTATCCCAGCTGCTCAGAAGTCGGAATTGTTTAGGAAGTTCTTGGAGCTTAAGCAGAATGGTAGGGCAGTCTCGGACTATATTGCTGAGTTCGACACTTTGTCGAAGTATGGATTATCCTTTATCGATACTCCTGAGAAGAAGAATGAGAAGTTCATTACTGGTTTGGATGGATACTTGGGGGAAAGGCTTATCAACCACATCGATGAGACTTTTGAATCGATTGTGGGGAAAGCTTTGAGATCAGAGAGTCTTTACCCTAAGTCAAAGACTGAGGTTGCATCTGCAGAAGGGCCAAAACCGCAAGCGAGCAGTGGAGGCAAGAATAACTCTCAGAACAAGAGGAAGCAGAACCAAGCTAAGGATGGCCAGAAAAAGAGTAAGAAAGATGTTGAGTGCTTCAGCTGTGGTAAGAAGGGCCATTATGCCAAAGAATGTCGGGCCAAGCCAGCGGATAGGAAGTGCTACAACTGTGGCCAAGTGGGACATCATAAGGATAAATGTCCAAAACCTCTTAAAGAGAAGCAGATTGTGAAAGCATATGCTATCAATGTTGTTCCTTCTTCGTCGAATGCCCCAACTGCGGCGGAGAAAGGAAAGAATGTCTTCATTCAAGGTATGCTTTCTATTCTCGATGTACCTGTTCGAGTTTTGTTTGATACTAGGGCTTCCCGTTCCTTCATATCAAGTGACCTGGTAGATAGGTTGGGACTGGAACCCGAGATAGTCGATAGACCGTTGGTTGTGACGAACCCGATTGGTGGTTCGACTAACCTTAGTATGATTTTTCGAAATTTGGTCTTATCAAGTCATGGATGTATGTTTGTTTGTGATTGCTTTGTTTTGGTCTTTACTGGGTATGGCATTATATTGGGGGTCGATTGGCTCCAAAGATACGGGGTGGTGGTAGACTGTGGGGGCTTTTGGGTGACAGTTAGGGCGGATGATGGGCGGAGGGTAGTGTTTGGTAGTATGGGGTAATGGCTAGTTTTATAAATTCCCTCGGCATCCCGCATGATGAGTTGTCAGATGTGCCCGTGGTTGGCCAGTATCCGGACGTCTTCGAGGAAGTGACCGGACTTCCACCATACCGAGAGATTGAGTTCCGTATTGATTTAGTGAAAGATGCCAGACCTATAGTGATGCCACTTCGTCGTATGGCACCAAGGGAGCAGCGAGAGCTCGGGGTGCAAGTAAACGATTTTTTGAAGAAGGGGTTTATTAGAAGAAGTGTCTCCGAGTGGGGAGCACCAGTTGTGTTTGCCACTAAGGCAGATGGTTCCCTTCGTTTGTGTGTGGACTATCGCGAGTTGAATAAGGTGACGATGAAGAATAAGTATCCTCTACTGCGGATAGATGATTTGTTTGATCAACTGGAAGGAGCAAGAGTGTTCTCCCTGTTGGACCTTGCGACAGGATTTCATCAGCTCCGAGTAGCGGCTGAGAGTGTTCCGAAAACGACATTTAGGACGCCGTCTGGATTCTATGAGTGGTTGGTCATGCCATTTGGGTTGACCAATGCACCAGCATACTTCGTGGATCTTATGAATCGGGTATTCAGAGATCAGTTGAACAAGTTTGTTCTTGTGTTCGTAGACGACGTCCTTGTTTACTTAAGGACAAAGGAAGAACACAAGGGACATTTGAGGATAGTGATGGAGGAGTTGAGAAAACACCAATTGAAAGCGAAATTTTCTAAGTGTCACTTCTGGAGGAGGGAAGTGAGATTCTTGGGCCATGTTGTTTCAGAGAATGGTATTGCCATGGACCCTGCGAAGGTGGCTACGGTACAAGATTGGTCTACGCCCAAGAATGCAACAGACGTGAGAAGCTTCTTGGGGTTAGCTAGATATTATCGTAAGTTTATCCAGGACTTCTCCAAGATAGCAGCACCGTTGACTCAGTTGACTAAGAAAAATCAAGCCTTTGTCTGGGACGGAGTGTGTGAGAATGCATTCAAGAGTCTAAAAGAAAAGTTGACGTGTGCGCAAGTGTTAGTCATTCCTAAAGGGAATGAAGAGATGATGGTATACACGGATGCTTGTGGTACCGGACTAGGTGATGTATTGATGCAAGGAGGTAGGGTTGTATCTTATGCTAGTCGGCAACTAAAGCCGCATGAGAAAAGATATCCTACCCATGATTTGGAACTGGCAGCGATCGTATTCGCGTTGAAGATGTGGAGACATTATCTCTTGGGAGAAAGATTCGTGTTGTTTACCGATCATAAATCATTAAAGTGTCTCTTCTCTCAGAGGGATCTGAATCTCCGTCAGCAGAGATGGTTAGAGTTCTTGGCTTCGTATGATTTTGATATCGCATATACACCTGGGAAAGGCAATGCGGTAGCCGATGCCTTGAGTAGGAGACATGCCAGTTTAGGGGCTATGTTTCTTGAATGGAAGCAACTGGAGTATATCGCAGGATATGATTTCAGACCAAAGTGCGAATTGGATCCAGAGATGTTAGCTAGTTTGATGATCAGACCCACTTTGATTTAGCAGATTGGTTCCAGTTAGAGGGACGATCCTAATATATTGGAAATCATCTCCAAGTTAGAGATGAATATCGACGGTGAGGAGATGAATTTGTATGGGCTTAATCGAGAAGGATGGCTTCGAAAGAATAGAAGACTAGTTGTACCCAACATGAATGGTTTGAGAGATGAAGTGCTTAGGGAATGTCATCACTCAAAACTGAATATACACCCCGGTGGTGATAAGATGTATTGAGACATGAAGCAGACTTACTACTGGGAAGGGATGAAAAGAGATGTTGGGAAGTTTATATCCAAGTGCATGAATTGCCAGCTAGTTAAAGCCGAGCAAAAGAAGCCTAGTGGTTTGTTGCAACCATTAGAAATTCCTGAATGGAAATGGGAACAAGTCTCGATGGATTTCATAGATGGTTTACCAAGAACTAGATCGGGACATGATATCATTTGGGTAATTGTGGATCGATTGACCAAGATTGCAAGATTTATACCAGTCAAATCGACTAGAACGACAGCTAAGTTAGCAGAACTGTATATGAAGGGGGTAGTGAGATTTCATGGAGTACCTAAAAGCATTGTGAGTGACCGAGACCCGTTGTTTACTAGTGTGTTTTGGAAGAGCTTACAAGAGGCTCTAGGGTTGGAATTATATCTCAGTACCGCGTATCATCCTCAAACCGACGGTCAGACAAAGAGAGTGAATCGTATATTGGAAGATCTCTTGAGAGCTTGTATATTGGATTTTGGTGGATCATGGGATGACCATTTGCATATAGTAGAGTTTGCATATAATAATAGCTACCAATCCAGTATCGGTATGGCTCCCTATGAAGCTTTGCACGGAATACCGTGCAACTCACCATCATGTTGGATGGAGACCGGTGAGAAGTTTGTGCTTGGACCAGATGTGGTAAGGGAAACTTCAGACAAGATTAAGATCATTCAACAACCGATGAAGGCTGCCCAGGATAGGCAGAAGAGTAATGCTGATAAGAGCAGAAGAGACTTAAAATTCTCCGTTGGTGACTTGGTGTTTGTCAAGATTTCTCCGTTGAAGAGCGTGATACGATTTGGCAGGAGAGGCAAGTTGGCACCAAGATTTGTTGGCCCATTCCCAGTTCTCGAACAAGTTGGGAATTTGGCGTATAGAGTTGACTTAGCCGAGAAGATGGCGGGAGTTCACAACGTATTTCATGTTTCCCAGCTAAGGAAGTTCGTGCACGACCCAGATATGACTATTTCACCTGATCAGTTGGAGGACCTCGAAGTGGAACCCGAGGCGGTTGGGAACCGCAAGCCGATTCGTATTGTCGAGCACGATACGAAGCAACTTCGAAGGAAGGCGGTGAAGTTAGTCAAGGTTCAGTGGGGCGAGAACGAGAATGATTGTACTTGGGAGACAGAGGAGAGCATTAGGAAGACGTATCCAGAAATCTTTGCCTGGTAAGATTTACTTTGCAATTTAGTTATTCTACATGCTAGGATAGACTTGTTTTGCTTGTTTTGCATGCTTGATTGTTGTTTTATGGCTGGTAGGCATGCGGGACCCTTTGTGTGTTTTGGTTAGGGAATTTCGGGGGCGAAATTTCTTAAGGAGGAAGAATGTAACAACACGCATTCTACGCGTCGAAGGATCGTAGAATATTTATTTCTTTCTTATATGAAGTCGTATGGTCATATGGCTTTGGGAAACGACCATTGGGGTCATTTCCCATGTTCATGATTTTTGCCGATTTTTAGATGACCATTTTGCCCCTAGCTGATCTTGTTTCAGCAATAACTTTTGATTGGAAAGGAATTTTGATCTGAAACCACTTCCATTGGCTTCGGATGATGGTTTACCTTTCCGTAGAGTGGTCACATGTGAGAAACGGACTTACAGTTTGGGAGATATGGCTGAAATAAGGTTTGGAAGGTGAAAAACTGCTTAACCGGGCCAAATATGGTGACTAGTGAATGGGCCCATAACCCATTTCGGTATTAGGGTTATGGGGAGGCTGAAAAGAGTTAGGGTTTCATTCCATTTCAGTTTTCTAGCCTCCACTTACCTCTTAGAAACCCTAAAAATGGCCTCCAACCTCTAAATCACCTACAAATCACTTTCTAATCAAGGATTAAGCTTAGCAACATCAAATCAAGTAAGATCTTCACAAAATCCAGATTAGAGCTGCTGTTTAGCATTGATATTCGCGCCATATCAGAGATTTATTTCAGATCTAAGGTTTATTTGTGACTAAGATGAGTGATTAGCTTGCTTTTACACTAATTATGGCTAATTAGTGTTGATTAGTGTTAATTAGCGTTTTTAAACGTAAATAAAATCTGGAAAAATATTTATAAATTCTTAAATGATGTTTTAGACCTTTGTTAGAAACTTGGGTTAATTTGGTTAAGTTTTGCTTGAACATGCTTAAGGGAAAATATGGGGTTTTGGCTATGTTTGATCCATTTTAACATATCATGTCGATGTTTTGGTATTTGAGGTCACTTCTATTTATTGCTATGACTATTTGGTATGACTTGTGATTGTTTAGAAATGTTAGATTGGTCGAAAACGCCGTCGAATGGCGTAAAACAGTCGTTGGAAGAGTTGCAGGAAAATAGGTAGAACCGGATCGGATCGCCCCTTCTCTCCACGACCCGACCCGTTCCGCAAGTCACGACCCACAAGCTGACGCCATGAAGGAAGGAGCATGACCCGATCGTGTAGTCCCGATCGTGAACCATCTCCACGAGCTTCTCCTCCTTGAAGACCACGAGCCAGAAGAGACCGCGACCCGATCCGAACAGGGTCCCACGAACCGAAGCTCAGCTGGAACTAGAGGGAGACCGATCCGATCTGGGAGGTGCACCACGATCCGAACCGCGACCTGGAGCTTGACCACGAGCTGGTGGAGGCCGAACCGAACCACCCAGGGGAGCACGATCCGAGGAGGAGAACTGAATGAAGACCGATCCGGAGGAGAAGAAGACTAAAAACCCGAGATGCAAAGGTAGTCCAAATGGAAGTTAAAGCTCAGGATCCAGTTGGGAACCAATGAGTTCACTTCATGATTGGGCTTTGCTGCGGGTCGTGTTCTAAGGAGTTGTCGACGTTCATAACTTCGATTCACCACTGAAAAGGAATGATGGACTACATATCAGTGCAGTAGAGTCATCATGACTCGAGGGGCAAAGTGATCGTAGCAGGACTACGTATCAGTGCAGTAGAGTCATCATGACTCGAGGGGCAAAGTGATCGTAGTAAGACTATGAGCCAGTGCAGTGGAGCCATTGTGACTCCATGGGGAAGAGTGGACATAGTAAAGGATTAGTAAGGCTATGAGCCAGTGCAGTGGGGTGTGTACGACTCCATGGGGCAAAGTGGACATAGAGAAGGATTAGTGGCTATGGATCAGTGCAATGAAGCCGTTGTGACTTCATGGGGTAGAGTGATCATAGCAAAGTATTGGGTGATCGAAGTGGTGGATATCGTATGCTTTACGCACTGAGTGAGAGATGTGAGGATGGTTGCTATGCTTGATTCGTTTGCCATCATTATGACATGCCCACCCCCACCCCCGTATTCTTTACACCATATGTTATGGCACCTTAGAGTATTGTACAGTATGTAGTGCTAACTCTTTGGTTGTAGGTCCAGGTATGGTTTAGTATACCTGTTATTGTTCTGTTTAGCTGCTTATCGCTCTTACCAGACTTTTGTCTGACCCAGAGTTTTATGTCTCCTCTTATTACTCTGGGTGCTCCTAAACGAGCAGACTAGAGACAGGTTAGCTGGTGATGCACGAGTAGCTGATTCGGAGGCGAGTAGGAGGCTTACAAGTATGATATATATAGATATTCTCCGTGTGTCGTTGGTGGTCACTACTTGAGCATTAGTAGTGTACCTTCCTTATCTTGCTTTTAGAGACAGTTTTAAAATTTGTAATAATGATGTTGAGGAACATAAGCTGTATTTGGATTTTCCGCTGCTATGATAGTTTGTTTTCAGCTTATGCACTGTCTCGCCTGTTTTATGTTATTATTATATTTTGTTCCATGTGTTGTGAGACATTCTACAGGTTCCTTGTTAGTTCATTCTCTTCTTCCTTTTCTTCTGACAACCGTCCCATGCTAACTGGACATGTGTAAAGCGCACTTTTGGAGTAAATGTCGGTTGGTGCAGGGCGGGCCGTCACACCAAGGACACGACTGGACGTACATGGGGTTGCAATCCAGAACCCTCGCCTGAAGAATTTCCTCTAGACGACATACCTATCACATACAAATCATTTCAAAAGATGTAAGCTAACTTACACAAACGATATAAGCTGCTAAATAAGTGTCATAAAAGATGTAAAAAATGACATAAATGAGAAATTGTTTATACCTGTATTTGATTGGGTCTCATATTCCAAGAAGTAACATTTTACATTGCAGATTTAAGATAAATAAATAGGAAAAACTGCATATGACATAAAAGATGTAAAAAACGATCATAACATTCAAATATTTAACAGAGTTACATAAATTGCAAAATAAACTGGGGTTTACTCCATAATTACATTACAACTAGAAAGATAGTACTCATCATCTACATCAGTCATCATCTTCTTCAGATTCAGATTCGGCCTTAGATTCTATAATATCTTCCTCCACACTTTCAAATGCATCTACCAAAGCATTTGTCTCATCGACCAGAGGTCCAAAATCTGCATGATCGTCTTCAATTATTATTTCATTGTTCTATTCGAGTTCTGCCTGATAGGTTCCTTCATTTGGAATATTCTTCCCGTCGAACGTAAATTTGGCCTTTGTTTTAAAAACTTCCTACCAATCTGTTTTATCTCTTTTTAGAGACGGGTAAAGAGCATAATAAACTTGTAATGCTTGTTTGCTAGTACAAAGGGACCATACTTGTAATAATGTGATGTATGCTTTATTTCAATCAAATTATAATCCTTATGTACATTAATCTGAGAACCTGGAACACTGCTAAACCAATCGCATTTAAATAGAAACACCTCCTCTGTGGGTCGTGAGAAATATGTCAGTTGCAAAATTTGTGTTAAAACACCATAAAAATCATTAATGTGATTTCCAGGATTGTCAATGCCTTTAACGAATACACCAGTATTGTTCATTAATATTTCAGCACTGTATTCTTTCATGATAAATTTATATCCATGAACAAAATATATTGGATATGTCTTGACCAATCTTTTTTGTCCCAGTGCAAGATGTTTCAACCCTGCATCAACAACACAATTTTTGGGTTCATAAACATAATTTGTAAACCAAGCAGAAAATTCTTTATTGATATCTCCGTTTGGATGTTCACGTTCATAAACGCTGAAAATAGAAATAGAGTTTTACATTAGAATATACACACGCAAAAATGTAGAAATGTAAAAAGCACTAATTGATATTTCAGATTACCTAACAAGCGGTGCAACTTCAGCACAATTTAGAAGAATACAAGTGTGAGCTACATGAAGATCTTTATCATTTAGCCATACGTCAAAACATTTCCCAGAAGGTCGACCATGTTATCTAAAAATAGACAAAACTATTTGAGACGATTCTTGTTGGTCTCCTTCATCGTTTCAAGGAACACTTTCAAATGATATATTCATATGATCACTGAAATAATGATAGAAAAAGAAGGAAGCTTCTTCTTCGATGTAAGATTTACATATCGAGCCTTCAAGTCGTGCTTTTTGTCTCATTTTTTTCTTCAAATGATTCACATACCCATGCAAAATTAATTTACATTATTTCATAGTTTTAAATGCAATTAAATTAATGGCTAACATGTTTATATTTACCTCTCAAATGGATACATCCATCCATATTGGACGGGATCTCGATATCGTGCTTCAGTTGGAAGGTGAACAGGTAAATGCTTCATTACATTAAAAAAAACTAGCAGGGATATTTTCTCTAATTTGCAAAGCAATATTGGAATATCTACTTTAAATTTACGTAAACGTTCCACTTTCAAAGTAGTCGAACAAAGCTCTTTATAGAACAAACTAAGCTCCATTATTACCTCCCAAACCTTTAACGGCAGTAGTTCTTTGAACATAACAGGAAATAAATGCTCTAACAATCGTGACTTTTCATTCCGCCCAATTTACCATTTTTGAAGTCAACACATCTACGAAGGTTTGATGAAATCCCATCAGGAAATCTTAACCCTTCAACCCATTTTAACACAACTTTAACCTGATTATTATCTAATTCATAACATGCTTTGGGTTTTTTACTGTTATTTGGTTTCATACGAAGCTTGGGACGTTTGCATAATTCTTCTATATCGCGCCTTAATTTCAAATCATCTTTAGTTTTCCCTTTAACACTCAAAACTATGTTAAAGACGTTATCAAATACAATTTTCTCATTGTGCATCACATCAATATTATGACAAAACATAAGATGTTTCCAATACGTCAAATCCCAAAAAATAGACTGTTTACACCAACTGTGATAGATCGATTTGCCTTCAATTTCTGTTTGAACTACAGTTTCATATAACTTTGGATGATTTTCAATCATTTCATATATTTCTTCGCTAGACCATAGTGTTGGAGGTTGTCTAGTTTCTACTCTATTAGCCAAAAAGTTTTTCATGTCTATTCTAAAAGGATGGTTTACATGGAGAAAACATCGATGGCAGTCAAACCATGAAATTTTCTTACCATGCGGTAAGGAAAACGCTCGTGCCTCTTCCATGCAATATGGACATGATAGACGACCAACAGTACTCTATCCTGAAAGCATAGCATAGACAGGAAAATCACTTATAGTCCACAGCAACGAAGCAAGCATACGAAAAATTTTCTTCTTCGAAACATCGTATGTTTCTACTCCTTCGTTCCACAATGTTTTCAATTCTTTAATTAATAGTTGTAAATAAACATAAATTCTTTGTGCCAGATCATCTGGGCCAGGAACAATAACAGTAAGAAACATATATTGCGTTTTCATATACATCCATGGAAGTAAATTATAAGGTGTGATAATAATGGGTCATGATGAGTATTTAGAACCAAATTGAGAAAATGGTGAAAAACCATTCGTATATAATCCTAGTTTGACATTACGACTCTTCGCTGCAAAATTCGGATAAGTTTTATCGACACGCTTCCATGCTTCCCCGTCGGCCAGATGGGTCAACGTACCTTCTTCCTTCGATATCACCTTATGCCATCTCATATGAGATGCAGTTACAAAAGATGCATACGGTCTTTGAAGCCTCGGAGAAATGAGTAAGTAATGCATATGTAACACCCCACCTCCGCTAGGGTCACTCACAAAGGGAATGCACTAGTTTTGGAGGAGCGTTATCGAGGTAAACAAACACAGAAATATTACAAGACAGAACATAGACAAAACAATGGAATAATCAAAAGATAAATTTCATTACTTTCAAAAAGAGTCAAAACCTTTTACATCAAATAGCCAATGTCATTATTTTCCATTACAACAAATTTTGTCTTGCATAAATAAAGAAGCATAATCTTAAAACAACAAAAGTAGCTTAATTCCCCAAAGGTAGCAGAAATGTAGCCATAGCATAGCTAAAGATCAAACCGTACATGAGCTGAACCGAAAGCAAGCGAAATCCAAGCAAAGTGCTAGAGTTTCCTCCCTGAGAACCTCGGGGGGGGGGGGGGGGGGGGACGAAAGGAAAAGAGGCGAATGAAAATGGGTCGGTCATAAAGACTGGTAAGTCCTAGTGACTTTCAGCATAAAAACAGGTAAAGGTAACATGACATGTACAAACTGAAAGTAAACATAAGGATGATGACAAGATGGGCAAGATAGACTAAGATAACATGATAAATCAAGTATAGCATTACATATTCATGGTTCTCTGCATCAACTGTACTAGAATCCCAAACCCATGTCTTATACGAATCATGAAATGATCCCTTGGCCCAATATCATGAAATGACCCATTACTAGGTCCAACGGAACGATCCACTAATCGATCGGCTCTATACAAGTTCTAGCTCGTTGTGTGTTTGTGTCATACAGCCCTATCACGAATGTAGTCACCTGTGCTAGGTCCATCATAGGGTGTATCAAGCCCTAGGGTGTCAACCACCGACACGAATCAAGCATCCACAGATAAACCTACTGATGCCCAATGCCTGCTTTTTCAACTCCGGACCTCGTGCACGACCATAGCCCACCTGAACCTACACTGGTGCACCAACACAGCCGTCGTTCTGGTCGCTTACAATCAGCCTAGTAATCATGCCCCACCCTGCCTAGTTCCAGGGTACCATGATACATCTAGTGGGTTACTGCTGAAATGGACCACGTAACTAGGGTTTTCGTCCAATAGGTTAAGTGTTGTCATTTAAATTCGTGACTTAACCCTTATCAGTCTAGCATGTCAAGTTGGTTAAGTGTTGTCATTCAAGTTCGTTACTTAACCCGCCTACGAATCATGTATCAAGTTGGTTAAGTGTTGTCTTTCATGTTCATGACTTAACCCTATCATGTGGCATTAATTCATTAATGCACCCCAACCTCTCACATCAGACCTGTTGTTGTGGTCACTGGATATGCCGGGCGGTGCTGGACAGATTTACACCACAACTCAGTCTGACCTCGGGTTTTCAAGTGCGATATGACCATTGGGTCCTATTGTTTGCAGTAACTGGATTTGCCGAGCGGTTCTGGGCAGAATTACACTGCAAACTCAACCCAACCTCGAGTTGGCCATTTTCAAGTTCATTCTAGTGTCATGTCCATGTTCAAGATTCATGTCAAGTTCGTGTCAAGTTTCATGGCGAGTTTCATGCCAAGTTTCCTATAATTGCCAATTTTTCCCAACGTTACCCCGTCTAAATATTAGGCTAACAATCTTAGCCTAATTTTCCGTCCGCATGATTTTTGACGTATAATATTAGGATAAAAACTTAGCCTAATTAAACGTACACAAAATTTGCATAAATAAATTCATTAACATAAACATGACATTCTCGGCATAGTCAATATGAACACCATAGGTGTGTACTTGCAAAATAATCAACATGAATATCATAGGTGTGATCTTGCAACGTAGACTAAATCAGCATACATATATGTGAATTTGCAACATAGACTAAATCAACTTACATATATGTGAACTTGCAAATCAATCACGAGCATATGAATAAGTGTGAACTTGAAATATGACATAGGTTTAACATATACCCATAAACATGTAGATCTAACATTTGGTCACATATGTGATATGATTTTACAACCTAAAACTTGCATAACATGATAAACTACACAACTTGTCATAACATGTTATACTCCAATATACATATGAATATACTTATTCATTAATTCCCAATTCAACATGATAATAAAATAGAATGTCATTCAATTTCACATATAACATAATAAACATTGTTCTATTATCAATTTATTTCCAAGGCATAACATAACTGAATAAATTGAGTAAAACATCGCAGGCATATAGATCTGATAACATTATGAACATGAAAAGGTTTGAATAATAATCTAAGTTCAAGAACATGGATAGATCTAACTTAAATAGAAAAATCCCCAAAATCAAGATCCAAGGACAAATAAAGAAAATAGATCTGAATAGAAAATCAAGCTTAGATCCAATTTTATAGTCATAATCCTAGACAATAACCTCATGGTCATGAATCATAGGTGATTAGCCACAATTGTCATAGTCATAGGCAATAGTCTTATGTTCACAGTCATAGGCATAGGCATAGTCTTATGTTCACAGTCATTGGCGTAGGCATAGTCTTATGTTCACAGTCATAGGCATAGGCATAGTCTTATGAAAGAGTTTGATTTACAACGTGAATAGGCCCAAACTGATTTCAAAGCAATATTCCCAAAAAGTCAAGATCCAAGATGAACAAGAATAGATATGAATCAATTATCATACATAGATCCAATTCCAATTTACAACATATCCATATTAAGTTTATAGTTTTTATCTGAAAGTAACTTGAACTTATAGATCGTGGTCAAAGAAATTTAGATGTAGAAATCAAGTCTAGAATTTAGTCGTTGAATCGTTGAATCTTGCTTTGATTGGAGAAGCAAGTCTCCAATATGAAATTCATAGCCGTAGTCTTCAAGAAATTGTCCTTGTGATTTATTTTAATTTAATTTATTTTAGAGGAAGAAGAAGAAGTCATGATCATCAAGAGTTTGTGCAGCATAAGGTAAGAGAAGAATGGTGTAAAGAGAATGAGGCTATGAGGCTGTTTATATAGGATTAGGCAGACGAATCTGGATAGAAAACGAGATCAGATACATCAAAATGCATCAGGTTCAGAAAATGGGTTCGGAAGGCAGGTCGACCCCCAGGTCGACCTGGTCCCTGGGAGGTCGACACTATGGTCGACCCCCAGGTCGATCTGGTCCTAGGCGGGAAATTTCCCGCCCAGTCTATTTTGGGTTTTGAATTCGAATTTTCGAGCTATTTTCGATTCTTAAAATTTCTGAAACTTCGGAGGGTCATATCTCCCTCATACGGACTCCGATTTTCGAAAACTCGGACTCGTTTCCAAGCAGAATTTTGAGACGAACACAATGGCGCAACCCATTTTCCTTGATTCTTATTTTACACATTAATTCTGCCTTGATTTATGGTTCTAACATGTTATTAAAATACGGGTTGTTACATTCTCCCCTCCTCAAATGATTTCGTCCCCGAAAACTTCAAGTTAAGAAGAATGAATCCTATCATCCAATCATCCATCTACTCAAAACATCATCCACAAGCAATCATTGTCCTTAAAAGATTTCTAATGTTATATGAACATATGCAGAAAGTGTGTGTATATGTTCCTTATCTAATGAAAATGATCAGGCCTGATTGATATTCTTAATGCAAAATATGTTTAGTGCCATGAATCCAACATGTATGCAAATAGTCCTAGTTACATAAACACTATATGTGTGCACAAACGTCCATCCATATGCAACATCCACATGATAACACATTCAATTTCATCCATAAACAAGTATAAACACTCATGTATATGCAATATGAAAATGTGTCTGAGCCGATCTAGTGCCTAATGTGTGTTATGCAACCACGAGCAACCACTTGCGACCACTTGCAACCATTTGCAAACATTAACCATAACATGTTTCAATCACATGTTTACATCCAAAAGGGTTCTACCTAAGGTTCTCAAGATAGGATTGAGAAGATAAGCAAGATAAAATAAAGCATCAAGGAGAATAAGTTAAAGATGTACCCCTAGAAGGTCCTGCCTGCGGGGCTTTGCCCTTGCTTCTTAGGGAAGTTCTTGCTGATGTGTCCAAACTTACCACTATGAAAGCACGCACTGTTAGCCTACTTTGTGAACTAGGCTACACAAAGAGCAAATGGTGAGAAAGCTACCAACCGGTCCGGATTGGAGGGAACCAGCACAGGAAAGAAGCAGAGATCGAAGACGCAGACATCATATCGGTTCGGTTCGGAGAAGTACGTCAGCAACATCACAAGATAGCAGGTAGCCTCATCGGATCGGATCAGAGGCGGCCGATCCGAACCCATTTTCTCTGAACCTGTGACCGTTGCTACACATGTCTCCTTAAGACTCGGACCAAGCACGACCATTTCCTCCCACGATCTCCCACTAAATCGATGCGCTGTCACCATCTGGAGGCCTCCGAACCCGACTCTTATGGGATGGGTGCCACGCAGATCCGAACCGGAGCCACTTCGAGGAGATCTTTCACCTATAAATACACCATCAAGAGGCATTTGAAAGGATCTTTTGGCAAGTTCTCAACTTTAACATCCTTCATAGCCGAATTTAATAACCATATTCAGATCAAAATCATCTCTTAAAGTCTATTTTTGAGAGATTTGAGTGAGTTTATGCATTGTAATTGTGAAATTGAGTGAGAGTCATAGTTGTATTTGCATTCAAATCATCAATCAAAAGAATAGGAAGTGGACGTAGGCTCTTTAACGCCGAACCACTATAAATCGTGTGTTCTTCGTTGCTTTTTAGTTCTATTTCATTAAAATCATAGCTAATTTGGGTGTTAGAACCAATTTTTGGTCTAACATTTTGGTGCTTTCACTGAGAAACCTTCGAATTCTCAGCCTTTTTGAGGTTATCATTCTACTATTTGGACTTTCATGTTCAAAGAAGTTAATCCCTTGTCTCTGACATCTTTCAGTACTTGTTGACTAACCGTTGAAGAATCGAGTATTATGGCTAAGACCAAAGGAAAAGAAGTGCAAGACGCTTGGGGAAATGATGCTAGAGAAGATCAACAAGCCATCGTGTTAACAAGGTCACGTGCTCAAAGCTCTGGAGTAGACCGCTCCGATCAGGAGGATCCGAACCAGATGGGAGGCGCCGATCCGAACCGCGTGGAAGGCACCGATCCGATCCGGTCTAATGAGGTCGAGGGCACTCACTCTCTCCATCCGAACCGCCCCGACCAAGCTGCTGTGAACCGATCCGATCCGAACCAAAATGAAGCTGGAACTTCTACTCGAGCTCCATCCAACGCTCCGATTCCAGCTATGATGACTAATGTTTAGCCTGGTCCATCTGCACTCATTACCCAGGGAGACTTTTCACATTTTCTTGACATGCTACAGAGCACTAAATAAGCATTGGAAGCCCAAAAACGTGACAACCTTCGCATGCAGGAAAACATGGTCACTATGGGTAGAGAACTACAGGAGCTTCGGAGGCAGAAGACTCCTTCCCCAACACGCCGCCTTGCTACAGATGATTCGCCTTCTTCGGATGAAGAACGCCCCCGCGAGAGAAGGCCGCTGGAACGACCTCAGAACCTCAATCAATTGACTTTTGGATCTTTAGGATCCCGAGAAGACGCTGCTCGTGTATTGGGCCCTGATGACCCGAGCCTGCAACAACCTATGTTGCTACCCATGCGCGGATCCCATGTCTTACCCAGGTATCCTAATATTACCAATCCCACACAGCAACAGCTTCTCCAACCTCTACCTCCTGAGATCGACCGGGAGAACAGAGAGCAACGTAGAGCAGCCGCCGCCAGAAACAGGAGGTTATCCCCTGACCAGGGACCCATGGGTAATCCGAACATCAGATCTAGAGATCCTGTGCAGACATTAACAAACGCCGATGTATAGGCAATGGTGCGCCAGATTATGTCCGAAAGCCGGCGGTATTCTAATGAAGATTGGGGCATTGAACGAAGTCATACCCCCTTCACAGATGACATACTGAATTTCCAGTTCCCCCGGCTATTCAACTTGCCTCAGATGGATCGATATTCAGGAAGAACAGACCCAGGGCAGCATCTGATGAGATATGCGTGGTCCATGAATGCGGCAGCAGCTCCAGATGCCGTAAAATGCATAGCTTTTCCAATCTATCTTGAAGATGTAGCGTTAATGTGGTTCACCCGACTCCCTCCTTGGTCGGTATTAAATTTCACAGAATTGAGTAAGCGCTTCATGAATCAGTTTCGACCCCATGCGCAAAAGTCCAAGACCATCATAAAATTATCTCGGATTAAACAGGCCCCAGGAGAATCTTTGAAGTCATATTTGGATTGCTTCAACCTGGCCATCACCGAATTTAGTGATCCCCATGAGCCTACTATCCTGATGGACTTGATAGAAGGGGTAGATCCTGACACAGAGTTTGGGGATTACTTAGCTGGAAAACCATCTCCTAATAGAGAATTGTTTTATGAAAAGGCTAATATCCGCTTAAGGCGAGAAGAAGCTAAGGCAAATCGAAAGAGAAAGTCCAAAGTAGCCTCGAAGGAAGGTGTCCAGAGTAACATTGCTGTGAAACAATCTGGTGACTGTTCAGGGAAGGTGGAAGTAAATATTGGCAACCAGAGTGGGGGTAATAGCAACAGAAATGGGAACGACAATAGAAGGAACAGAAACCGAGGGAATAGCTCTAATAAAAGACCTAGATTCCAGACTTTTGAAAATTACACGCCGTTAAATGATACGTTAGAGAACATTTATTTAGATACATATATCATATTGCAGTACAAAAAACCACCACCCAAAGATTCTACTGAGAAAGAGATTGCAACAGGAAAGTTTTGCTTGTTTCATGGTACCCATGGTCATTCCACCAATGAATGCCGTCATTTGAGGGATATCGTCGAAAAATTGCTGCGAGAGGGGAAGTTGGATGAGTACAAGGTCGCCCCAAGGGACAGGGGGCAAGGGGGACAAGCCCCGAACCTAAACCAGCCTACTTCAAAACCCACAGCTCAGCAAAAAGGTAAGGGGATCGTCATTAATACTATTATAGGTAGACCTCACTTAGTTGGTCGTAGTTTTAAAGCAATTGACCAGTACGTCAACGCCGCCAAGCATTTTGAAGTAGGAGAATGTAGTAGCCTTGAAGACATCACTCCAATAAAACAACAAAAAATGATGTAAAATGATGTCGTGTTCCGTAATAGAGATGATTCCGGAGTTCAATCTCCAACCGACGATCCACTAGTGATTACCACAACAATTGGCCCTGCTTTAGTCCATAAAGTGTTAGTTGACAACGGGAGCTCGGTCAATATCCTCTTCAAGAAAGCTTTCGAACAAATGAGACTCGAAGCAAAAGATTTAAAGCCATGTGAAGGATGGATACGTGGCTTTAACGGAGCATCTACAGCTCCGATGGGTTTTGTGGAACTACCAGTCACACTAGGGCAGGGAGATCGCCAAAGAGTAAGGATCTTGCCATTTGAAGTTTTGGATGTGGAGTCGCCTTACAATGCCTTCCTAGGCCGACCAGCCCTTGCCGAATTTAGGGCATGTATTCCCCATTGGTGCTTGCTGCTTAAATTCCCGACTGACTGAGGAGTTGGGGTAATGAGGGGCGACCAAGCTACGGGACGAGCTTGTTACGTGACAGAGTTAAAGATGTTAATGAAGGGGTTGAATATAGATGCTAAGGATGATTCCGCCCCTCCAAAGGAGGCCTTAGCATAGCAATTAAGGGGTCCTACCCCAAGAGAGTCGCCCTCAGACGTGCTCGAGGATATAGATCCCAGAGAGGATAGAGAACCCGGGGACAGGAAGGCAACTCCCAATGAAATAACAATCGACATACCTATTGATGAAACAAATCCAACAAAAGTACTAAAGATCGGCTCGCAACTGGATCCAGTTAGAGCGAGGGAATTGGCTGATTTCTTAAAGGCAAATCCGGATGTGTTTGCCTGGACTCACGCTGACATGCGTGGGATTTCTCCTACCATCATGAGCCACTCTTTGTGTATTAATCCAAAGCACCCACCAATCACGCAGAAGAGACGGATGTTAGGCCCAGAGCGGTCAGCAGCTTTGAAAGAAGAAGTAGAGAAATTAAAAGGTAATGGATTCATTAAGGATTCAAAATATCCCGACTGGATATCGAATCCTGTCCTGGTCAAAAAGTCAAACGGGAAGTGGAGGACGTTCATTGACATTTCTGATTTGAACAAGGCTTGCTCGAAGGATAGCTTTCCTCTTCCCAGAATTGGTAAGCTAGTAGATTCGATGGCCGGGCATGAACTTTTATCCTTTATGGACGCCTATTCCGGGTACAATCAAATTCCCATGCACATACCAGATCAAGAGCATACGAGCTTTATCACAGACTTGGGGTTGTATTGTTACGTGGTAATGCCATTTGGGTTAAAAAATGCGGGAGCCACGTATCAGTGCCTAGTCAACCGCATGTTTTACAATCAAATCGGGAAAACCATGGAAGTTTACGTAGATGATATGCTCGTGAAATTCAAGCAATCTCCCGATCATACGAAGGACTTAGCAGAAATGTCGGCATATTACGAAGGTATGGGATGAATTTGAATCCCTTGAAGTGTTCTTTTGGAGTGACATCAGGCAAGTTCCTTGGCTTTATCGTGAGTTCCAAAGGAACTGAAATCAATCCGGACCAAATAGCAGTAATCCGGAATATAGAGGAGGCGCGGAAGATCAGGGATGTACAAAGCTTAGCTGGGAAGGTTGCAACACTGGGCAGGTTCATGTCCAAAGCAACATACGAGTGTGTACCTTTCTTCGATCCCATAAAACGGAGAAAGTGAAATTTTGAGTGGACTCCCGACTGTGTGGAGGCATTCCAGAATCTATTATATTTCTTAGAAAAGCCTCAAATATTATCAAAGCCTGTGGAACATGAGGATTTGTTCGTCTATTTGGCGGTATCATCTCACGCCGTTAGCGCAGCATTAGTACGTGAAGAGGATAAAGTCCAGAAACCTGTGTAATACGTAAGAAAAAAACTAGCTGTTGCAGAACGTAACTATCTGAAGATAGAGAAGCTTGCTTATAGCCTCCTGATTGCTTCCCGTAAACTTCGCCATTATTTTCAGGCACACCCGATAGTTGTATATACCGATCAACCTTTGAGACAAGTGTTGCAGAAACCCGAAGCGTCGGGGCGGCTACTTAAATGGAATATCGAGCTGTGTCAATTTGATTTGAACTTTCAGCTACGAAGATCAATAAAGGGGAAGGCATTGGCTGACTTTGTTGCTGAATCAACAATTCCTGAAGAGGAAACGGTGGGTGACCAGGTAGTTGCTTTGGATCGAGAGTTAGAGCTCAGTCCGTGGAAATTATATACGGACGGGGCCAAGAATGATAGAAAGTCCAGCGCCGGAGTTGTTTTGATAACTCCTGAAGGACGATCTATCTACTATGCATTACGGTTAGAGTTCGCTGCTACCAACAACGATTCTGAGTATGAAGCCCTGATTGCCGGGCTGAAACTCGTCAAAGATTTGGGAGTGAAGACACTAGATATATATTGCGATTCCAAGATAGTTGTATGTCAAGTTCGGGAAGAATTTGTTGCTAAAGGACCTCGACTCATCACTTATCTCAAGAAGGTAAATGAGTTATTGGAAGGTTTGGAGCATTATAGCATAACACACATTCCAAGAGCGGAAAATCAGAAAGCAGATCGACTGGCGAAGCTAGCAAGTTTTGATAATCCTAAAGAAACTGAAATGATTCCGATAGAGGTGTTGGAATCATCGAGTTTCGACCTAATGGAAGCAGAGCTAGCCTTGGAAGTTGAACCAGAAAGAGAATCCTGGATGACATCAATTAAGAATTTTCTCAAGAATGGAACCCTCCCATTATAAAAGAGCGAAAGACGAGCTGTAAGATGCAAGGCTGCAAGATACGTTTTACAGGACAACGTCCTTTATCGTCAAGGGTTTTCAATGCCCCTATTACGGTGTATCACACACGACGACATTAAACGTGTACTGTAAGAAGTGCATGAAGGTGAGTGTGGAGATCACACTGGCGGCCAAACCCTCGCAAAGAAAGTATTACGGTACAGATATTTCTGGCCTACCGTGAATAAAGACGCAACTGATTATTCACGACGCTGCGATAGATGTCAAAAATTTGCCAAAGTTCCCAGAGCGCCTCTGACTCAGCTCAAGTCGATGGTAAGTCCGTGGCCGTTTTCCATGTGGGGAATTGACATTATTGGAGTGTTACCTATTGCCAGAGGAGGAGCTAAGTACGCGATCATTGTCGTGGACTACTTCACAAAATGGGTGGAAGCTGAAACTTTAACAACCATCACGGCGAGGAAGGTGATCAGTTTTGTGGTCAGAAACATTATTTGTCGATTTGGGATACCGAAGACCATCATAACTGAAAATGGGACACAATTTGACAGCATCGAGTTCAGAAACTTCTGCCAGAAATACAAGATTGATAAACAATACACTGCAGTAGCTCACCCGCAGTCAAATGGCCAGGTCGAAGCCATAAACAAGGTCATTAAATCAATTCTAAAGAACCAGTTGGAGCAGGCCAAAGCTAGATGGGTAGATGAGTTGCCATTAGCTTTATGGGCCTACAGGACAACCTTCAAGATGGCTACCGGCCATACTCCCTATTCACTTTCATTTGGGTCAGAAGCAGAGATCCCGGTAGAATTGGAAGCCCCTTCTCATCGAGTTGCGTATTATGATCCGATGACAAATAAAGAACTCCTCCTAGAATCTCTTGATATGATTGAAGAAAAAATAGATGAAGCCGACTTGCGTGCCTCGAGACATCGACATCAAGTAGCACGTTATTGTGACCGGAAAGTTCGCTTCAAAACCTTCGAACCAGGAGACTTAGTACTGAAATGAGTCTTCCCGCCTTCGACCCAATTGGGTCCAAAATGGGAATGTCCATACACAATCCAACGGAAGCTTGATACAGGAGCATTCAAGCTAACGACCGTGGACGGTGAGGAGATTCCCAAAGCCTGGAACGCTCAGCACTTACGACGATATCTGAGCTAGATATGAAATGTCATCCCTTTTGTTTTTATAAGCTATGTAAAAAGGCACGACTTGCCTTAAAAAGTCTATTTATATGAACAAAGGATTATGAAGTGGATGTAGGCTACGACTTAGCCGAACCACTATAAAAATATCGTCTATCATTTACTTTCCTGCATTATTTATATCTTCAACAATTATTCTATTATGACCGTGAAACACGAAATGATAAATTAAATTTGGAAAGTTGGAGATGACCTATGTGCAGGAGCAAATAAAATGACTGTTTGTACGATAAAACACATAAGAATGGGAAGACGACATTCTTAACTCTAACTCTCAAGAATCGAGAGAGTATAAAGGACGGGAAGACGACGTCCCCTGAGGCGTGAAGGTGCACCCAGATGAGAGACCGCCTCAACGATACTCTAACCTGGTTGTGAGACAGGAGAGTATAAAGATGCCAGAAAGAGTAGGCATCGATGACGAAAGGAATATGGCCCCGTTAGAGAATCAGGGGCAATTGGATTTTTTAATTTAATCACTCTGGAATAATTCTTGCTCATTTATTCAAGATTAACTGGGGCATATATGTGCATACATATTCCCCTCAACAATGACTTCATTATATAACTTTAATATGACATACTTTTGTATTTTCACTTAAATGCTGAACTAACAACTATCATACATTGCAGGAAATAAACTATTTTTATTTACAAACATGTGAGTTTGTACAAGGAAAACAAGCAAAAAAAAAAAAAAAAAAGATGCGAGGGCCGCAGTCGCTGCAACAATTTCGGACCAATTGAGTATCAAAATAAAACAAAGCATTTCATCACTTGGGCTTTGGAGCGGACTTGGATTTTTTGGCGGCCTTCTGAGCATTCTTAGCCTCTTTTTCAGCATCAGTCAAAATGCGCTTTGGATTTTTCTTCTCTGTAATCGAAGTGCTAGAATTGGTTGATTTTTTCCCAGGAGTTGGAACACTGGAATCAAGAGAAGATTTTTTAGCAAGCTCCTCTGTAATAGACCTAGTTGAAAGCTTAACGACTAACCTTGATCCAGGATTCACCACTATAAGGGGTTTAAGGCTTTCGGGGTCCAAGTCTACAACTTTCAGTTGCATACGTTTGTCCTGTTCGGCTTTCATTTCAGCCAAAGTGATGTCATCAGCACTTTTTGAATCCCCAATAATAGCTACATCAGGGTCTTCCTCATGCCCCTCGCTACCAGCATCGTCTTTCAAGGAATCTATCATCTCGTCATCATGAGAAGTGTCGGCCTTAGACAGTTCGGCTCCCCCTCCCGACTCTACAGTGGCAGCCTTATCCTGTTCTCCTGGAGTCTTTTCCACATATTTTTCCCCAGTGGTGGTTCCCTGATGCATGCCAGCCTTCTCGGTCGGTTCAACACCTACAGAATGAGAAGCAACGGTTATCAACTTAGGAGAAAATAAAGGATCCTCCGTCGATTGCCCAATTATGTGGTGAAAAGTGGATACGGCCTTGACGAATTGGGGTGGAAAGGTAGAAATACCTTCCGATGATTTCTCAATTGGAGTGACTACCATCTCTGACGTTGATTTAGGTATAGGAGATAAAAGAGACGACTGATGGATCCCCGGGTTTTCGGGATCATATCCCTCAACTTCAGAAGTTTTAGCGGTTGTGGAAGAAGAACCAGCCTTAGGAATATTCTTTTGTTTGGCCATCCGCTTCTCCTCCTCCATGGCAGCAGCGATGAGGCGACGCCCCTCGGCCAGGCGTGCCGGCTCATCATCTCTCAGATATTTTTCCATAAGTTTATCTTCGTCGACGAAGTCTACCTTAAGTTCCTCTTTCTCCCATTCGACAATTTGACTCCATACGTGAACCAAGGTAGTTGGATATTCTTCAATCCAAGAGATGTTTCGGCGACGAATTATGTGCGCGAAGAATTCAATCAGTAATTCGCCAAAACCGTGCACTACTTCCTGAGCCTCTGACAGCTGTTTACGGGTCTCTTCAGCTGACTTAATAACATTTTCCACATTCCCCTCAGCTAGGGCAACCCTATTCTCGGCTTCCATTAACTTGGATTCCAAGTCAGCGTTTCGTTTCTCCAATTCAGCATTTTTTCTCGCTTACTCGGATTTTTCTCGCTCAAGAGTATTGTAAGCTAGTTGCATTTTGACATTGTCCGACTTAGCATCTTCCGCTTGTTTCTTCAGCTCCAAACGCTCTTGACTATGAGATTCCAGCAAGTCGTGATAACGCTTCTGTAACTCCTCGAATTGTTGTTTGAAGTTGTTAGCGTCTCGTTGAGCGATGACAAGTTGAGCCTGTGTGTCCTCAAGGTCCTTCTCCAATTTTTTCAAGGCCTTTTCGTCGACATCTGCAGTCTTTTTCATCGAATTAACATATGTAATTAAAGTCCGAATGATTGTGGAGAGATTACGTGAATACTTGAACATCTCCGAATATTGCTTCTCGACTGCGTCAATCTTCGCTTTAGCCTCATCTACCCACTTTGAGGAAATAGGCTCGAGAGCAGGCAAGAAAGTCATATTTTCAAAATAATGGTCGGGGAACTGCTTCTCTAGGCTTAACTTTAGACTCAGCATCCAGTGGTGGAGGTTTGCAGTATGTTACCTCAGTATCCCTATGTTTAGTGGGCATGATGGCTGTATCACCCTTTCCAGGCCGCTTATCAGAAACCTTGTGTTTGTCTCGTGAGTTGGTATGTTTCGGTTGACTTTTTTCCTGACTGTGTTTGTCTTGAGGAGAAGTTTGGTCTTTGGGCTGCGATGTGTCTTCTCCTCGACGACTCTGATAGCTTTTATATCGGTGTGGATCTGACCGGACGGGGGAGCGAGAGCGCAAGGTGTGTGGCCGATAAGAATCATGAGGCCTTCTGTCCTCTCAACCCCGGCTCTCACGGCGATCATGCTTGACATCGGAAGGGGGTCTAGTCATGCTGCGACGTATTTTCCTGACATCATAGTAGGGGCGAGACATTGTACCTGCACAACAATGTAAAGGAATTCAGAATCAATGTTCACACAAGAAGTGAGTGCTGTGAAGTGTGGTGCTATTATGTTGGGTGCATCCTAAGTGGTGTTCCCCCCGACAAACCCGAGTCTGAAGCCAGGCCAGCGCGAATGGGCTCTTTGGCCTTCACGGGAGTAGTCTCCTCTGAAGAAGTGAAAATTAAAGGATTTTTGCAAAAGTCCTCTAAAGTATAGATGGTTTCAGGTAGGGGGAGATCTCCTAAACCCTGGAATGTGGAATCGTCGTTAGTAGGGACATCTCCTTGAGAAGCATCTATTGGCAGCACTTTAGGGGACACTGACATCTCAGGCGAAATAGCATCATCAGGGACGGTATACCCTTCTCTGTGCTTTTCAGGTATGTTAGCTAACTCATCGTCCTGAGTTGAAGATGGAGAAGTTGAGGTCCGAAGAGGTATTGTTGGACTTTTCGAGCCCTCACCCATTTCAGGAATAATGTCCACAGGGGGTATATATACATATGGACCCGACCCATGACCTATGCTATGGGTAATGGATAGTAACCCGTGATGATGTAGATACTCATTCTTAAGAACTTCATCGATGATTAGAAATTTTTGATCGCCATTGAGGAGCCGATGCAACCGATTAAAGTATAATTGATCCGATATTTGTTTTGGGTTATCAACTGCGAATAAAATAGAAAATAGGTTAATGCGTTGGCGTGAACATTCAAATTTGAAATCTGAAAGATCGATGCTTTACTTGATTTGGTCCATCTCCTGGCGCACCCCGGCTGTTGTCTGATATAAAACCATTCGAGCTTAGAATCGCCGGCCTTGCTGCTAAATGGAGCTGAAATAATTTTCCTCTTTGGGACTGATTCAAAATAGGAGAAAGAAGGAGTTTCTCGAGTCCGATGCTTGAAATTATAAAAAAAGTGGACGTCATCGAAAGTAGGCTCTGTACTTAAAATCTCTCTGTATGCTATATATAAGGTATATAAGTAAGCATAAGAGTTGGGATGTAACTGCATGGGGGCAATCCGTATCTGTCTCAGAAAGTCGACAACAAAAGGCGGAAACGGTGGAAAAGCCCCAACCATACACATCAATCGGGTAACTGCCATAAATCCTTCCAGAGGATTGTGGGGACGATCAGCTTTCGATGGTACCAGGGTATCCCTTTTCAGTATCCCATGCTTTAAACATATGCGAACAAGTCTGTCGTCATCGATTGTCGATTCAACAGAGTCTTTGGGTAACTCCAATATAATGGCAGACTCAAACTCATAAGGAGCTCGATTATCTCCTATCCCTCCTTCCTCTTCATCGCCCAGAGAAACTTCACTATCGGAAGGTGTTTCACTATTATGTGCTCCTACTTCATAATCTAGGCCATCATCGTCCCATTTGGGGTCTGAGGAAGAGGATATGTCATCAATGGTAACTTTCTCAGAAGTTTCCGCAACTTCCATCTTCTTTGCTAACCTAGATGAATGTCTCTCGGCCATGATCACTAGACTATTGAAGAAACAATAGCAAGGATTAGAGTAAAGTTGCCCGTGTCCCTCGTGTGTGTATGTGAACTAAAGTGTGTGCTACGTGTAACAAAGATGCAAGGTAAACACATGAGAGCGTAATATAAAGATTCAAAAGAGTAATAGTGTTTCAGAATAGTTCTTGATGTTTGTAATGTTCGTAAGGCGCTATCCTAACTGTTCATCAAGTTGAAGGTTATGCCAAGCGTTGATTAAGATAGTTGGATAAATTCTCGCGCATTGAGTTGGACTATTTCGGTTCGGTTCGGGTATGTGCATTGGGATCGGATCGCAGGGCAAAGTCATGTTTCGGTCTGAAGCAGATATTCACACCCAGTAAGTAAAACCGGATCGGTTCAGATTGACTTGAATAATCATGCCTCTTTTCCTCCTTGTCTTTAACTCTGATCCGACCCGGTCAGGTAGGCTTTGTTTTCCCTTTTTTGTTCTTTCTTTTGCTCCGATCCGATTCGATCTTGTAAACATCTTTCCCTTTCCTTCATTCCAACGTTTCTCCACCTGAACCAATCCCAGTTCCCTCTTCTCTCCTTCATCTCCTTCATTTTCCACCTCGCTTAACCAATACCGAACCCAACTCCATTTCACAAGCCCCAATTAAGACCGAGCACTTTCATGCTCAAATAAACAGTAAAATCCTAATTCCCTCTCTCAACGCCTCGAGGTGGTGACAGAACCACCAACGACGACGGCGAGGAGAGAGGAGGCCAAGGCGTCAAAGCCAGGCAAAAGCCATGACCAAATCGCTCGAAATTGACCACGAATTTTAACTTAAATCAGTTGTTACAAGGATAATCAAAGTTTTTAACCTACTTAAGAGTTTGATTTGAAGATTAACGAGAAGAATTTTGGAGTTTTAAAAAAATAGGATTTCGGTGTAAAATACGATGAACAGGAGCAGTAAACTAAAAGAATAAGGAAGGAGATAGAATGCGAGTTTATATATGTGTTTATGGTGACCACTCGTATTCCCAATCTATTTTACCCCGTTTGGACCGGGATTCAGGCCCACAAAGGCATTCTGGCATGTTAGTCCACAGTTAAGCAACGCAGGAGGGAAATCCATTCGGGTCGGAATCCGTACCGAAAAGGATTATACACATTGACTTGGCACGCAGGTTGAATTCAAGGAAAAGCAAAGGAAAAGCTCACCTGGAGGAATCAATGAACATTAAAAAGAGCTCTCAAAGTTGTTTGAAAATGAAGAAATTAATTCATATGGTTTATGGATATATATAAGCAACAATAGGCACGACTTTATGAAGCGACACAACTCTAGAAGTAAATGGAAGCGATTATTCAATGGTTTTAATTCAAAGGATGTTTTGTAAACTACTCCGAAGCACACTTTATCTTAGATAAGAGTGTACTCCGAGGGGGCAAAATGTTAGCCTACTTTGTGAACTAGGCTACACGAAGAGCAAATGGTGAGAAAGCCACAAACCGGTCCGGATCGGAGGGAACCAGCATAGGAAAGAAGCAGAGATCGAAGACGCAGACATCATATCGGTTCGGTTTGGAGAAGTACGTCAGCAACATCACAAGATAGAAGGTAGCCTCATCGGATCGGATCGGAGGCGGCCGATCCAAACCCATTTTCTCTGAATCCGTGACCGTTGCTACACACGTCTCCTGAAGACTCGGGCCAAACACGACCATTTCCTCCCACAATCTCCCACTAAATCGATGCGCTGTCACCATCTGGAGACCTCCGTACCCGACTCTTATGGGATGGGTGCCACGCAGATCCGAACCGGAGCCACTTCGAGGAGATCTTTCACCTATAAATACACCATCAAGAGGAATTTGAAAGGATATTTTGGCAAGTTCTCAACTCTAACTTCCTTCATAGCCGAATTTCATAACCATATTCAGATCAAAATCATCTCTTAAAGTCTATTTTTTAGAGATTTGAGTGAGTTTATGCATTGTAATTGTGAAATTGAGTGAGGGTCATTGCTGTATTTGCATTCAAATTATCAATCAAAAGAATAGGAAGTGGACGTAGGCTCTTTAACGCCGAACCACTATAAATCGCATGTTCTTCGTTGCTTTTTAGTTCTATTTCATTAAAATCATAGCTAATTTGGGTGTTAGAACCAATTTTTGGTCTAACACGCACCTATCTTCTTCTTCCTTCTTTTACAATCCTTGATAACATGCCCAACTATACCACAGAAGTTGCACTTCCTCTTATCACGTGACTTGTTATTATTGTTATCGTTGTTCTCGCCTCCCTTCTGGAAGTCTTTCTTCTCGTTCTGAGACTCATCCACCTTAACTTATCACTCATACCTTCCCTATGTAACATGTTAACAAGCCTCACGGAAACTATCTCCATCGTACGGAATACCCTCTACGAAGCTAGAAAGAAGATTAGCCGCAGGTTAAAACTACTGCGACTACAGATGGAGAAAAGAAAGGAAAAGAGATTCGAACGAGGAAACAAAGGATAGTGCTAATGGCGTTTGGGGAATAGCCTTTAAATAAAACAAGACTTTTCTTGAAAATTGCTTCTTTGTAAACGGTTTTGAAAATAGTTTTAGAAGGTTTTAAAAACTTTTGCCTAGTTTGGTAACCTTCTGCTCTGATACCAAGTGTAACACCCCACCTCCGCTAGGGTCACTCACAAAGGGAATGCACTAGTTCTGGAGGAGCGTTATCGAGGTAAACAAACACAGAAATATTACAAGACAGAACATAGAAAAAACAGCGGAAGAATCAAAAGATAAATTTCATTACTTTCAAAAAGAGTCAAAACCTTTTACATCAAATAGCCAAGGTCATTATTTTCCATTACAAAAAATTCTGTCTTGCATAAATAAAGAAGCATAACCTTAAAACAACAAAAGTAGCTTAATTCCCCAAAGGTAGCAGAAATGCAGCCATAGCATAGCTCAAGATCAAACCGTACATGAGATGAACCGAAAGGAAGCGAAATCCAAGCTAAGTGCTAGAGTTTCCTCCCTGAGAGCCTGGGGGGAAACGATAGGAAAAGAGGCGAAAGAAAAGGGACAGTCATAAAGACTGGTAAGTCCTAGTGACTTTCAGCATAAAAACAGGTAAAGGTAACATGACGTGTACAAACTGAAAGTAAACATAAGGATGATGACAAGATGGGCAAGATAGACTAAGATAACATGATAAATCAAGTATAAATCAAGTATAGCATCACATATTCAAGGTTCTCTGCATCAACTGTACTAGAATCCTAAACCCATGTCTTATATTAATGATGAAATGATCCCTTGGCCCAATATCATGAAATGACCCATTACTAGGTCCAACGGAACGATCCACTAATCGATCGGCTCTCTATAAGTTTTAGCTCGTTGTGTGTCTGTGTCATACGACCCTATCACGAATGTAGTCACCTGTGCTAGGTCCACCATAGGGTGTATCAAGCCCTAGGGTGTCAACCACCAACACGAATCAAGCATGCACAGATAAACCTACTGATGCCCAATGCCTGCTTTTTCAACTCCATACCACGTGCACGACCATAGCTCGCCTGAACCTACACTGGCGCACCAACACAGCCGTCATTCTGGTCGCTTACAATCAGCCCAGTAATCGTGCCCCACCCTGCCTAGTTCCAGGGTACCATGATACATCTAGTGGATTACTGCTGAAATGGACCGCGTAATTAGGGTTTTCGTCCAATAGGTTAAGTGTTGTCATTTAAATTCGTGACTTAACCCTTATCAGTCTAGCATGTCAAGTTGGTTAAGTGTTGTCATTCAAGTTCGTGACTTAACCCGCCTACGAATCATGTATCAAGTTGGTTAAGTGTTGTCTTTCATGTTCATGACTTAACCCTATCATGCGGCATTAATTCATTAATGCACCCCAACCTCTCACATCAGACCTGTTGTTGTGGTCACTGGATATGCCGGGCTGTTCCGGGCAGATTTACACCACAACTCAGTCTGACCTCGGGTTTTCAAGTGTAATATGACCAACTAACCACATTGGATCCTATTGTTTGCAGTAACTGGATTAGCCGGGCGGTTCCGGGAAGAATTACACTACAAACTCAACCCAACCTCGAGTTGGCCATTTTCAAGTTCATTCTAGTGTCATGTCCATGTTCAAGATTCATGTCAAGTTCGTGTCAAGTTTCATGGCGAGTTTCATGCCTAGTTTCCTATAATTACCAATTTTTCCCGATGTTACCCCGTCTAAATATTAGGCTAACAATCTTAGCCTAATTTTCCATCCGCATGATTTTTGACATATAATATTAGGATAAAAACTTAGCCTAATTTAACGTACACAAAATTTGCATAAAGAAATTCATTAACATAAACATAACATAGGTGTAAACTTGGCATTCTCGGCATAGTCAATATGAACACCATAGTTGTGTACTTGCAAAATAATGAACATGAATATCCTAGGTGTGATCTTGCAACGTAGACTAAATCAACATACATATATGTGAATTTGCAACATAGACTAAATCAACTTACATATATGTGAACTTGCAAATCAATCACGAGCATATGAATAAGTGTGAACTTGAAATATGACATAGGTTTAACATATACCCATAAACATGTAGATCTAACATTTGGTCACATATGTGATATGATTTTACAACCTAAAACTTGCATAACATGATAAACTACACAACTTGTCATAACAGGTTATACCCCAATATACATATGAATAGACTTATTCATTAATTCCCAATTCAACATGATAATAAAATAGAATGTCATTCAATTTCACATATAACATAATAAACATTGTTCTATTATCAATTTATTTCCAAGGCATAACATAACTGAATAAATTGAGTAAAACATCGCAGGCATATAGATCTGATAACATTATGAACATGAAAAGGTTTGAATAATAATCTAGGTTCAAGAACATGGATAGATCTAACTTAAATAGAAAAATCCCCAAAATCAAGATCCAAGGACAAATAAAGAAAATAGGTCTGAATAGAAAATCAAGCTTAGATCCAATTTTATAGTCATAATCCCAGACAATAACCTCATGGTCATGAATCATAGGTGATTAGCCACAATTGTCCTTGTCGTAGTCATAGGAAATAGTCTTATGTTCACAGTCATAGGCATAGGCATAGTCTTATGTTCACAGTCATAGGCATAGGCATAGTCTTATGTTCACAGGCATAGGCATAGTCTTATGAAAGAGTTTGATTTACAACGTGAATAGGCCCAAACTGATTTCAAAGCAATATTCCCAAAAAGTCAAGATCCAAGATGAACAAGAATATATATGAATCAATTATCATACATAGATCCAATTCCAATTTACAACATGTCCATATTAAGTTTATAGTTTTTATCTAAAAGTAGCTTGAACTTACAGATCGTGGTCTAAGAAATTTAGATGCAGAAGTCAAGTCTAGAAATTAGTCGTTGAATTGTTGAATCGTTGAATCTTGCTTTGATTGTAGAAGCAAATCTCCAATATGAAATTCCTAGCCGTAGTCTTCAAGAAATAGTCCTCGCGATTTATTTTAATTTAATTTATTTTAGAGGAAGAAGAAGAAGCCATGATCATCAAGAGTTTGTGCAGCATAAGGTTAGAGAAGAATGGCGTAAAGAGAATGAGGCTAGGAGGCTTTTTATGTAGGATTGGGCAGATGAATCTGGACAGAAAACGACATCAGATACATCAGAATGCATCAGGTTCAGAAAATGGGTTTGGAAGGCAGGTCGACCCCTAGGTCGACACTATGGTCGACCTGGTCCCTGGGAGGTCGACACTATGGTCGACCCCCAGGTTGACCTGGTCCTGGGCGGGAAATTTCCCGCCCAGCCTGTTCTGGGTTTTGAATTCGAATTTTCGAGCTGTTTTCGATTCTGAAAATTTCTGAAACTTCGGAGGGTCATATCTCCTTCATACGGACTCCGATTTTCAAAAACTCGGACTCGTTTCCAAGCAGAATTTCGAGAAGAACGCAATGGCGCAACCCGTTTCCCTTTATTCTTATTTTAAAAATTAAATCTGCCTTGATTTATGGTTTTAACATGTTATTAAAATACGGGTTGTTACATCATACGTTTGAATGGAACTTCCTTTCCCTTCTTCTTTCTTGGTTTATATCTTTCTTGATTACATATTTTACAATTTCTAAGATTTATGTCATCTTTCCAAAACAACATGCATCCTTTTAAACATGTGTCTATTTTTTTATAAGGTAAACCAAATGCCGACATAAATTTTTTAACTTCGTATTGATTTTCACAAATTAAATTATTCGGCGACATGTACCTTTTTCCAGCTTGTATAATAACTGTAAACCCAGCTTCAGTGATGTTGTATTTTAAACTCATCTCAATGTATTCTGCGATTACCGATAGCTGAGTGCCACTTATACAACGATCCCAAATAGGTTTCTTAGCATTATCCAACAAATCATAAATTTTCTTAGCTTCAATATTCGGTTCTTTATCATTCCATCATCGTCGTCAACTGCATTCATAGGAAACATTGATCGTGCTGCGTCTTCGATCATATTTTCAATACGGGTCGTACTAACATTTTCATCAACAACACTTTCTACCTTAGTCTCTATAGGAGTATTCGATACAACTTCTCCATGACAATCCCAAAAATAATACTCGGGTACGAATCCATTTTTGCACAAATGTACTTTCACAACATTGGGTAACAAATATTTCAAATGTTTACATTTGCTACACGGACAACGAATTTCAGGATCGCTTCCATTATTACTTAAAGCGAATTCTACAAAGACATTTGTACCATTATAAAAATCTTCTTTTATTAAATCTCTCTGTCCTCTTCTTTGGTACATTCAACTCCTTCGATCAACAAAATAATCAATCACTTTTCCTATTTGAGAAATTTAGTCATAAGTTTAAAAATTAATATTTATTTTCAAGAATTCAAATTCGAAAAAACTTATTAAGTATGGTCATAAAATACACGTATATATAACGGTTGAAAGCAAATAACATTTTCATTAAGTTTTTTTTTTTTAAATAATCTAATTTGGCAGTTTTTTTAATTGCAATTCTTTTACATGGTCAGGCATCCTACTTCCCATTATAAACAAAGTAAACATTTACAATTGTATATTACTTCGTCTCAAACGATTCAACAAAATTTCGGCAGCATTTCCCTTTTGTTTCCTGCATTTTGTACATATAGACGCAGGAAACAAAAAAAAAATTGAACTTTAATTTTGTGAATCTTTTGAAACGAAGGAGTATACAAATTGTAAATGCATACTGCGTTTATAACTTGTCCAATACAAGGACAAATCAAACAAATATTGTACCAGATGAATATAAACGGTCTTTTTTTATTTTGATAAAAACGACTATTTAGATAACGATCATGTACAACACTCGTCGGACGGGGCCGAAAACACTCTAGGGGATATTAGTCAATTACATGTGCGCATTTTACTATAAAAGTACGTTTTACTGCAACACAAAAATATTTTATTTTATCACGTCTTCTTGACATTTCAATCAACTTAAAGCTAATACTATTACCATCGATTCAATAGGTACAACTAGAAATTAGACTCATGCTTTTTTGTGCATAAGTCAAAATTTGCACAATGTACTTTTCCTAGTTCATCCATTCATTTTTTCGTATGCCAACGAAAACATAGAAAAATGAAAAGCGCACAACGTTGCACATGTACAAAAATATCCAAAATTATACAATGGCAAAACCAAGATAAATTGAAACACATACACACATACATACATACACACACACATACATACACACGCACATACATTTTTAATTTGACCCGTGAGTACACTAAAATCATCACTTCCATATCTAACCATTGTTATGACCACTGCCACAACAACCTTTCCAAAACATGGCTAATTTTCAATGTAACATACACAAATATCCAAATGTTTAAAATACATCTTTCAATTTCAATGTAGTGCATGAAATACACATATAATATGATGATATAACCTACTACAACATCATATGAACCAATTGCAATCAACAATTAACCCTAATTTTCTAATTTTACAAAATTTAGGTTTAGGTAAAAACTGAAATTTTAAGCAAAAAACGAGATTATACCTTAAATTGCTTTTGCTGGAGCTTGTGTTGACGTCGGGAACAATTGGACGCGAAAATTTTGGTGTTTGGAGCACTACAACAAAAATAACCGATTACAACGTCCATTTCACAATGGGCACTTGTTGCTCGTTGTAATAGAATGCTATTACAATGGTCACTTTCTGAACCGTTGTAATAGATGCCTGTACAACACCCTTTTACAACGGGCATAAACTGCCCGTTGTAATAGAATGCTATTACAACGGTCTTTTCTGGACAGTTGTAATAGATCTCCTTTACAACGCTCTTTTTACAAGGGGCAAAAACTGCAGGTTGTAATAGAGTGCTATTACAACAGTCATTTAAGGCCCATTGTAATAAATGGCAATTTTACAATCTTCACAAAATGTCCGTTGTAATAGATATCTACTTTACAACGGTCACAAAATGCACATAAAATAATTACAATACTTCCATTAAATTATAACTAATTATGTTTTATTATTTAATAATTAATAATTAATCATATATTACTAATTATTAACTATAATATTATATTACTAATTACTGTCATTAATAATATTATATTATTCATTAATATTTAATAATTAATAATAATTAATAATAATTATTAACACTAATATTATATTATTTATAACATCATTGTAAAAGTAATAATATCCACAATGTCTACCCAAATAGTTGTAAAAAAAGTTTTAGATAATGTTTTCTTTATATTATTTTATACATATTAGATTTCATTCAATGATGTTATATAACTTATATTATTGCCTTTAACTATAATATTACATTAATAATTACTAATCATTAATAATACAATATTATTTATTAATATTTAATCATTAATCATTAATAACATTATATTAATTATTTATAACTTGTAATAATTAATGATTCTTGTTAAATAATCACTAATTACTAGTTATTATATATAATCAGTATTCCAACAAGCTTAACTTTATTTTTCAGTTATTAGTAAGTAAAATCGAGTAACTAATATCAAATATACAATAATTTATAATCAACAATAAATATTAATAATTACTTTTTAAAAAATATTAATAATATTACTGTTAAAAGACACTTTAAATCTATTGAATCCTTTATCGCATAATTGGATGATACCAAGAAAATTATGTTTTAATTTTCTAATTGATAAAACATTTGTAATAAATGGTTAATTAGTTGTTAAATTAATAATCAATAATTAATAGATTAATAATAAATATCTCATTAATAATTAACAATTCATATATAAATCACTATTGAATACTGTAATAGTAATCAATTATAAAATTTTATAATAAATGTTGATTAATTGAATGATAAATAAGTAATAGCAGTTGAAGTTAAATTTGGATATTAAAAAGTGATAAAAGTGATGCATGTTATGATATTTTACTTATATAAAATGGTAAACGACAACTATTTTACATAAAAAACAACTACAATTTTGACTGTACTCGAACGGACAATTATCGAATGCGAATATGACCGTATCCGCATTTGTTTTTGCTTTTCAAATTTCTGGAACTTAAAGAATTATCAACTATAGAATATTATATGGTGGGATATGTAAACTCTCGGTTGGCTCCAAATCTAAATTTTCATCGGGCTCCAAAATGAATTTTTTGGCTCCAAAACGAAATTTTCATGAATCTCCAATGGTCTTCCTCCAGATCCAGACCGTCAAGAAACCAAACCTAGGGTTTCTTCCTCTATTAGTTCGATGCCTCAAACTACTTCTTCCAGATCCAGTCCGATAAGTCAAAATCCAACTCATACTAAATCATAGATCGAGATCTATTGAAAAGGCTGCTTCACTAAATCGCTTCTCGGTTTCATACTATTTTCCGTTCCACCGTAAATCGACCCTTTGGCAAAACGCATCAGGAAGAAAAGCTGGTTTTGTTCAATCGAATAAGGATCAAGACACCAGGGAATTAAGTTTTTCGGCGTAACCGTTTTCAACTAATAACATCTTAAGCTGAATTTCTCCCATTTTGATCCTAAAAGGTCCGGGTCTGCAAAACGATGCGGCTTCTAGTTCGATTTACAATGGGTAAGAATCTTGTATCTGGTTTTCATTTATATGATTTGGGGATTAAGTTGTTCGATGGCCTTATAGTTTCAAGTATCACTTTTTTTGGGGTTTGCCAGTTTCAACAGCTAGAAATGGTTTCACGAATAAATCATATGCTAATCAACTAAATTTTTAAATGGGAAGAGTTTGGGTTAATCTTTTCAACGTTGGTTCCCAAGGAAAACTTAAATAGCTGTAATGTTTCTCAATATTCATATTTTATGCCTGAGAAATTAATTCTACAAGGTTTAGAGGTTAATCATGCCATATGTGTTGATTTTTGCAGTGTTAAATGCATCGTCTCTTATGCTTTCCATTTGTGCTTGCTAACAGTTCGGTCCCTGCTAGCGTGGCCACTGGCATATCCCCACAGGTGATACTCTATCATGTTTTCTTGATGCCTCTAATACAACATTTTGGATCAACTCGATTGTAGGAATGTTTTAGTTTGATGGATTGGAAATGAATGTATATAAGCATTATTAGCTTGGGTTAGACTGTAATGCAACTTTCCAGGTTAATGTTTTGGATTGTGCGGTAAACGTTATTGCTATTTCTCAGGTTAATATTTTGACTCCTGTTGTACAAAGTGATTGACCACGTTATGAAAACTAGGCATGCGGTGCCCTAGAAAAGAATTTTGAATAATGTCTTACAGGTTGTGCAGCCCCATGCTACTACTCATGCTGCATATGCCCCTAAATGGACTTTGTTTTGTGAAAATTGTCCGAGAAAAATGGGAATTTACAGGCCTTGTGATTTTGAGTATGAAGACAAGGACAAGATTAATGACCTCTCGTCTAATGTGGTTCGGACCAGTACGGATTTTTGGACTAACTGCCTAGCTGATTTTTTCCTGAATTCTCCTTCCCGTTGTCCGGACGATTGGATGACTTTTGGATAAATTACTGAAGATGGAGACATTGTGTGTGAGAGTGAGTGAATGTAACTGAGTGTATGTAGTGAGGCAGCGCTTGTACAAATGAGTATTTTGTATAGTGATTATGTAACACAGTCCACAAGTGTTGTACAAGTGATTGTGTAAATAGAGGGGAAACACTATGTGTACTATTTGAAAGTGTAATAAATATTTATTTGAATAAATATCTATTTAAAAATAATTTTTGAATTAAATATTCAATTCTTGTAGATATTATTAATATTATGTGTAGTATTCAAATCCATTGCAACTTTCAGTATTTTACAACGGACATTAATTGTTGTTATAGAAGATATTAAAATAGTCAATGCATGTTGCAAAAAATATTACAACGAGCTGCTATTCTATTGAAGGAACATACAACAACAACATAAGACCATTGTAAAAAGTCTATTACTACCACCTGTTACAATGTTCATTGCCCGTTGTAAAAGGGGACATATTACAACATGGCCGAATACAACGGGTGGGCCGGCCGCTCTAAAAACTCTATTACAACGGGCATTGCCCATTGTAATAGACTGTTTTTATTGTAGTGGAGGTAGAAATGGCGGATTAAGGGGCTTAGGGTTTTAGAATTCGTGCTGGAAATTAAAATTGGGGATGGAGAAATGGAGTTGAAAGCTCTCGGGTAGGGGATAATACGATTATATTCGACGGCCGCCTACGTAACCGTCGAAAACCATCGCCCTCCCCTGTCGATATTTACAATGTTTCTTGTGGTGTTGAAATTAATGCTAGAAACTCAAAATACAAAATAAACCAAACACTACCTTTACAAATACCCAAGCAACGTATTTATTAAATAAGGTGATCACACACCTATGAATTAATTGCATGATACTACGGACTTGAATCCACAACTGTGGCTAAAAAACATCAACGTAGATCTGAATACATACATACATATATATATATATATATATATATATATATATATATATATATATATATATATATATATATATAGGCGCGACTATTGGGACACAAAATTAGAGACACAAAAACCGGACCGTAGGATTTGTTTGTCTTTATGTGTAAGATGGAATTCAGGGGAAGATCTTGTGGTTGAGATTGCTTGTGTCCAAATATGTGTCAACATTTTGTGTCTAAATAGACTTTCCCAATATATATATATATATATATATATATATATATGGGGCAGGTTTGAGGGCACCCAAAACAGTGCAACACCCCAAAAGGCCCTCATCCACAACCAAGTATTTCACACTATCTCTCCTTTCACTCATTCTTTCATTTCCCACTCACATTCTTTAATATAAATGAGTGGCTATGGTTCCGTTGCAAATGGGGAGCTGAAATTCAGGGGGGATCCCTGATCCTATCCATATATATATATATATATATATATATATATATATATATATATTGAAAATTGGTTCACTTTATTAGCAAGAAAAAGAAACCATTCAAGAAAATAGTTAGCATACTAACCTTTACATTAAAACAAGCAAAATAAAAGACTGAAAATACAAGTAAACTTTGAACCTAAACTAAATTGACCCATGATGAAGTCAGGTCACCATCACGCTTGTGTGCAAACCGCACTTCTCACTAGCCTAGCTCTTCATTCGGTCATCTTCTACAAAAGGTTCCATCCTCTGATTTACTTCACAGTAGAAAATAACAGCTTTTCAATGAGCCTTTCATAACATTACATACCATTTTCATCCAATCCATCCAACAAGAAACAACTGCAAACTAATCAACTACAAGCTTCAAAAGACACCATAAACGGGTTCACATGCTATCTTAAAATGCATATAGACAACCAGTAATTAAGTACAGCACCTAGTTCACAAAATTTCAAATTCAAACCCTAAATTTGGTTGATGATTCACAACCCTGTGGATCAATCTAAGTGTCTAAATCAATTTTATACGACATATAACCAAGTGCCAGTTACTTGTTGCAGAATCTGAGTGAAAGTGGCTGGTACAGCAAGCTGATCATCAACTATCTTGATATGGATTCGTAAGTACCAAATTGTGTAAGCTTGAAGAAATTACTCGTTCCCCATTGCCATTGTAAACCAGCTCCCTCATATAATCCATACTGTAAGAGGAAATCATCACCGAACTCATTACCACTTACCGGTTCGTTGAAAAACTCAATTTGTAGCTACATATCCAAAAATCCACCTACCCATTAATCCACTGAGGTAAAGAGTGCTAAAATAAGCTACTGAGCAAGTTCATATATCATCTTATCCGATTCATGTACAACAAACGAACTTTCCCAATCTCAAGATAAATATAACCCCAAAAATAGGATGAATTTATATACTATATAACCACCATTTCCTCTTTATATCATATTCGGAGACATAAACAATTTAGTAAGATGCTAGAAAGGCTTGCTACTTAAAAAACACCAATATAATGATATCAAATATGTATCTGATGCAAATCTACTATGAAGATTAATATCTGAAACCGTATTCTCTTTGTTTCTTCAAGACTATAAGATCTATTTCCACAATCACACCTATATTTAGCATATCCCAAATCTGACGCACTTGTCAGATTTAAACAAAATTCAATCAGCAAAGCACCCCTTAACCATTAACCAAAACCAAATCCAAATTAATCTTACCTAATACAAACCGAATCAACATAGCTCAGCAAAAAATGAAAATCGGTTGGATAAGTTGGATCTGAAGCGAGCTCAGATGCACTGGCCATGCCGAAACCCAAAATCACAATGGCTTGATAATCCTTCAGCAAGCTAAAACAGATCCGAAGAGTATAGGAAGAGTCGGCTCATAGATCTCGAATCAGTTAATAGATCTGGGATTTTGCGATCAAGAAATAAAATTGGAAAAACGACGGCTTATCAAAGAATAAAAATTCTTTGAAGGTTGCGATGAAATCCGATTGCAAAAAGGAAGAGAACAGGTAGTAAAAAAAAGGGTGACATTGCAGAGCGATTTAAGTGTGAAGTAAAACAGATGTATTATCAATGATGAAATCATTGAAGGTTGGTTAGGTTAAAATCGCAAAGCGATTTGAGGAATGTAACGAAAGGTGAAGATGAAGAGGATGCTCACGCATGATGAAAACTAGTGAAGGTTTCACCAGTCACCATTAACGAGCATATATATATATACACACACACACACACACACATATATATATATATATATATATATATATATATGTATGTATGTATGTATAATTATATATAAAAAAAATGGCGGACGAGAAAGGGGATTTTCTCCCTTTGATCGAATGCCTAAACAAATCTTAAAACCTCATTTTCTAATTCAAATCTACTATTAATACTATGACTCGAGACGATAATAGAGTTCCTTCTCAATCAATGTGTGAACCAGATCTAGATCTGAATTTTGTTCAACTTGCGACGGATCATGTTTTCCTTCCTGTAGAAACAATTAATCTATCTGCTAATTCGTGGCAAAATACAGTAGTATTACATGCAGTGGATTTTAGAATATCAGTTATCAAATTGAGGGATTACATCTCTAAAGTCTGGAGACCTAAAGGTAGATTTCTTATTCATATTGCGCCAGGATTTTTCTACACTGTTAAATTTGAAGAAGCGGATGATTGTTCACATGTTTTAAAGACCTCTACATATTCTTATTTTGGTAAATTGTTGATGGTATATAAATGGCGTCTTGGTTATGAATTTGAGAAAGTTAGAGCTACAAGAGTAGAAATCTGGGTTAAAATTTTCAATTTAGAAATCTGGGTTAAATTGTTCAAATCAAAGATCAAAGAGATCCAATTCATGTAGATGTGAGAACAATAAATAAGATAGTCACTAGATTTGCTAGAGTTCTTATTACAGTGGATGTTAACTATAAAATCATTTCTCAAGTTCCTATTGTCCTTCATAATGGTTTAAATAAAGTCATTCATATTGAATATGAATTTATCCCTCCTAGTTGTGAAAAATGTAAAAGGTTTGGTCATAAGAGTGCTATACATGAAAAGTCCTCAGATCCTATATGGATAGCTAAAGATATGATAGATGGATCTAGACCTTCAAATATAGGGAATGAGAATGAACATATTGATGATACAGGGGTTGATAATGAAGATAACTCTGTAGCTGATGGTTTGGGTTTTCTAGATAATGAATTACGTGATAAAATTCTTCCAGATGTTCTTAATCATATTGCAGATAATATTCATGAAACTGTAGTGACTGAAGAAGAGAATAATGTGTCTGAAGGAATTGATAAAAATGAAGATTACTTGAGGAATGTGAAGGGAGAGGATAAGATAATTATTCATGTCTATGTTACTCCTCCAAAAAGAGCTTTATAGAGTAATACTGCTGTTAAATGACACTTATGACTTGGAATGTTAGAGGCATTAATACACCACAGCGTATAGGTGATGTATTAACTCTTCTAACTAAGTTCAAACCAACATTTGTTGGTTTGGTGGAAAATAAGATTAATAATGAGAATTTAATGGTTTTTGAAAGATATATTCCTAAGTCATGGAATTTTATCCCTAAAACTAGCTCTCCTTATTTTGGTAGAATAATGCTGCTTTGGAATACTGAAGTTTGGAATATTTCTATTTTATCTTCATCAAATAAACATATTACTGTGCAGATTATAAATAAGGGGGGACTGATATTATGTGTCTCTATTATATATGCTAGTAACAGTTTTTATGAAAGACAAAATCTATGGCAGCATATTATTAAGGAGGCATATAGCATTAATGGGTATAGGATTCTAATGGGTGACTTTAACAATGCAACATCTCATCTTGATAAAAAGGGAGGATTACCAGTTCCATTCAGCATATCAGAGCATTCAATAATTGTTTGGATCAAGCTGGTCTGATTGAAATTAAAGCTGTTGGATTTCATTATACTTGGAGACGCAAAGGTATGGCAAACAACATTGATAAAATTTTTGTAAATCATTGTACATTATAAAAATTTTCAGAAATGAAAGCTTTATCTTTGTCACAA